>JAJOZX010001010.1:170000-575000 GCA_023014485.1 Bathynomus jamesi
GTATTTTCACCTGGTACACCATGGCCTTCAAGTGTCCCCACAAGTAAAAATCAAGGGGGGGGTGAGGTCTGGGGACCTCGGAGGCCACTCCATGGGACCACGGCGGCCAATCCAGTGACCCGGAAACTGCTGATCCAGCCACTGGCGCACGCAGATACCGTAATGGGGTGGCGCCCCGTCTTGCTGAAAGTACGCTGGAAATCCCACGTCCTCGTTCAGCAAGGACGGCATGACTGTGTCTTGCAGCATGTTTAGATACATTTCGGCATTCAGATTGGTGTCAATGAAAAAAGGGCCAACAATTGTGTTGCCCCATATCCCGAACCACACCATCACTTTTCCAGGGCCTTGCGTCTTTGAGGGACTTATCCAGTGCGGGTTGTCATCACTCCATTAACGTACGTTTTGACGATTAACCTCTCCATGACCATAAAAGTTGGCTTCATCTGAAAACAGGATGCCAGCCGAGAACTCCGTGTCTTCGTCCACTTTTGTTCTTGCCCATTCACAGAATTCCAGCCGCCTGTCCGGGTCGTCTTCGCTAAGATACTGCAACATTTGCATTTTGTATGGTTGCCATCTGTGCTCTTTCATAATGCGGACGATACTCCTTTGGCTGACACCGCATTCTGCAGACATCCGTCGAGTGCTCGTTTGGGGACTCTTTGCGAACGCTGCCAGCACCATGGTCGCTGTGCCTTCATCGGTGGCTGTTCGTGGACGGCCACTTCTCGGTTGGTCTGCAACACTTCCAGTCTTCTTGAACTTCTCAATGAGTTTGGCAACGGTGTCGTGTGTGATGTGCGTGCCGGGGGCGTGTCTCCTGTTAAAATCCTCGGCAACCTCGCGACAGCTTCGTGATCCTGCCAGAAGAATGATCTCTATACGCTCTTCTTGGGACAAAGGCATCTCAGCACATCACCTACAAAAAAATAAAAAATAAATAATCATTTATTTATCATGACTATTTTGCCTATGTATGGAGACTTTATATATATATGTGTGTGTGTGTGTGTGTGTGTGTGCGCATTAGAATTGCATGTAAAACTAGAGCTATTTTATGGCAAGGTTCTGTGATGTGAATTAAAATTTTGAAAAGGTTCCTTGATCTGAAAAGTTTGAAAACCACAGACTAGCTTAGACAAAAAGTTACATGAATTAAATTAAGAACTGTATCATTGACACATGATACGTGAACGTGACATATATTTATTTAATGATAATAATAATATATCATACAGTCCTGTATCCAGGACTTCTCAAGGGGGGAGGGGTCGAAATTGTAGAAAGGCGGATCTTTTGGGGCAACGACCGAGTCACTGCGGAAGGGGGTTTACGGCAGTTAAGTTTAGAGTAGTTTGTGAAGTTTAAAATAAAATGCAAAAAAAATACCAGTGTTTATTTACTAAATGATGTTATATATTATAATATCACATCATAAGTTATAACTATGGTTACAAAAGTGGACCTTTCCTGTCAAGGGGCGGTCATTTGATCCCCTCGATCCCCCCTGGCTACGGGCCTGTCATATTTATTTCCTATTATATAGGGTTGCCAGATCAGATGGTTTCCAAATCCGGAGATTTTACCTACGAAGCTCATCATTATTTATTTATGTAGCTAAACCGATATATAAACTTCCTCATTTTTTAGAAGAATAATTATCTTGCCAAAAATCTGTAAGAAAAGAGGCAAATTCTACTTTTAATGACATATTTACAAAGCTCAATTTCCAAAGACTCCGGCCCAAAACCGAAGACCTGGCAACCCTACGCTATATCTCAAATTTATTTGATAATATAAATTTAAACGAAAGTATGTTTTGTTTTTTATTAGTAAACATTAAGCATTTTAATTATGTATTTTTCTCAAACAATTTAGCGTTCGCCTCACTAGTTAATTTGGAGTGAACTAAAGATAGGTTTTTCTTTCTATCCTAGCTATTTTCTAGCTTAAATCAGGTCTAGGACTGTTTTGGATTAACTAGTTAACTTAGGTAAATAAGTACTTAAGTAGGCATAAATACGAGTACAATCTTATATAGACCTAGGCTAGAAAGATAGGCATAGCGAAATGTAATTTTTCATAATAAGTAGCCTAACTTAATTTATAAAAGTTGTAATAGATTGTGAGACTAGTATTGTGTATGCTCTGTGCAGTGTGTGATGAGGGAGGGGTGCAAAAGGGAGAATAGGAGATGGTACTGAAGCTGAATGTAAACTATGCAAGGTGATGAGTGAGAATTTTTTACTTAGCGAAGAAATGCGACAAGTTAGGGGTGAGTGTGCAGAAGGTGTGAAGAAAGTTAATGCTCTGACTGGAAAGGCTGGAAAGTTGAGAGAGGAGTGTCTGAAGCTGAGAAGAGAGATTAGTGTTAGGTGTAAGAACAGGCAGGGTAATGGGACTAGGGTCGAGACTTGGTTGCCACCTCTCAAGATTTGGGCAGGAGTCTTCAGAAATTCAGCCTTCTCTCCGGACTCTTAAAATCTCTGGATTTTCATGTATTCTAGGATCTGTTAGCAGATTTTATAATTTAAATAATTTTTAAGTTAATTTCTGGAATCTTTATACAAAATTTCAAATTCTATTTAAAATGATTTTTGCTTTATGTATTTTAATAAACTTCGCTACTTTTCAAAAGAACATATAAAAACCAATACCCTCTCGTGAAGGCTGCAATGAGCAACAAAAAGTGCAGATTTAAGTGGCAGTAAATAAAGGTAAGCCATAAAGTTTGAATTTAAGTCAAAATTTTTAATCAAAGCAGTATGTTTTGTAGTTATCAGTTACATACTCTTATTGCCAATCTTAATTAAAAAAATTAACAGTATAATTCGAAGTACGTACACATTCATGCGTTTATGGGACAGTATTTTTGGTACGTGTCTGTTTGTTCTTATGTTGTTTGTTCTATGTTCTTATATTTTTTATAATCAATTACTCAATCATTGACAAAGTAAAGTACAGAGGAGTGTTTCCGCTCTTAAAAAACTGTTAATATAAAATCTCCGGACTCGAAAAGCTTTGGAGTGCAGGTGAGGTCAGGAGTAGAAGTAAATGATGATAGTCATAGGACTAATGAGGGTGAAGAGGGATGGAGGGTAGTTTATCAAATGAGAAGTAAGTTGAGGTTAGTTAAAGAGCCTGAGACTATTGATTGCAGCAATAGATTCAGTGCTCTAAGGTGAGGAGGAGAGACCTGAAGTACTAGTTGTTGGGGATTCTCAAGTTAAGTACTTGGACATTTTTTTTAAGAATGTACTTTTGTTGGAACTCTGCTGGTGCTGGAGTAAAAGACAGTGGAGAGGTATGACAGGATAGTAGCAGGATCTGGAGAGGAAGCAGTGGTTGTGGTGCATGAAAGTGTAAATGATGTAAGAAAAAATAGATCAGAGGAGGTATTTGCTGGATATAAGGAGCTGATTGGTAGTATAAAAGCATGTCGTAAAAGGTGTTATTTCTGGCATTTTTCTGAGAATGGATGTTGGTGGTACGTGTTTATCTAGGATTATAAATTTGAATGAAAAAGTGAGTGCCTTGTGTTCTGCGGAAGTGTGTGTTTATTTGATAATTCCTCCTTCAAGTCGTATGAAATTGTTTTGAATACCGTAAGTTTTTGTTCATTTTCGTGTTTTTCTTCAGGCTAGCTAGTTTAATTACTTATTGTAACTTTCTGTTTGTTTTCAGCCTGTTTCGCTACAAAGATAGGTTGTCAAAGGATAGACTGTTAAATCTAGTTATTATCTCTACTGAAAAAAAATTAGGGAGAAAACTAAGTTTATACGCACATTATTGACGATTTTGCACCTAGAAAAAGTAGAAAAAAATGTGGAAGAGAGGTACCGATGAAGAAATGTAGAAGAATATAGAGAAAAGTAGAAGTAAAAAATAGGAAAATGTAGAAATATTACTGATTATTTTATGTCGCTACTGATTATGTTGTGTTCATTTTTTTACTCAAAATTGATGTTTGCGTTTGATTGGTCTGCTCAAAGATAGGGGGTTTACCCACATACAGAGCGGAGGCCCTGCAGAATGTTGTATGCAATGGATGGTATACGGTTCAGTAGAGAGAGTGTTCGGGTAGTGAGTGATTTGTATGAGAGTACAGCTATTCTTACAACATAAAATCTTACAGTACTTGTCTACTTCAGATGCACATATACAAAGTAAATTTATACTTCGTAAAATTTATTGCAATCGTATTGTAAAATGTCGATTTTAAGAGCACAGAGAAAAATGGTCGGTTGTGTTAAGTCCATATCACACAGCTGTTTGTTGCCGTATTTTACTGTTGAATCGTGGCCCACTTAAAACCGATTGTGGCCGTTGACATATTAATCGGCAATAATCGGGGTTTGAAAGTTTCAAAATCTTGTCGCTGAATAACGATTAATACAGGGTACATCACAAGCAGCTTGTGACGTCAGAGACTCTTCTCCGCCATACACTTTCAGAATAGGACTTATTTGAATGTCTTGTATAGGTAGGTACCCGAGTCATGCACATGCCTCGAGGGTCAGATTGGATTAATTCTATAGGTCAATAAAAGAAAATAAAAGTTTTACACTTTCCTTTCTCTTATTTATATATATATATAGGGGTTTGATACTTTGATACTTTTTATAGTGTCCAGTTGTATTTGTATCCACAACAACTGTAAATATATACTTGTATATATTTCTAAACATAAAGGAACCTCAATAACCTATAATAAATAATGTTATACGTATGACGTTAGAATAAAGCATATTACATGAAAAATAGTTAACAATACACCTTTTATTAATTGAATAATATACTCGAACAATGTACGACTCTCATTTGGATATAGAAGGAATTAACAAGAACATAATTACTGTATATATTCTTCCGTCAAATGAACTATGTATGTGAAATCATAGTAACCAAACGCTGATATTTGTACAGTATATTATAACATACATCTGTCCGTATGTATTTACAGTTGGTATGTGTGTGTCACAATAAATAAATTGAATCCTACCGAGATTTTTATCGTTTGCATCTCCCAATAAAGAAACTCGGTGCTCTTCCAATATGTGCTCTACCGCGAAACTGTGATCTACCATATTCCAATACGTGCTCTACCGTGAAACTAGCCTTATAAGGCTAACTAACGAAAATATCATGACTTAACCTAACCAATCGTTAGGTCAACTATACGCCCTTGACGATTGGTTAGGTTAAGTCGTGATATTTTCGTTAGTTAGCCTTATAAGTAGGCTGACCATATTTCCTTGAGACAAAAACGGGACATTGGGATGGCAAAAAAGGGACGGGGGTTATGTAATATTCTGTATTCGTGAAAAAGTAAGTACATAAACATATTGAGCTTACAATTATTCTTCAGTGACAGGGACGGCCAGGAAATATAAAAAAAAACGGTACTGTCCCGTTCAAAACGGTACGTATGGTCAGCCTACTTATAAGGCTAACTAACGTACTTGCTGCTAATCCGAATAATCTAAGGTAGATCACGTATTGGAATGTAAATTTTAAGGTAGAGCACATATTGGAAGAGCACCAGAAACTCTATTCCCACAAAAGAAATTTATAAAATTTTAATATTATTTAGTTATAAAAATATTTCACTTTATATAAGCATTATTTAACTAAATTCTACATTTATTATTTGGTACTCTATTATTTTATTATAATAATTATTCATTTATATATATATATATATATATATATATATATATATATATATATATATATATGTGTGGTGTGTGTGTGTACACACACACACACACACACACACATACACAAAAGGAAATCTATATCGTAACTATATGATAATTATAAATTAAATATTAACGTAATAATAGTTATATAATCTATTGTAAAAAAAAGTACATTCTTTGACGTTATCAATATTATAATTTAAATTGACAAATTAAAATTATTTTAATTTGATATTAAAAATAATTTCTTTAGAACGTAAAAGTTTATTAAAATCAAGATTCTGTTATTAAAAATGACGCAATTTATTAAGAGTTCTCTAAAAAAATGACTAGAGGGTGACCCTTGTTTTGGAGTCCGCTAAGAGGACATATGGTGACTCGATCCTTTCACTGTGGCTGAAGTGAGCCAGTTGTAAACGAGATGTCAAAATGGCTGCGTGTGTATGTCGAGTCAAATATTTCTTCAAATGAATTATTTACTTAAGCATATGCGCACGTCGGCCAAGAATTCCCATCCCTCGAAATAAATAGTTGGGCTCCCGGTATCTCAGTGGTGGTTTCGGTGTCAGACTCTGGGCGGTGAGGCTCTGGGTTCGCTCCCGGGTGCTGGCGAGTTGGGCCGGCTACTCACTCTGTTAACGTTCGGGTTCAGGTGGGCCTCGGGGCACTCTCATTCATACACTGGCGGGGAATGAGTTCTGGATATTGAAATAGTTGTACGTACGTCTCTTCGAGGGTAAGTGGGTCAAAAGTGGTTGAAGACGCTTCTTCAGCATCCTGGTTTAGACTGTGTATAGGTTAAGGGTATAAATAATGTTAGGGTATGTTGAGAGATTGATTAAATTACGTTATGTTTGTCTAAAAATGTTTAAATGTTTACGACGATTCTTCTTAACTTTGTTTTGCTTTTTTACTCAAAGTTTATTCATCACATCATCGATTACACTTTTCAACTTTTGTAAACAAAAAACAAAAACAAAACATTAAACAATGAAACTGCTCAAGTTTATCCATTATTAGTAAAATTTTTATATTACTGAATACTGGCATGGAATTAATATTCGTGAAGGACAAACTGACACGGCGCTTGGCCAGACTAATGGGGCCCATTATGCCAACTCCTGAATTATTATTATTATTATTATTATTGCCAGCACCATGGGGAGTCGAACTCGCGACATCAGTGTATTCACTTCTCTTATAGGGAAGTGAATACGGTCTGAGTTACGGGCGCTGGTTAGGAATGGAAATAAATTATATCCATGACACTGAAAACGCAATTCAATGATACTTCTGTTGATTTAACCTAACTTAGGTCAGCCTACCCATCGGGCATGTGTCGATAAAATGACCATGATTTGGACAAAGTCGGAAACTCCGCCCATGAATCCTGATTAGCCGGAAGTTGAAGATGTCATGAGCTCTCGGCCAATCAAGAGTCATGGCTCGGAACAATTCCAGATGAGCCGGGCGTACCTGACTATGTGGAGTGGAGAGTACAAGAAACCAACTCTTTACTTCACCAGGCCAACTCAAGAGGAGGGCAACAAGTTTGACTTTCGTGAAATGAGGAATCATCGCGCGGAACATTTGAAAGGTTGAAAGATAACCTTAGTTGGTAACTTTGGTTTTGCTTCAGCCCGAATTGTTTATTCTGAAGGTCAAGCTTGTCACTCCACCTTAGATCTACGTGGAATCTAAAACTCGCCCCAGAACGGGCGGTCAGAAATTACAAAGTCCTCGCCCGGACTCGATCTTACGACCTCCCGATCAGCAACCCAGCGTCTTAACCACTGGGCTACCCAGGGTACCCATTTATTTATCAACCAATTTTTATTGTGTGGAAGGATGAACAGCTGGGTTTTGCTGCGCGCCGGCTGCCGTCAACGGGTCTCGATCCCGGGACCAATGGATTCGTAATTAGCGATGCTAACCACTACACGACCGAGGCGCATATATATATATATATATATATATATATATATTATATATAGTGTAACATAAATACAACATACGGTTCTACTAACCAAACCTACTTTAGTCCACCTAACTGATGTAATGTAATGTTGGGGTTGTTTAACTTCCTTCGCAACATCTAAGATCATATGACGGAGGGGACCTACAGTTTTACGCGGGATCCGAACCACGGATCGCTACATAATCTAACTTCGCTGATTACGGAAGTACGCCTAATCGGGCATAAGCACGCAGAACCCGGTAAAAGAAATTCACCCCTGCTGTTGGGCCTACTAACGTAACTTAGGACTACTTGCGCACCTAACGGCAAAAATAAACACAATTCTCACGTTTATGCAAAAATTACACTGGAGTTCACACTTTGTACAAATTACAGTATCTTAAATTGAAAATAAAATTGTAAATAAGGTATCAATTCGCTCTCATCTTATCTCAGTTCTATTAATACAGGAACATCGATAGGTACACCTTGCCTTCACGAATATTCACTATAATTTAATGGCATAAATCATATATCAAATGTTCAGCTCACTGGGACGACGCATGAACTGGGTGGAGTTTCTGACTTATGTCAAGAATCTGGTGGCCTCGAAACTACATATTAGCCAAAAAACAATGCTTTGGGTTGTTTAACCTCCTTCGTAATACTAAGGCATGTAATGGAGGAAACCTACAGTTTTACTTGGTATCCGAACCACTGACCTATCAAGGAACACCCACAGAAACACTATAATCGTTAATATCTGAAGTCCAAACCATGACTCGAACCCAGAACCATCAGATAAATAGGCCGGCACTCTATCACGAGACCATCCTGGCGCGCGCGCGTGTGTGTGTGTGTGTGTGTGTGTGTGTGTGTGTGTTTCACTCGATTAAAACTTATTAAAAATAAAGCAAAATAAGTCTTTCTTGTAGTCTTCGTTAACATTAAATAAGGGTAAGAAAGGATTTTTTTTTTTTTGCGTACTATAGTTTTAAGAGGGATCAATGAAGCCATTCGAGATATTAAAGAACTGAAAGACAAGCTCATTCAATTTCTAATTTCCCTTACGAGATCCTTAATAAGGAGTACTTTATACGAACTGATTTCGGAATGGAATTTAGTTAAATGTCTTGCTATGATTCTGTTGTGTTTATAATCTCCATCGTGAAAGGTTAATTAAAGGAGATAAATAATGATTATAGGTTTACAGTGGGGTTTCGTTCCTCATCCGAGAGGATCTTTGAAAGTTGAGAGATAAGTTGCTAAAATTAGTCCCTTCAATGAGAGTCTTGGGAGTCTAATGTTTGGAAAGATAAGCGTTGTACAGTTTTCTCGTCTTCTCTTGAATCCACGTCCTTTCGAGAGATCTGGATCGAATGTTCGTGGCACCACTCGCGCGTCGTGCGTTGACTTCCTCGTTCTTACGCTTCCACCACCTGCCAAATGGATTTCACATTTCATTAACAATTCGGTAAACGTCCGTAACAATTAACGATTCATTAACATTCGTAAGCCTTTATAAGGCGACCTAATGCGGGATAAAGTACGAAAAGGTACTGAAACTTCATATTCGAGGCAAATACAACGAAGATTTTCAGAACTTGCTAACAAAATCTACGGAGCTGCTTTACCATCATAATAGATATAATCAGTGGGGGGGGGGGGTATGGAAAAAGAGATTCCGGAACTTTGCTATAAATTTCCTATAACCTTTGCCATTTGTTATCCCATCCTATCCAGTGACTATCCCAATTCCAAAAAAAAACGTCCTTCCTATTCTTAAAATTTTGTCATGTAACAAAAAAAAATCCCCCAAAAAAACCAGGAATAAAAATTAAAACAAAATTTTCTTCCGTATGTTGAAAATAAAAGGTATCGGAACACAGTTCCGGCGCGTTTCGCCAGAAACAAAAAAAGTCCTGGGTATAATCCTCTGCTAAATGGGTTTCGGCCGCCCAAAGTGAAATTCAGTTACTATAGATTTAAGGAAATTTTCTTACTAACTAATTATTAATTCAGTATATATATATATATATATATATATATATATATATATATATATATATTATATATATATATATACACACACACACACACACACACACACAGGGCGTTTCAAAAAGAGTTATACAACTTTAATGTCCTGCCATTTCTTTGTTTTTTAATCTATACCCTTTTCTTTTTCAGGTTTTGGTGGTGGTATTCTGATATTTGTTCTCTGGAATTTCTAGCTCCCTAACTCAACTATGCCATTAACAGTGGAGCAGAAGACAAAAGTGGTGTCTCTGTGGTATGAGACGAAATCATATGTAGAGACCCGCCCGGAGGTTCTGCCGGGAATTCAATCTCAGAACACGTGTTAGACCAACAAATTGTGACATTCGACGTGTTGTGAAACATTTTGAGGACAAGGGTACAGTGCACAACCAGAGCAAGGGCAACAGTGGCAGGCCAGCATCAGTATCCAAGAGCCAAGCCAACATCGACGTCGTGCGGGATTCTGTAGTGGACAGTCCCAAGAAGTCCCACCGCCGGCGCTCCCAGGAGCTGGGCATCAAACCAACATCAATCTGGCGTATCCTCACTAAAGAACTGAAGCTTTTCCCGTACATCATCTCTATTAGGCATAAACTGACTCAAGATGACATGAGAAAGAGAGTTCGCATGTGTAATTGGCTCAGTGACAGGATGGAGCGCTAATCAAACTGGATCAACCTGATCTGGTTCAGTGATGAAGCCCATTTCCATTTGAGCGGTGCCATCAACAACCACAATAACATTTTCCGGGGCGCAAAACCACCTGAGGAGATCACTGAGAGGTGCCTGAAAGGGCCTAAGGTCACATGCTTCTGCGCCTTCAATGTCAGATGGGGAATGCTAGGGCCTTACTGGTTTCAGGATGACCTGGTTTATGCAGGATGGTGCCACCCCGCATACAGCTGGTGACACCATCACTATCCTGCGGCAGCTCTTCAGAAACCGCCTCATTTCCCTGGGTACCGCTCATGACTGGGCACCCCATAGCCCAGACTTGAACCCTCTGGACTACTGGTTCTGTGGGGCTGCCAAGGACTCTGTCTACGCCAACCGCCCTGCCACACTGGACGATCTGAAGCAGAAGGTATCAAACTACCTCCAGGAAATGCCCCCTGAGACCTGGAGGCAAGTTGGACAGAACTTAGGAGTCAGGATCAAAGCCTGTCTGAACCGCGGTGGGGCACACTTCGAGAACGTCAATTACAAGGATTTTGCTTAACTCCATTATGCTTAATTGCATTTTGCTTAATTTTGCTTAAACTTACTGCCAAAAAAATATCATTTCATAAGCTTTCAAAAAATGTTTTGTTCACGTTCATGAGGTTTCTGGGTCTTTGTAAATAAACGCTTAAAATTGTATAACTCTTTTTGAAACGCCCTCTATATATATATATATATATATAATATATATATATATTATATATATATATATATAATATATATATGCGGTAGTATTAAAAATATTTTTGAATATGAAACAACTTTTGCGGTACAGTATATAGAAATCACTTATAAACAAATTTGTTTAAAAATACCTAATTTTTTTGAACAATCAAGTCATTTTATGAATATAAAAACAACATTAATTACGCCATTAAATCAAAATAATACATCTTAAATTCTCTGCAAATTAAAAAAGAAATAGTTTGCATTAAATAAGACTGCAGTTTCATTGCTAAACAAATTTATATTCGTCAGTGAATGGGGTTGCACGCACCATTTTGTCAAATTATGGTATTTGCACTGATAAGAAAAGGTATATAGGCCTACTCGCTCCTCCTCCAGATGGTTTATGCCCACTTCGTCTACTACCAAATTCCCATTTTGTCTACACCTGGGTTCCCACTTCATCTACTCCCATTCTGTCTATTCCTATTATGACTACTCTGAAAATGTCACATATTCCCAGAACGTCTACTATCATTTATCTGACCTGACGTGACCCAAGTCACCAAAGCTATTACTAAAATTAATCTAACCGGGCTGGTTAGGTCAACTGTATGCCCTTGACAATTGGTTAGGTTAAGTCGTGATATTTTCGTTAAAACTAGCGAAAATAACAACTTAACCTAACCAATTGTCAAGGGCATACAGTTGACCTAACCGGGCATTCAGTTAACCTAACCGGGCATTGGCACCCCATAATGAATTCGGGACCCAGAAAGGTAAATAGTATGCATAAAACACGCTTTTTATTTATTTGTTATATAACATCCATGTGATATTATCTGTATGGCCCGTAATAAATGTCATTTTTTATCACCTATTTCTTTGAGTTATTCTTCTTTACAGTCAATTAGCGTTTCGATTGCAGAATTGACATAAAATATACAGAGTAGAGATAATTAGAAATAATACGCGTAGACGAATGGGATGTAGATGAAATGAGAATAGACCAAATGGGAATAGTATCCATTTCAAGAGTAGACATAATGGGAAGTAGACCAAATAGCAGTAGACCAAATGTGAGTAGACGAACTGGGATGTTACCCTCCAGGTATTCAACGCAGTACGCAAGATTTCACTCCTAATAAAATGTATTGGAGGTATTCTCTGATCTATTTAATATCTGTAAACAACCTCACATTTAAATCTGGTCTAAAAGAACTTTTTTTAATAAAAAATTTACTCTTTGTACGCCTCTTCACAATGAGCTCTCGTCCTCGCATAATTCGCTTGTTGGTCGAGTTTTCTCTGTTGGAGTTTCATTTTCTTTTCCATCCGAAGCTGATCTCTCTTACGACGAAGCCAATGCTGGAAAGCTTCCTCCGCCAACTTCTTTCTCTCTTGAAGCTTTTCGGTGGCCACGGCTTGGTCAGCTGTTTTGGTTTCTTCCACTTGCCTGAAATACCCAATTAATACAGAATAATTTTTTTCTCATTCCGGTTGAGTTATAAACAGCATAAGATATTACATCTCATCGTGTGAGTATGTATTTAAATACGATAACTGTGTGAAGGTAAGGTAGTAAATAAAAAAATATTATCTAATAAAAATAAAACATTATTCCTCTAACCAATATTTTGTAAAGAGAGTTTGAGAAAAAATAATACAAAACTATGTAGTTGAGGCCCGCAAAACATTTGCGGTTAAATTAGTATCTTTATTGCAACATTACTTCTTTAAATACAGGATTCCTAGTTATTCTTTCACCAAAGACTTTAACAGCATCAAAATCTCTCACTTTAGATAAAGCTGACCATGTGTAAAAACAGGCTTCGGAATATAAATACAAAATAGCTGTGCTCATATTTATCAAAGGGGTCCGAGACAATGCAGCAGAATTATTAAGACGCTATGGCAGCTGTAAGAAAATTTTGGAAGCCCGTGGTAGGGCGTGGTTCAGATTCCACGTTAAATTGTAGGTCTAAGGTGGGGTGACAATCTTGCCCTTTGTCAGAATGAACAATTCGGGAGGAAGCAAAACCAAGGTTAACCAAAGATCTATTCTATTCAGTACGTTTACTTGCAATCCAAGATGGACTGAAATCCCTGAAAGCATTGAAGCTTATCAAAGACCGGAATATAGGTCAAATACTGTTACAAGAGTTTTTTACGTGAAACTGAAAGAGCTACTTCATGATTTAACGATTAGGCGAGCGGCCAACCTTGATAATAGGCCATATTTTTTGAGTGTAATGTCCCTCTCATACAGAAATGTACAACATGTCCAAAATGATCTGCACCATTTGGACATATACGTTTGGCATGTTGTCCTCCATTCTGAGTGTGCTAAGATAGTAAAATCAGCCATTAACTTCAGCTATGTAAAGGTACTCGTGTATTCATGTTTTCAATTCACGCATTACAACTGAAATCTTTGAAGACACAATGAACAATGAAGACAAGGTTTATTTCCCATGAAGTTATACATTTTCTGAACGCTCTAGTGCTACACTATATCATTTATCTATAAAAACATTCTTTTACATGACATATTTTATTTTTTGCCAAAAAACGTTATTGTTAGACCCAAAAAATATCACCTACATACAGGTGTTTCACAAAACTGATTAATATGAGTTACACAAAACTAATTTAGAGTACAATAATGCAGGTATTTTGATACTCCAAGCATGAACAAGCATGAACAAAATGAATGCCATATTAAAATGTTGAATCACCATACAAAGTACTGTGCCTACATGGGTTAATAATGGAGACCTTTGTTCGCATGCCAGCAGAAAGGTTTATCGTTCAGTTATGAAAAACAGGCAAATGTTGGCATGATTATAATACATATACGGGGCTCCAATAAACCTTAGCCCCCCACCCGCCCATGGCCTAAACCATTAGAGGTACAGTAAAACTAAACATACCTTACAAAAGAGAATTTAATCCTGCATTTAATGAGAAGCAATTAAAACTTGGTGTTCCCGCCATTGGCTTCCAAGACAGCCTGAATTCGCTTTGGGTAGCTTGCCAAAAGTGACGTGAATAGATCTTGATCGTTACACAAATTTGCTAAAACAGTTTCAATGTGTTGCGTCATTGTATCCTTCGAAAATCGATTTGCTGCAGGTTCTTGAAACAAGAGACATTCAACCTTGTCCTTTATAACTGATCCAATGTGTTCACAGACGTTCAGGTCAGGAGAATTTCCTGGCCATTCTTCATTTCTAAAGAAATCGATCTCATGGTTCCACAACAACTGTTGAGTGGCTAATGCCTTAAAGCAGGGGGCCTTATCGTGCAGAAGTGTGACCTGATCGACATCCATAACATTGTTTGGGTTTCATAGAAAAGGAATGACATGCTGGGATAGAATAATATCACGAAAATACTGTCCATCCCAACTCTGACCATTTGGCTTCAGCACCCACATGAGCTTCTTTGCAGTGAACAAAACAAACACACCAACGGAGTCTGGACTTTTTAATAATTCGCGATAATGTTCATTGTCATCGATTTCATCTGGTGTTGTGGCCCACACTTGATCATTTTGGTAGTTAGGCCGACGTGTTACGTAAACAAAAAATTCATCGGAGACAGCTAAATACATGAAATCATCCACATCCCAATCTTCAAGATAAAGGGCAAACCACATTCTGTCATCGATGTTAAGTTGAGTTTTTCTTGGCTTTAGAAGTTCATGCCAAGGCTTTAAACCTTGCCTATGACGGTACAGTCGAATGATCTCACCACTAACGATCTTTCCTCTCAACACTTCGATCTCTCTAGAAAGTTTAGCACAGCTGTTTTTCCGCTTACGCGTACCGCTTTCAATGCTGTCCTTTGTCCTTGTTCCTAGAGAGTGGCAAATTTGGGCGCCCAGATTTGGTTGTATCCATTTCACATTCATCCAAAGTTTTATTCCAATTTCTTTTGACGAAGTCCTCACTTCTTCGCAACTTTTTGGCAACCCATGAACGTGTTATAAAGGTGGCTCCAACATCACGAACTTCCCGAAATGTTATTGCTCGTATGCGATCTATCACACGTTGCCTCTCCGAATCACCAATTAATTGAGACGCCATTATATTATCACTTTATCAGCTAGAGTAATTTTAATACCTGCAATAAATAAAGAATTTTATATATTTTTATAATCACTAAAAACTATTTCGATATAAGTAAACATGTAAGCTGCAAATGGGGGGGGCTAAGGTTTTTTGGAACCCCTTATAATAATGTTGCACTTGAAAATAAAGTTTGAATTGTTAACTGTGTGAAAGGACCGATATTGAGATTTGAAGAACGTCTGGGTGGACATCTGGCTGAAATGGATGGTCGTATTGTTTTCAAGATGGTTGATCATATTTTTTACATCATCATCATCTCGCTTGAGAGCAGAGGGTTTTGCTTGCTCATGTATAGAACATTCTTCAGCAGTTATTTCAGTATGTTCTTTCATACTCTGGGTATATTCTCCTAGTGACATTCTAGTAAGCATCCAGCGGAGAAGGGCTGGTTCCTTTCGGGTGAACCCAACAACACCCCCATTTACTCTTGGCACCTCGTATCACAGTTGATTCAGTACCCATGTCACTCCAAATACCATTGAAACGACCTGGTCTCAGACGAACTGCAAACTCACCATCATTGAATGCTTGAGAGACATCTTCAGGAAGTTCCATCATATCAAAGAGATAAATGAGTACCCATCGTGCATAATTAGTACGGTTTGCAGCGGAGAAGTATGGCGTCATCGCAAGTTGTGAGGACAGATGTAATGACCATATACCTTCACGTTCACTGCGTATGTAGTTCAATAGTATTTGAACTGCGTCCAGCAACATTGACCAATATTTAAATGTGGGTGAGTCTGCACCACGTTCTTGTTTGAATTCACTTAGTAGTGGAAGAACATCATGAGTAAGCCGATCCTTCAGTTCACTTGCTACATCTGCAGATTCTTGATCACCGCCATTCTGAATCGCTTCATAGGTATCCTCAATCTGTTGCCACACCTCATCTGGGATATGTCTCTGTTGGTCGGCATCACACCACTTCACAAATTCTGTCAAGAACAGCTGTATCAATGCCTCATTTGAAAGGGTTAGACCACGGACAGATCTGTGAAACTGCTTCCCAGCAAGCATCATGTCAGCTGTGTTTGGGGTATAAGTCCCATTATCAACTAGAAGATCCCTCAGTCCACCACTTCCCCATAGTTTTCCAATGTCAGCAATGAAGCAGCATGCACTATGGAATCCACCAAGGCGAATTACATGATTGGGAAAGTCGTATGGTTTGCTCCATTTCACCTGTTACACCACTGCATAGAGCTGTTGGTCCATAGTTTGGACTGTACTGAGTTGTCCCATTGCTTTTGTCATTTCTTGACTTCTGATCATTGTTGTGTAGACAGTTGATAGGTTGGCAGGCTTTGCATCTATAACTGGAGCATAAGTGGCAACTGTACGAGTGAGTTGCATTTTTGTCATCGATGCATTGTATCCAGTCCAGAAGGGAACTTTTTCAGTTGTACTGTAGTCAATAAGTGGAGGAACAGAAAGGTTACCACGCGGAATCGTTCTCAGAAACATCCAAGCAAGATCCGCTACCTGCATGTCTGATCCAGCAATATGTAGTGATTTCACCTTGATCTTCGCATCATCACGGCGAGGTGGCTCTGGTCGTTTCCTGGGCTTTTCATAATGCAGTACATTCTTCGATGCTTTGGTATCATTACAGTCGAGAGACAATGACTTTTCTTGGCCAATCTTCACTCTGTCGACCAGGCCAGTCCCAACTGTATCAATAGCCTGTTGCTGAAATACAACAAGGGCCATGGAATGAAATGTTCCCTTTCCATCAATGGTTGCACAGTTGATATCAATATTGTCGTCATCTTCTTGAATCAGCTTTCCTCCATGTTGTCGTGAGACTAAGCCATGTGGTATGTATATGCGACCTTGCATTCTTTTAAGCTCATCTTTTCCTAGGGCAGCTTATGGTGAAACCATGGACATGGAGTGTCTATTATATCTCGTTTTCCATGATCATGATGGAGTTGCT
The DNA here is from genome assembly GCA_023014485.1 of Bathynomus jamesi. NCBI lineage: Eukaryota > Metazoa > Arthropoda > Malacostraca > Isopoda > Cirolanidae > Bathynomus > Bathynomus jamesi. The sequence continues at coordinate 187,164 of JAJOZX010001010.1, forward strand.
GCTGCAAGTCGTAGATGAAGGGGGGTCTATAATATTGCTGTCACTGCTATGAATAACATTTTGTGCAAGAGCTAAGACTCTACGTTGTAATTTTTCTGCTGGCTGGTAATTTGAATCACACGATTCAAATGCCTCTTTGCTCAGCAAACAGAGAAACGCCTTCTGTAAAAGTGCTGGAACAAATTCTTTAGATGTTTTCAGGCCGATTTCAGCAGCTGTGTAGTACTCAGTTGGCTTTTCAATTTGTTGCTATTTCTTTTCTCAGCATACCAATGACAGAATGAAGTAAGCTTTCTGAATTCGCTGGAACATATGATTGTTTTTCAGCAGAACTAAGTGTCATCTCATTAGAGTTGAAATCTTCCTTCAGTTGAGCAAAGGCTCTGACAGCATCTCCTAAGCTGACACTGCTACTGACAGCAATGTTTGACTTGGACTGTCCTCGCTGGGCATGAATAACAATGTTATCACCATAATGCTTCATGAGAGGGCGCTGAAGTTTTTCTGCACGGTATTCTTGGGTATCAATGTGGTCAGGTAACAGCTGTTGGAATTTGTCTAGCAGGGTTTTCACCTTATAAGCTTTTCCTTGTTGTAGATTAACACCTATTTCTCCTACTAGTGCCATAAATGCCTTCTCGTATATGTTCTCTCCTTCCATTTTCCTTGAAGCACTGATGTTATGCTTGCTTGTATAGCTTGCCATGCAGGATTTGTGATAAACAGCATCAGATGCAATGAGGGCTTCTCTTTCAATTTTGACAAGCATAGAAATGTCCTTCCGAGCTTGTGCTGCTTGATAGAGATTACTCTGACATGTAGTTGTTTGTACCTTATGTATGCTGTCCCTCTCTCGCGCGTTGCGTATTAAACACATTGAAAAATCTGTAAGCTTGGATGTTTGAGCTCGTGTGCAAACACTTTGTTCTTCAGTACCATGTGATGCAGAATCATGCGTGCTACATTTTGTACTAACATGATAAATGTTTTTCTTACTTGTAAATGATTAATAACAGCTACGATGATATGTAACAGACATACTATATAATTTTGTAAGGTCACCAAACTCAGATTCAAGTCTTTGTAAAAGGTCATCTTGCCGTAACAATGATCGTGACAATAATGTTTCAATACCCACTTTTGTGGATACAACCAGTTTTTCTTTGCGACTCTGCTGACATATAATGCATTTCTCCCAATTTGTTGACAGCCTCTGTTTCTTCGCCTGTACACATTTTAATGGACTTGAGTCAGGTTCTGCCATGCTTGATATAGATGATCGTCTGAAATAACAATAATAATAATTAAACTGTGGTTTTCAACAATATCACACATTTGCACAATATTTGTCACAGCGCACATTTGTCTTATTCTAATATTGTGATAATAAAAGGAGGAAGTAAATTTAAAACTGGGCCTAACCTATAACAATACATGATTGTATTACGTTTTACTATAATGTGATAATTCAACAGGTATTTTCTCGGTGTTTGTTTATATTGGTGTTTCCATGCAACTGCACATCGAAAACTGAGGACAACACTTAAAAATGTGTTCACTGAACACTAAGGACTAATAAAAAACAAATTACAACTTTCTGTACAAGGGTAGGGGTAGGGAATTAAAATTGTTTAAATCGGGGTCTGACCACTCGCCTAATAAAACGTATACTCAGGAAGTCAAGTGCATTTTTGTATGTAGTTCATGCACCTTCAAATTTCAGCTGATGGGACCCGCCAAAAAATGACAGGTTGAAGTTTCCCATATGCCCCACACTATCCCCACACCACCCTCCGCCTAAAGAGACTAAAAGGAACACTTTTTCTTTTATGAACTTTTTCTCTATCTGGCTTCGTTTGAAAGTTGCGCACGCGTTTGCGAACGAAAAAATAAATATCCTTAGGATCCTCCCAGAACAGAGACCTTTCCAATGATGTAATCATAAGTGCCCTACGTTGAGCGGTTTCCGAGACAAATGCCAGACAGACAGAAGGACAGAAACTACGTATTATTGTTATAAAGAGTGTCCGGTAAGTCTGGAACCATAGGGCAAAATGATAAAAACAGCAATAAAAACGCCGGAGAGACTTTTGGGGACTGTTTGTGAAATGAGCGAGGATGGTAGCGGCTGTGTCATCGTCGGTGGATGTCCTCGGAGGTCCACTGCGTGGTTTATCTCCTATGGATCCCGTTTCCCTGAACTTTGCTATAAGTTTGCCGACACAGCTGTGTGTTATCGGCGCGCGGTCCGGATGCAATCTGTTAAATTCCTCAGCGACCGCCCTCTGACTCCGATTTCCTACGAACAGAATTACCTGGATGCGTTCTTCCTTACTCAAAGACATCATGGGCACTTGCTTAACCCTTTCAGTCACTGGGTACCCAATTTGGTAGCTGAAAAATAAATCATATTGGTTCTTATATACCCACACATAAAGGCAAATTTCTTTTTTACCCTATGTCATAATTCATGATCGAAAGGGTTAAACGGAAAAACATGAATTACTTATTTTACCCTATGGTTCCAGATTTATGGGACACCCTGTAGATACATTTGTTCTCATATACGAATAGGGATGAGAGGTACGACTGAAACCATACTATAATACAATTATCAAGTCTCCTCATCTCATTCATAAGGTGTCATACTAAAATGAAATCTGCTACTTACGCTTACTATTTATGATGGACAAAAGGTGGGGAAACAAAGAAAACTGATACGCATTCTCGTCTTTTTTAATCCATACTCTACATAACTTTTACTGAAAGTAATGAAAAGTTATATTGTCCTTATTTACTTGGACGTTATTACAACCGTAAGAAGCACAGTATGTAACAAATCCCGGCCCTAATCCGAACTTACCAACCATTTCGGACTGACGTCCACACTAGCACAATGTTTGTTTGTTTGTTTGTTTCGAAAGATCGTGTAGGAGGAGGAGAAATTTTTTTTGTTTGTTTTTGTTTTTGTCTGTTTTTGCTTGTTTGTTTGTTTTTGTTTGTTTAAATATCTCTGCATTTTTTCTCATGAAAGACCATGAAAGATACCTTATAAAGGGGGGACCGTCATGAAGGACGGTGAGGGGGGAAATTTTCAAATTGATCCAATTTCCTCTCCCCCCAAATGCCATCATACTACTAGTATGATGGCATTTGGGGAGAGGAATTTGGGGCGCTTTGAAACTTGCCCCTGAAGGCCTTCGCCTCCGTTATGAGGGGGCCCCCTTCCTTAAGTTCCTCACCCGTTTATGGGGTCTCACCGTCCTTAATGAGGGGCATTTGGGGGTTTGCCACTAGCGGGGCCCCTTTCTCCTTGGAAAAAAAAAAAAAAATTAAAAAGGATTCATCCTTGCCTTCCTTCATGGTCTTTCATGAGACAAAAACAAACCAAAACAGACAAAAACAAAAACCCTTTAAATAGGAAAAACCATAAAATAAAATTCCATAATAGACAACGTAGCTAATTCGAAGACGTGTAAGAGCTAAAAAAATACAGCAGAAAAGGGTCATTCAAAAACCACGTGGTCCTTTTTCGGGTAGTTTTCAAACCCGTACCCCCTTGTGGTCATTTGTGGCCAATGACTTGAACCCCCCTCCAAAACCGCGTGGTCTTCTGATGTCACCCCCACCCATTCTTAATCTTTACTTCCTTGCGGGAAGATGAAACCTACATACGCATGCGCAGTCATTTACATTTAAAATAAATATGCATAGGCTTATCACCCCGCATGGGCGTTTTAACCCAGTCTACCATATATACTGTATATAATATGATAAATAATATTATAAACAGGATATTTTAATGCTTGGTATTGGCCACGTGGTTAAATGTCAAGACCCCCCTTCCCAATGTGGCCCTTGGTGGTCAAATAAAGAACCCCTTCCCCTTTTAAGGACCACGTGGTTTTTGAATGGCCCCAAAACCTTAAAAATAATTTTTGGACAACTGATTCATCGTTTTTTTTCTGTTTAAGGTGCTTTCAACCCTGCTGGATTATTGACACCATTTCTTTTTTTTTTGGTAGAGAAAGATGGTGAAAGAAGTAGTAGAAGAAAGGGATGAGCCAACTGATTCATCGTTTGTTTTTTCTGTTTAAGGTGCTTTCAACCCTGCTGGGTCTTGTTCTAATATTGATATTACAAAATAGATACAGAAACTATTAACTAAATTAATTTTAATTACATTTATCTAATTTAAGGGGATGCTAATATATTTCAATCCATTCGTATAGCAACGTGGTAAAAATCATGAACAGCAAATATTATAATTATCATAGCTAATTATATTATATATATATATATATATATATATATATATATATATATATATATATATATATATGGGAATGAACTCAGAATAGTCCCCTGAGTTTTTTATGATACACACAGACCGTGCATGGAACAAGGAACTCTTCTGGGATAATTAAATCCACTATAGTCCGAATAAGTAATGGTAAATGACAAATACCATAGTTTTTCTTTTTCATGATGCTAGCCCGACGTGGGCAACGGATCACTCGCAAAGAGATCCCATAAATATAGCTTCCCTCACCAGCTATCTGCAAAGCAGACAGGATCCAGCTTTGGGACATGGATCTAGGGTTTAAAGCAGCCTATCCCTGCTACATTTAGAACCTCAATATAAGCAAAAGACTCGCTGCCTTCACGTCAGATTGAATACATCAAAGAAAAAGGGGTAACTATTATACTTTTAGCCAAAAACCAAAACTTAAACCTCAACTGGCAGAATTGAGCGTCCACTTTTCAAGGCACATAACATGTCCGTTTCAAGATGGGAATGAACTCAGAATGGTCCCCTGAGTTTTTTATGATACACACAGACCGTGCATGGAACAAGGAACTCTTCTGGGATAATTAAATCCACTATAGTCCGAATAAGTAATGGTAAATGACAAATACCATAGTTTTTCTTTTTCATGATGCGAGTGACCCGTTGCCCACGTCGGGCTAGCATCATGAAAAAGAAAAACTATGGTATTTGTCATTTATCATTACTTATTCGGACTATAGTGGATTTAATTATCCCAGAAGAGTTCCTTGTTCCATGCACGGTCTGTGTGTATCATATATATAAGCCGTTTTAAAAAAGACTAGGATGAACACGCGAATACATGCAATTTATATTTCATAAATTCAAATGTCGATGTCTTCCTTTATTGTCATATAGTTCATCCAGTTCACCTATAACTGGTGTTCTAAGCTATGTATCTGTAAGATAAATTTAAAGAAATGCCAGCACTAATTCATCCATTTATATCACTAGTTACGTCAAGTTGTTTAATGCGCAAAGAAAATTCGACCTAGCCATGTACAGTAGGGTGGGTCGAAACACACAAAAAAATAATTTATCCAAAAGCCACTCAATGCATGGATTTCCACTTAATGTCCTTATCGTTACATAAAAAAATAAGCACTGTGCTACCCACCCTAGGGGTCGCACAAATTACCACCTTTACCCATTTGAGGAGCCCTTGTTATCATTTTCCTTTGACTTACTTATATGCTATATATTGTGCGATCAGCTTTCTTATGTGTTTTTTCTTTTCAGATGATATAGATTTATGAGTTAAGTATCATATTTGCCTCTTAAAAAATGGCCACACGTAGCAAGACGGCTAATTCTGCTTTTGGCCAGCCAATTAGATTTCCACCTGCCAAGATACCATCAAAAGCTGATGTAGTGAGGCACTGTTTTTTTGTTCGGCAAATAAAAGATGCTGAGGGTAAAGGTTCATGTAGTGCCAACGAATGTTACAGGATTGTCACTACTGATATTGAAGTCATTTGGAACCGATTTTCATTTCCTACCATTGGTACAGAAAGTATCTTCATGAAAGTATGCCGAATGATGATGACAACATCTAAATTAAATAAAATACTCCAAAACAGAAGACAGGAGGAATTCTTCACAAAGTTGTCAACGTTTGATGATATGTTTGACGTATGCAGTTGCGACTGCTATGATAAAAAAAGAGAAAGGTCACAGTGCAGGTGTATCGAAAGAATTCCAGTCCAAGAATGGGAATCTTTCATAGGACAAAAAGAACGCAGAAATCAACTGGGACCAATTCATCGAGCTACAACATCTGCATTAAGAAGAAGTGAAGTTAGACGAGAAGCGCAACAACGAGCTCAACAAAGAGCTCAAAAGAAAATGGAGATTTCTTTCAATGACATTTCTGGAAGTTTAGACGTCTTAGATGATACGGAAGTGGATGCAAGTATGTACTGAAGAAAATTATGATTTTAAACCTGAACTGGAGTTAGCAGATCATGAACAAAACAGATACCGTTATGATGAGCTGGCTATTACCGCAGATTGCTATCGCGTCAGCTGCAGAGCAGTGGCCGCCATTGTAAATGTAGCTTTAAAAGACATAGGAATTTTGAATGAATCTAACATGCTTGATAGGAAAAAAGTGGAAAAAGAAAGAGTGCGAGTTGGTAAAATAAATATTGTTAAGGCAAAATCGGAGAACTTACATCTAGAATGCATAGGATTTGATGGTAGAATGGATGATACATTATCAACACTGGGAGGTAAAACAAAAGAAGAGCACTACACCATTGTCAAAGAGCCTGGAGGTTTATATGTAGACCATCTCATGCCAGATAAAGGGACATCTTGATCCATAGCAGAAGAAATTTTGACTTTGATTTTGGATACAGACAGTAATGACACTTTGAAAGCCTTACTATGTGATGGAACAGCATTAAATACAGGAAAAATTGGTGGTGTGATTAAATTGATTGAGATTCAGCTAGATAGATCTTTGCAATGGTTAGTATGCCAGCTCCACATGAATGAATTGCCTTTCAGGCATGTATTTGAAGCAAATGATGGGCAGACTAGTGGACCAGACAGTTTCAAAGGTGATATTGGCAAAGCGATAAAAAAGGATTTGACAAAATTAAAAATAGTTAATTTCACTCCAGTAACTGGAAGAATAAAACAAATTCCTGCTGATGTTGTAAAGGAGCTCAGCACAGATCAGAAGTACTTGTACGATATCTGCTTATCAGTTCAATCGGGCAGTGTTCCCGAAAACCTGAGTTCGAAATCTCCTGGAAATATTCATCATGCGCGATGGCTCACTCGGGCTAATCGTGTTCTAAGATTGTATGTATCAACATTGAAACCAGAACAGGGTTTCAAAGACATTGTGAAGATTATAATGCAGTGCTATGCTCCCGGGTGGTTCCAAATTAAATCACATCCAAAAGCGATCGATGGAGCCATAAATTTTTGGTACCTTACACAACTGGTAAGAAATGTTGAAGAAAAGTTCCAAAACATTATGAAACCAGTTTTAAAACGTAACTCCTATTTTGCCACACCGGAGAAATTGCGATCCAGCGAATAATTGAGGCCAGAAAGTCTTCCCCCAAACTGAGGAACTTTGAACTTCCTAAAACACTCAACTTGAAGGCAGAAAATTACACCGAATTGGTTGATTGGAAGAGAGAAACCATATATCCACCACCTTTGTTAAATGAATTCAGCGACAGTGACATTATGAAAGCTCATGCCGAGTCACTAATGATTCCACCATACCCATGTCATGGTCAGAAACTGGAGAGCGCTGTCAGTCTCGTGACAAAAGCATCAGAAGAACGATATGGCTATGAAAATCGTCGAAAATTTATTCTAAATCTTTTAGAATCTAGGAAAAAAATACCTAATTTTAACACGAAAGGGCAATGGAAGTAAGAATTTACAGGAACTATGAAGGAAGATCACTTTAGAAAAACGTCTGGTTGTAACATTGTTTCATTTTTTTAAATTTTAACCTTTTCTCTACCTTCTTCAATATGTCTATAATTTAAAATCTTAATATAATGTTGGTAAATGGCCATTGTCAATAAATAATAACACATTTTGTTTCATTTATATATCATATTTCAATTAGCATTTAATTTTGAATCATTGCATTAGGACTTAAAACACCAGGAAAAATGTTATTATATGTCAGAGTACAAGACATGAGAGGCAAAAAACCCCAAAATTGTGCTATCCCTACAACACCGCACAGTAAAAAAAAAGTTATCAGAAGGCTTTTAGGAGCCATAAAACCCCCTGCAATACGTGGTTATTCAGTATAAAATTTCGACCCGCCCTAATGTACAGTATATTCGGATAGATTCAAATACTGAATCATCAAATCCGTCTCTAAACATCCACTTAAACATTATTATTATTATTATTATTATTATAAAGGATTTACATTTAATTTCCAATATTCTGAATATTTTTTTATTTTCAGTACCGAGTTTCTTAATAATAATTCTAGATAAGAATTTGCAGTATGCTAAGAATACTGTCTTCACTTTTGCTTCTGCTGACGCGTTTCGTTCATATACTTTGAACATCTTCAGAGCTTTATACATAATTTTAAAGTAAAATGGGTTATATATATATTTCTTGATTGTAAGTTTGATACAATTTCAAATTAATTTAAGACTATTCGAAAGTTCATTAAATTTTATATTAATTTTCGGTTTTTTTCATTTTAATGAAAAGGCTTCGGTAATTTTTAGTTTTTTGTACGTTATGTGATGAGTAAAAGATTTGAAAGTTTTGTGAGATATTTTTTAAATTTAATATTTTATGATCTACTCTGTAATGTTCGTTAATTTTACTTGGACGATATTTATGTTGGTATGATCTCTCTTTAATGTGGTTTGTGGCGTAACCAATGTAAGTCGACGTACAGTCAACTCCAGGACATGTAAATAATTGACGTACAGTCAACTCCAGGACATGTAAATTGGTACACCACATGATGTTGCTTATCAGGGTTTTTGTTACGTGTTTTTCTTTATCCATTGGTTTTATGTGTCTCTTTAACATATTGTTTAAACATTTTTCTTCATATTCTAGTCTTGTTGGGTTTCTTGTTTCGAAGTCGCGTTTAAGAAGTTGCGTTTTGAAATTTTCTGTAGACTTTTCTTTGTGAGCTGTTTTGTCGTAAAGTCTTATGTTTAGAAAATTAGGAAACAGCAAAACTTTCAAATCTTATACTCATCACATAACGTACAAAAAACTAAAAATTACCGAAGCCTTTTACATTAAAATGAAAAAACCGAAAATTAATATAAAATTTAATGAACTTTCGAATAGTCTTAAATTAATTTGAAATTGTATCAAACTTACAATCAAGAAATATATATATAACCCATTTTACTTTAAAATTACGTATAAAGCTCTGAAGATGTTCAAAGTATATGAACGAAACGCGTCAGCAGAAAAAAAAAAAAAAAAAAAAAGAAGACAGTATTCTTAGCATACTGCAAATTCTTATCTAGAATTATTATTAAGAAACTCAGTACTGAGAATAAAAAAATATTCAAAATATTGGAAATTAAATGTAAATCCTTTATAAAGACATAGACTGATATCGACTTTCTATTATTATTATTATTACTAGTACAGTTCCCGTCGCTTCGCTGACGGTTAGACAGGCTAAACTACAGAAAAGAACGCAGCCGTGAAAATTTTGAGCTTCACATTGTGTCAACATTTCTGAATCTGGTATCTCCCAAAACCTCCTCACCCCCATTCATGCAACTTGGGGGCTAACCCCCTCCCCCATTACCCCCACCCATCCCCATTACCCCACCCATCCCCCATTACCCCCACCCCCACCCTTCCCCCATTACTGCCCGGGATAAATTTCACAAACAGACAAACAGACAGGCTAAACTACAGAAAAGAACACAGTCATGAAAATCTTGAGCTTCACATTGCAGCCCGTAACACAATTTCTGAATTTTTTTCTCAATTTTTTCTCACAATTTCTGAAAGTGTGACGGACGGACGGACGGACGGACGGACAGCTCTCTTATTATACCGTGTGACCACAAAAATTGTCCCTGTTTTTAATCGCTTATTACTCAGTCATTATTGCAGCTTCACAAATGAAATAAAAAGCATTCGAAAGAGAACATTTTAAAGTTTTAATTTATTCTACATATGTTCAAAGTGACGTCCCTGGACATTCTTACATTTCACACAACGGGAAAGGAAGTTATTTATTACATTTTCCAAAACGCTGCATTCAATGGACTGTACACACTCTACCACCGCTTGCTTTAATTCTTCGATAGAGGATGGCTCTTGCCTGAATACTTTGTCCTTGACAAATCCCCAGAGAAAAAAGTCCATAGGTGATAGATCGGGAGATCTTGCGGGCCAGGGAAACTGCGAGCGATGAGAAATGAATCTTTGTTCAAAAAATCTTGTTAAACATTCCAGTGATTGCCTAGTTGTGTGGGCTGTTGCTCCGTCTTACTGAAACCACTTGTTACTGCAGTTTTCTTGTTCAAAAACAGTGTTCAGCATTTCTACATATCTTTCTGAAGTTACTGAAAGCGGTCTCCTTGTCTCTGGGTCCTCAAAAAAGTAAGGACCATAAACCTTGTTGCTACTCAAACCACACCAGACAGTAACTTTTGGTGAATGCAGAGGTTTCTCCAAGTGTATATTTGGCTTGTTTTGTGACCAACACCGGTAATTCTGTCTGTTGATGAACCCATTGAGATAGATGTGGCATTCATCACTGAATATTATGTCACTAAATCTTATCTGGTTTTGTTCAATTATTGTTTCAATGCGTTCACAAAACATCAAACGACGCTGGTAGTCTTGTTCGCTAAGCTGTTGCAAACACAATTTTGAATGACTTCATTCTCAAATCCAACGTGATTATTTTCCGAATGCTCTCCCGTTTGATTCCTGTCACAGCTGATAGTCGTCTCACAGATTTCTTGTTGTCCGTTTCAAGCTGATTTGCGACTGAATCAATATTTTCAGCGGTTCGCACACCTTTGCTGCGCCCAGAGTTGCCTTTATGCATGTTCTTGATTGAGCCGTGATGTTTCCATTTTGCGAAAATCCTGCGAATCGTTTTAGGATCTATGGTCCTTTGCTGACCGTATTGTCGTCTGAAAGACCGTTGGGTGGCAACTACCGAGCCATGTTTGATCATCTCTTCTGCGATGAAAACACGTTGCATGTCCGACAAATAACCCATGATTGTGGTGGATAAAACTGTCATTTTTTTATAAGTACTGATTTCGTATCCAGGATATCGAAAAAATTAAATAAAACTTTTAAATATTCTCTTTCGAAAGCTTTTTATTTCATTTGTGAAGCTGCAATAATGACTGAGTAATAAGCGATTAAAAACAGGGACAATTTTTGTGGTCACACGGTAGTATAGATTATTATTATTATTATTATATATGTACAAGATTATTAATACTATAAACACCCAGGAATGTCTGTCAGTCTGTCACGCTCGAAAAGAGAAGAAGATTCTTGATATATATGGGCGATATTTTGTATTTTAATGCATTAGAAAAAGGCGTAATGAATTCTACTTTTAATTATAATTTTAAAAAGTGTAAAAAATATTTGCTTTTGCATTCAGCTTTGAGCCGAAATTTAATCTGCGGCTAAGTTAAAAAATTTACCAAATGAGTTCTTTTTATGCACTTTCATACTGGTGCTGCAACCATTACAGACTAAATATTTTTACGGCTTTCAAAAAGTCTACTTTATTGTATCAAGATTTGTGAAGCTTAAGATTTTTATGGCTGCATTCTTTTCTATAGTTTTATTGACTGAATAATTGACTCCCCGGTAACGGGGGGGCCTGCGGCTCCCCAATTACTGAGGCCAAAGGCCCCAGCACCACGGGCGTAGCTAAATGGGCCCGTATGGCCCACTTTAGCTAGTTTAAATTAAACATCTGATTTCCTTCAAAACAGTTGGCAACTCAATCTTTTAACGTGTCTAATTTATTGTATGCGATGACTAGTTGTTGTTATATGTTTTTTATTTTATTTCGATCATAATTCTTTTTCTCAGCCAGGATATGAACTCCATCATAAGGAAAATAGCGATCATACAAACATTATGCTGTTTCATGCTTCTATTTCAAATCCTACGGTCCTATTAGGCTTATGAACAACAATATACCGTTAACAATATATAATGCATACACACACACACACACAGAAACATATATATATATAACGGATGTGCCATAAAAAAGGGTACATTTTAAAAAGGCTATAAAATCAACATTTTTCATTTAATGTTAATAAAACTTCTACACAATAAAACATACGTATTTATCTATATGCAAACACGTTTTCAGACTAAAATATCAAATAATTCAAATTCTATCAACATTTAACGAAAGAATATGATTTTTCTACTTAACATGCAAAAATTATTAAACCTTTTTAATATTTTTTCATAAAAATAATTTTTAATGTAAAATTTACCTGAAATTATTAAAAAAATTGTTCGAAATGCTTTCCTTCCATTTCAATAACTTTTTTTATTCTTGGCCGAAATTCATCTATGGCTCGATTTACTTGTTCCTGTGGAAGCTCTTCCCATTTTTGAATGATGATCTATCGTAAATGAGCGACATCTTTTATCCTAGTCCTGTAGACTCGCTCTGCTAAGTTCTCCCATATTCAGGCCAAGAATAAAAAAAAAGTTATTGAAATGGAAGGAAAGCATTTCGAACAATTTTTTTAATAATTTCAGGTAAATTTTACGTTAAAAATTATTTTAATAACACAAATATCAAAAAGGTTAATAATTTTTGCATGTTAAGTAGAAAAATCATACTCTTTCGTTAAATGTTGATAGAATTTGAATTATTTGATATTTCAGTCTGAATACTTGTTTACATATAGATAAATACGTATGTTTTATTGTGTAGAAGTTTTATTAAAATTAAATGACAAATGTTGATTTTATAGCCTTTTTAAAATGTACCATATTTTTATGGCACACCCGTTATATAGCACAATAACCAGATTAGTAGGTTTGGGCCAAAAAAAACTTTCTTAATATATGCAATTAAAAGAAAATAGCTAGCGAGTTTTACGGGGGATACTCGAATATTTCTATGACATGCGTTCTAAACAGAGTCTCTCTCCACAGCTCATATTCATGATTATCTTTGATTTATCCACACCCAACTGTAAAATACTTGGCCAAAAGCTATAACTTTAACACAAATACATTCTGCATCACCGGCGAAGATTAATTTATTTATCCTCGTATTAGCGATACAAAAACGACGAAAATAAAACATCTTTATTGCGGATCATTCACAATCCATAGCCACTTAACATACACCTTAAACACTTGGGCCCACAAGGAATACTAGCTCTCACAAATATCAGCACATATTCATACCAACACTGTATTATTCCTGACATATGGAAACAAGGTAAAATTATTACACTACTCAAACCAAACAAAAATCCAACAGAACCAGCTTCCTATAGACCCATTACTTTACTATGCCCACCTTCCAAAGTAACAGAAAGACTAATCTTACAAATCACCAACCCACACATTCCACTATCGCCTACTCAACATGGATTCAGACCTCACCACTCAACCACGACATTACTCACTAACCTCACGCAGCACATCATGGATGGCATCAACTCCAGACGACCAGCTCAACGTACACTATTAGCAACAATAGACATTAGTAAAGCATTTGATGCTATCCCACGCTTCCCTCTCATAAACAAAATACTCAACACAAACATGCACAATAACACCAAAAGGTGGCTGAGCAACTATCTCTCAGGAAGATACTCCCATGTCACATTTAATAGCAAGTCATCCAAAAACAAGCTTTTTCCGAACGGGGTCCCTCAAGGCTCTGTTCTCTCACCAACACTCTTCAACTTATACATGCATGACATTCCAACACCCATAGATAACAAGCTTACCTTATCATCATATGCAGATGATATCACTCTAACATCCTTCCACAACAACATCGACACCGCTACAAATAACCTACAAACATACATAAACAGTATACAAGACTGGCTCACACACAATAGACTCAAAGTAGCGCCCACAAAATCAACCATCACCTTGCTTACAAGCAACACAAAAGAACACCAGGTAATTCCACAGCTTACACTAAACAACATCAACATTCCACACACTCACAGAACCAAAATACTTGGTGTCACATACAACACATCATTATCTTTTGCAAACCACATTCAGGACATTAAAACTAAATGTACGTCAAGACTTAACACGCTTAAGGTACTAACAGGCACAAACTTTGGACACCAGCAGGAAACAACATCACTCATATACAAACAATATATTCGCTCAGTTATGGACTATGCTAGCCCATGCTGGGCACCCATTATCTCAAACACACACATAAACACCTTACAAACAATACAAAACAACGCACTTCGTATCATTACAGGATGCACTCAAACAACACCAATAGAACACCTGCACACAGAAACAAAAATACTAAAAGTTAGGGAACATTTAGACATGAGGGGAACACAATTCATGGCAGCAGCGACAACTAACCCACAACACCCTTGCCACTACATGTACAATCATGCACCAACACCTCGCACCATTAAGGTAACACCAGAGAGACATTATAACCAAATACTCCATTCCATACCACGCCCCACAGACATCACACAGTACAGAAAACACATACACACACACCTAACCCAAAGCACTGACACGACTCGGTCCGAATGCGGTCCTATGTAGGTGCGAAGCCGCCACCCATTAACAGGTCAGAGATCAGCCTGAGCAGATCGGATCGAGTTAACTTAGCACGATTCCGATGTGGACATCACCCCAACTTACGGACATATAAACACAGACTAGACAACTCCATAGACGACACCTGCCACCTGTGCCAGGACACACCACAAACAATTGAACACATTATGACAGACTGTACCGCTCTAGCACAACAACGAACACAACACAACATCACTAGTGCGCTGAACCTCTGGTCCACTCCGGAGAGGGCGATCGGTTACCTGCGTGCCGCCGGCTTGCTCGATCAGGGTGGGCTGATCGGCTAAACAACAACAACAACAACTTAACCTAACATACAAGCACAATCTTACGTATTATACACTGAACTTAATACAAAAATAAGGCCAACAGAGCCACTTAACCTAGCATACAGGTAGTGATGCGAGGTCTGACAAGTTGTCATGACAACTTGACATGACAAGTTGGACTTGTCAATGACATGCCAAAATGCTCTGAAATATGTAACAAGTTTGACAAGTTGAAACTGGTCTTTTCCATTTCCATTTCTCCTTCTCTCTCTCTCTCTCTCTCTCTCTCTCTCTCTCTCTCTCTCTCTCTCTCTCTCTCTATATATATAATATATATAATCTAATATAGAGATATAGGCCTATATAATATTATAGCCTAGGCTATATAGTCAATCAATATAGTCAATATAGATGAACTCACTGACTATATGAAAAAAAATGTTTATAATTAGGCATGTAGGATGCTTCTTAATATCTTAAATAAATGATTTTTTCCTTCTTCACTCAGAAGCTAGTCATATTTTTTTATATTCATTGCGATTTAGACCTTTGAGGCTGTACAGTTACAACTTACATATTGAAGTTAATTGAATTAATAATGGTAAATCCAAAAACTAAACTCGAAAAATACTTTCGCACACTAACTGCGAGGGTTGGATTTGGTGGGCAGGAGTATTAGGCCTGTTCAAAAATCAACTTTTTCTTATTTTCATAGATTTCTGTACATTTTCCCATGCTTTTTGACCTGGAAAAGCCGAAAATCACAACTATTTTGACCTAGGATGTTGGGAAGCATTGCCGCATGGAGCTTTAAATTTTCTGCCTTGAAATCGGCCAAAGCGCCAATTCCGGGGTCCCTTGAATTATGTTTTGCACTTTAACTTTTGATCTAAACAAGATAGAGCAACAAATTAGGTATCAAATGAAAGAGCATAAAATTAATAATAATAATAATAATAATAATAATAATAATAATAAATAAATAATAATTAATAATAATAATAATATAATAATAATTATCTATCATTTTTCAGGAAACAACAGAAACTCAATCAGAATCTAGAAAACCATCTACAAGTTACAACTTCACAATGGCATTAAGCAAGGAGCTGAGGGAGCTCCGTGGGCGCACAGTTGATATCTCAGAACCTCCACGTACTGTCCACAGGCAGGTGTCAACTGGGCCATCTACCAGATCTCTCACTGAAACTTTCCTGGTTGGATACCCTTCAGCTTTTATCAGTGGTTCCCAGCTTCCCACCAACAGACAGGCGTTCCAGTATTTCCTTAATCTTCAGAATTTACCGGAAAATGCAGGGAGGCCCATGGTTCAAGACCTTGCATATGAAACAGTTGAATCTATCATCCCATTCTGGCAGATGGCTAGGATCAAGACAATGACCAAGTACAACGCAATGAAGCTCTACATGAAACTACATGAGAAACATCGTGCTCTGGTGAAAAGCAAAGGAAGAGCAAGTAACCCTGGAGGAAAAAGAGGAGCATTTGTGCTGGAATTAGACAGCCTGTTCGATATAGGAGCTCCAGATGCAATCCAGGAAATACAGAACAACAGACTGTTATCCAGAGAGAAGAAAGATGAGGATATCAGGTTCTACGAAGACCAAAAGACTGAGAGGAAAGGTCATATGTCTGGTCATGACAAGATTTTTGAGACAAGATCCCTGCAGCAAGCAGCGAGGAGTGAAAGACTGCAGCATAGACAAGAACAAGGTAAAACTAATTACTTTGAACGTTACAAAAAGTTTTAAGTTTTACTCCATTGCGATATTTAGCATGTACTTAACAATTACTGTCTTAACATGTTGTACTATTTTACAGCTGCAGCAGAACAAGAGGCAGTTGTTCATGTGGATGACATTACCTGGGGTGACTCAACTGACAACGACGCTAACACAGAGGACATGGATTACCATCAGCCTCGTCCTGGATGTTCTCACCATCAAGACACTGTGACTAGTGTGACTTTGACGTTTCCAAGGAAGGTCATGGAATGTGATGTCATCTGCAATACAGCTGATCGTCTTGGTTTATCAGACAATCAAGTTACTGCCATGGTTTCTGCCACCTTGAAAGCTGGAGGGGCTGATCTGGATAACTTCGTCATCTCAACCTCAACAACACGTCGTAACAGAATGCTGTCCAGGTATAATATCAGCCAGAGTCACATGTCCAAGTTTTGTGAAAACCCCCCACAGTACGCTGCCTTACACTGGGATGGAAAGTTGCTCAAAGATGTCTTGGGCAGTGAACCTGGAAGTACCTTAGAGACTTTAGCTGTGCTAGTGTCTGGTCCACCTTCATACACTGAAGGAAAGTTATTGGGAGTACCTGTCATCGACAATTCTTCTGGCACAGCTCAGGCTGAGGCTTCAATGGATTTACTGGAGACATGGGAACTTACGGATAATGTTACTGCCCTTGTTTTTGACACTACATCCAGTAACAGTGGAGTTCACAGAGGAGCTGCCAAACTGCTAGAGAAAATGCTGAACAAAAAGGTGTTTTATCTGGCCTGTCGACATCACATCCTGGAAATCCTAGTAGGAGCAGTTTGGGAGAAGCTGTTTGGGAAGGTGAAGGGGCCAGATAATCCCTGGTTTGAGCATCTGAAGGATGTTTGGACGGACTTGTCCAAGGAAAACCCAAAGATGCTGGCTATCAACAGCAAATGGCTGAAGGAAAAGAAGACATTCCAAGACATTCTAACAGCAGAAAGGCTTCCAAGAGCCGACTACAGGGAAATGGCTGAACTGACAGTCATTGTTCTTGGAGGAACGCCTCCTCGAGGTATTCACTGGAGTCGACCAGGCGCCATTCATCAGGCCAGATGGATGGCCAGAAACCTGTACTCCATGAAAATGCTGATGTTTGCAGATCAACTTGAGTACGACGAAGACACTGTATCAAAGCTGGAAAGACTCAACACCTTCCTTGCGCTGTTCTACACTCCTGTATGGATGATGTCAATGTCTGCTGCAGATGCTCCCGTGAATGATCTAAGTCTAATCCAGGACATGTTGAAGTACAAGAAAACTGACCCAGAGCTTGCTGATGCAGTACTTAATAAGATGGAAAACCACAAATGGTACCTGACGCAGGAAGTCGTGCCATTTGCCCTGTTCAGCAGTAGATTGAGTGACACATTGAAGCACGACATTGCTGCCCAGTTACATGCCACTGAGAAGCCAGACAGCTTCAGAACAGGAAAGCCTCTATTCCAGAGAGTCACAGCTAAGACCACCCTGGTTGATCTCATTGGCCCAGAATCACATTTCCTGCTGGACACACTGAACATTGGATCCGAGTGGCTTCTGGAACCTGTCACGTCTTGGCCACAGAATGAGGACTACAGAAAAGCGTTGGACTATGTTAAGAATCTGAAAGCGGTGAATGACATTGCTGAACGTGGTGTCAAGATGATGAGCGACTTTGCAAATGTCATAACAACAGATGCCAAGCAAAGGGACTATCTCCTTCAAGCTGTGGAGTTCAACAGACGCCGCTTTGACAGCTTCAAGAAACAAACTCTCAACAACTGACTGTGTAAATGTCATTATGAAATTAATCATCATGTAATGCTTTCACTTCTTGATCGATTAGACTTGTGACAAAATGTTAATCTCAAATTTGTGTCATGAATAAGGCGCCTTGTCTGCCTTGAGTGTGAGAAAACTAATTTTGTGATATTTCTGAAATCTTTGTATGTACCAATGTGCCATTTCTTGTTCCAAGACTATCATAATTGTATAAGTTAGAAAGAGGATTAAAAACACTTTAATTTGGTGCCTATTTTGTTGCTCTATCTTGTTTAGATAAAAAGTTATAGTGCAAAACATGATTCAAGGGACCCCGGAACTGGTGCTTTTGGCCGATTTCAAGGCAGAAAACTTAAAGCTCCATGCGGCAATGCTTCCCAACAACCTAGGTCAAAATGGTTGTGATTTTCGGCCTTTTCAGGTCAAAAAGCATGGGAAAAAGTACAGAAACCTATGAAAATAAGAAAAAGTTGATTTTTGAACAGGGCTACCTGAGGAGTATGCAGCTCTAGTTCTTTAGCTAAGATTGGCATTGCATTACTGCAACTTCCAGCAACATCGGCAGCTACAGAGATGACATTCTCTTCATTTGGCACGACTCACACCATCAAACGAAACAGGCTGGTAGTGGATCGTGCTATGAAGTTAACTTATATGAAACATAATCTCCAAATACTTTTAAGAGACCAACAATTGCCATCTGAAAATGAGAATGCTCCCCTTACACCCGCAGTACAAAATGACGATATAACAGAGTTGGAGTTTGATGATCATGTAGATTATGTAGATGATGATGATGATCCTGAAGGAGATGAGGGTCATTTAAATGATGAAAATGAAATGATGACTAAATAGTAATTAATATAAGTTATCTACGGGCCCTACAGCACTTGATTTGAATGATTTCACATAAAAATTGCTTAAAAAATTTATTCTGCATCACATTTTCCTTCTGGACATATGATTAGTGCACGATATATTGATGTATCATGATTGGATTAATAAAAAACAGCTTGTAATTAGTGTTTTTATTAGCATTACCGTCCAATTTCAACCTGTGAAACTTGTCATTGACAAGTTGCAACTTATCAACTTGACATGTCAATTTTGCAACTTGTCATGACACGTTGCATCACTACATACAGGCATACTGCTTGATTAATTATCTGGCAATTTTATGTATATTGTTATTACACGAGACATCATTAACTGAAAAAGGTCATTTATATACATAGGAGAAAATAATTGTAGCTTAATGAAAAAAATCAGAGAAATTATGAAGATAAAAGAGTTTAATAAAAATGCTGATGAATTATGGGAAGCTGAGTTCATATATGATTCTGTGGAAACTATATTTTAAATTATTAATTATAGAACAAAAAAAACATCTTTGTTGCGGATCATTCACAATCCATAGTCACTTAACCTAACATAAAAGTACAATCTTACGTATTATAAACTGAACGTAATACAAAATAAGGCCAACATAGCCACTTAACCTAACATACGAGTATAAAAATAAGGCCAACGTAGCCATTTACCCAAACATACAAATACAATCTTATTATAACACAACTTAATATGCATATATAATCTTTGCTACATTACAAAATAAGGTATTGTAAACCAGCAGCTATCTGAACCAAGACTGCTATATAGGTGAGAGGTACACAGTATCTGAAGACAGGACATTGAACAATAACACATTAGAGCTGTTTCGGACCCTATTAATGAAATTATATATATTCTTCCGGATTAATATTTGGCTGGTAGGTAGGTTACGCGTAGTAAACATAAAACTGGCACTGCGCCATTTTGGTTCCCTACATATCACACGAAAAATATTATTATAAGCAACGGAGAGTTTATTCATACTATACAATACTATACAATAATACTAAACTATACAATACTATACTATACAATACTGTACAATAATCAACTCTTGTCTCGAAGCAGTTATTCCAACAATATACACATTAAGCATCAGAAGGAAGAACAGAGAAACGACAAGTTATCTTTCCAATCGACCATTGTGACTCAATTTCTGTTGTCAGTTTCTGTACAAACGGCAATAAGGAGACTTTTTTACAAAAACAATATATGTACATAATCAACCATATATTTTTTACACATGTACAGTATTTAATACCTAAAGCTTAATAACTACCCATGCATATTTCCACAAATCATGTCTAAAGGCATATTATATATATATATACGAGGGGAATCCAAAAAGTTTCCGGAAAAGTTTAATAATTCAATCATTTCAAATCAGAATTTAATGAATTCTTGTTTTGACATGAATTTGGACCTTCATACATATTAGGCCATGCTAAGACTTACACAACCTTGGTGACAGTGCTTTAAGACGGAGTTAAAAAGAACCCTATTTTTCATGGCAACGGAAATCTCAAAATTCGAGTGGAGAGCTAACATTAAATTCCTAACAAAACTTAAATGGAAACCACCACAAATACTTGATGCCTTACGTGAAGTTTATGGAGATGAAGCACCTAAGAAATCAGTCGTTTATGACTGGATCAAAAGATTCAAAACGGGTCAAGAGTAGTGATGTAGGTCACATCCGCATCCGCATCCGCGGAACATCCGCACATTTTCTCGCATCCGCATCCGCGTCCGCATCCGCACTTTGGACTGCGGATGTCGTGCGGATGTGGACCGTTGAGATAAAACGTCATTAATAAGCGGAAATTATCAAATTCTACTATATTAATAGAACTAGTTCATTGTGCGCAAAAGTGATGCAAGCGACAAGACGAGAGGCTGTTCTTGTATGAAGTTACTCTCTTGCAACCTACTTAGATCCACGTTACAAAGCTAAGTTATTTTCACCTAGTACATTAGAACGAGTTAAATCATCACTTGGCAAAGCAGTTGAAGAGCTTCAATCTCTTGAATCTGTCGCTTCGCCACCCACCAAAAGAATAAAAGTTTCAGTGACAGAACCAACACCTTCAACAAGCAAATCTATCACAGAATCTGTCTCTCAGTTTCTTGAGTCAAGCAGCAATGACGAGACCTACGCGATGTCAAAAGATGTAGTAAAAATGATCGAGAGCTATCACCAAGAAAAACGCCTGGCTGCATGTGACAATCCTATTAGTTGGTGGAAAAATACGCAGAATATCTATCCATACTTGAGTAAATTTGCAAGGAAACATTTAGCCTGTCCTCCAACAAACGTACCAAGCGAGAGATTATTTAGCAGTGCTGGATTAATATATGATGAAAAGAGAAACAGACTGGCAGCAGAAAAGGCAGAAAAATTAATGTTCCTTAAGCATAACCTTCCTATAATTAAATTTGAACATTAAACGATGAACATCTTAGTTTACTTTATTTTAATTACTCATTTATAAATATGCCTAATAAAACTTTAAACTTAATATAAATAGTTATCAAGCTAATTAAAGATCTCTTTCTATAAGGGTGGAGGTTGGGGAAAGAGGTCGGTGGGGTGCATTTGAGTTGGGTTCACGTCCCGCATCCTGGTAACACAATTATGGTTTCTAATTGTGGCTGAAACTCAACAAAATATAACGAATTTATTTGCAGACGAATTCACTGATTGATTTCTATATTAGTTAGATGCTTGATATTATTTTATATGTTCAGAGAAAAGTACAGCAATTATTGTACAATTAATCAATTATACTACATTATAGCTACAGCTCTCTCTATATAATAACTTATTATATACGTTAAACACAACAAATCTCGAATATATCCTAAAAAATAACGAAAATGTAGACATCCGCATCCGCATCCGCGGATGTTGAAATCAAACATCCTCATCCGCATCCGCATCCGCGGATGTGAAAAAAATGACATCCGCTACATCACTAGTCAAGAGGTTCTTAATGATAACCAAAGGAGTGGAAGGCCATCAACATCAATTAATGAAGAAACTGTTGCTGCTGTTCGGTCACTAGTCGAAAAAGATCGTCGAATTTCCTGTGAAATAATAGCCAATGAGGTGGGTATCGCTCGTGGTTCTGCTCATTCCATTTTGGTGGATACCTTAGAACTTAGCAAACTTTCTGCTCGGTGGGTGCCTAAAGCGTTGCGCCAAGAACAGTTTGACCAAAGGGTTAGTCTTTCTGTTGATCTTTTGAATCGAATGGAAGTTCATGAAGATTGTTTTATGCATAGACTTGTAACAGGGGATGAAACCTGGATTTATCAGTATGATCCGGAAAGCAAAGTTCAGTCAAAACAATGGCTCCCAAAAGGATCAGATGGCCCAATCAAATTTAAAGCAGAAAGATCAGCTAAGAAGGTAATGGCTACAATTTTTTGGGATTGTGAAGGAATAATTTTAGTGGACTTTCTTGAAGGACAAAAAACAGTCACCGCCCAATATTATGAAAATGTTTTGAGGAAGCTGAAAGATGAGCTTGTTGAAAAAAGACCTGGTAAACTTCATCGCGGGGTGCTTTTCCATCACGACAATGCACCTGCTCACACTGCAAATGCCTCAAGAGCCGTGTTACGGGAATTTCGATAGGAAATCATACCTCACCCCCCCTACAGTCCGGATCTAGCCCCTTCCGACTTTTTTTTATTCCCAAAATTGAAGGATCACATAAAAGGAACGCGTTTCGACTCGATAGCAGATGCCAGAACAGCAGTTTTGAGATGGTTTCAGTCGAAAAACTCTGAATTTTATAAAAATGGATTGGAACGCTGGAAACATCGCTTAGAAAAGTGTATAGAGATAGGTGGGAATTATGTCGAACGTTGTTGAGCATTCCTAAACGTATATTCTCTTTTGTTTTCTTTTATTAAAGTCATTTGACCATTCTGGAACTTTTATTAAAGGGTTTTTGTATTAAAGCTTTTTGAATTTTCCGGAAACTTTTTGGATTCCCTACGTATATATATATATATTATATATATATATATATATATATATATATATATATATATATATATATATATATATATATATATATGTGTGTGTGTGTGTGTGTGTGTGTGTAAAAATGAACAATGAATAATTCCTATATTATATATTTTTATATCCATTTATGATTCTTATATTAATTTATTTAATTCTTATATCCATTTATATACTTCGTATATTTATATAATCCTGTATATTCTTATATTTAACTCTTAAAGCGCTTCTGCCTCAAGGGTGCGCTGCTCCCACGAAGTCCGCTCAGCGCCTCCTGAGGCGGGGCCACGACGGGGTCGCCACCCTTCTTTTCTCTTGCTCCTGCCATACGATTTGGTCCCCTATTGAATTTGTGGGGGCTGGTCTGGCAGAGGAATACCCTGACACTGTGGGTTGGTCGGGTATGTTGGCTAAAAACATGTCCAAGTGTTTTTTAAAAGTATCTACTGGGACTGCACTTATATCTCTAAGGTACTGAGGCAAGGAGTTAAACAGGCAAGAACCCTGCCTAGAGATGCTATTATATTGAAGGGTTTGAATCCTTCTCAGACTGTTTGGTGGGAGGTGATATTTTTTACACATTCTGCCAGTTCTTGTTAAGGTGGGCACAATTGGTTCAGTATTGGGGGCAACTAAAAGCCCTTCTAGAATTTTCCAGGTGTAGATTAGGATGTATCTCTCAAACCTTCTCTCTATGGAATAAAGGTTGAGGCCTCTGAGCCTATCCCAGTAGTTTAATTTGTTTTTACTCACCTGTTGCCCATCAGGTTGTTTAATATACGAGGTAAAGGTTCTTTGTAGGCCCTCAATTTTTTGCAATTCATTCTGTTTGTGGGGAAACCATAATTGAGAGCAGTAGTCAATGCGTGGAAGGACAAGTGATTTCCACAGGGTAAGCATGGTCATACTGTCCCTAGTTCTGAATGTCCTCAGTATATATCCTATTAGTTGTTTGCATGATGAGGTTACTTTGTCAATGTGCCTGTTGAATGTTGCATCTTCAGATAATATAATCCCTAGATCCCTGACATGATCAGTTTGTACAATATCTTTTCCTGTGGGTCCAGTGTAGTTGAATTGTTCTTTCAGGTATTTATTTGGTCCATACTTAATTAGTTCAAATTTGTCGTCATTGAAGGCCATATTGTTTGCATCTGCCCATGCATATATAGTTTGTAGATCTTTTTGTAGCTCTACACAGTCTTCTTTTTCTGTAATTGGTCTTAGTATTCTGGTATCATCTGCGAATGACAGGAGAGAGCTTCCTAGGTTACAGTTTATATTGTTTAGCATTATAATGAATAGAATTGGTCCTAGTACTGTGCCTTGCGGCACTCCACTAATCACTTCTTTTTCTATAGATCTTGCTCCATTTACAATTGTTATTTGTTTTCTGTCAGAGAGAAAGGCATGGATCCATTTTCCTATTTTTCCACAAATACCAAGTTCTTTTAGTTTATGGAATAATATACCATGGTCAACCTTGTCAAAAGCTTTTGCAAAGTCTAGATAGATGACATCAACATTGTGGTTTTCTCCCAAATATTGTAGGATTGTATTGCAATGGTCTATAAGTTCAGTAAGGCAGGATCTCTTGTGTCTGAAGCCATGTTGAAAGTCTTCTAAGAGATGTTCATTTTCTATAAAACTGACAATGTGCCTTTTCAGGACTTTCTCAAATATTTTAATAATATGGGAAGTCAAAGATATGGGTCTATAGTTCTTGGCTTCCTTTCTTTTGCCTCCTTTGTAGATTGGGGTAATATTTGCTTGTTTCATGATTGGTGGTATTCTACTGGTGTCTAGTGAGGATCTCCACAGGATTTTCAAAGGCAGAGATAAAGTATGTTTGCATTCCTTAAGAATCTTGGCTCCAATTCCATCTGGACCAGGGGCTGAACTCCCCGGTAGCTCTGTTATTGCCTGTTGTATATCTCTAGTGGTTATTTGTATATCTTCCAATAATGGTCTGTCTTGGTCATTTTCTTCTCTATCAAAAAATGCTGTAGTTTTTATTTTCTTTGCTACTACAGGGTACTCCAGCTTAAAGCATATTGAGATTGTAGAATGTTTGCCATTTCCTGTGTATTAGATGTGAGAGTTAGTCATCTTTAGCAAGCAATGGCCAATGCTCGTTTGTAACTGCTTTGCGTTTAGCATAGCTAAAGAAGAATTTGCTATTTTCCTTTATAGTGCCAATAGCTTTGTGTTCATTATCAATATTCTCTCTTATGGTTGACTCCTTTATTTTAAGTTCTAACATCAGTATCTGATTCCGGATGTTACTATGTCTTGTATCACTTAATTGCTTTGTCAGTTGTTTAGATAGCTTTGTTCTCTTTCTCATAAGTGTCCTTCTGTATCTGTGCTCTTTTGTCCGGTGCTTCTGTGCACTATCGTTTTTCTTTGGTGTGTGTTTGTATAATGCTGATGACAGCAGGTATTGTATTCTACTCCAGCATTCTTCTGGCTTTAGGTTTTCTAATTCATCTTCCCAGTTTATTTCTCCCAGACAGTTATTTATTGATGTCCAGTCTGACTTGTGCAGGTTTAGGTCAGAGTATGGCAAGTTCGTTTGGCATGGGTCTTGCTTACATTTGTGGAGGGACAAGTTTGTGAATATGTGCATGACATTGTGGTCGGAGTGTATAGTTGGTGTTATAACAACGTGGTCAATTGTAGTTGCATTATTTGTCAGCACTAAATCTAGGATATTATTTTTTCTAGTTGGGCAGTGGACATGTTGTACTAGGAGCAGTTTTTCCATAAACTCATTCAGGTGTTTTGATTTGGACCTTTTTGTCCCTGATTTCATACCACCATATTGGTTCCAGGTGCAATTTGGGAGATTAAAGTCTCCTGTAATGATTAAGTCTCTTGTTGAGTCTACAATAGCTGGGCATTGCCTGATTTTTTCCAGGACTTCAGTGAGCTCTAGATGGGAGCTATCTGGGGGGCTATAGATATTCACTAGTATTATGTCTTCTTTATTTATGCTGAGCATGATGATTAGGAGTTCACAGGCTCCATTTGAGTATGCCATGAGCAGTTCACTTTGAATGTTTTCAGGGATGTACATCAGGACACCACCATTTCAATTTCACTACTCATGATCATGGGGTTCAGGTGTGTTTCTGTGAGGGCTATAACTGTGCTAGCAGTGTTTTCCACTAGGCTCTTTAGGTAAGGTACTTTGGTATGGTTTGAGTTTGGGTGAAGGCCCTGGATGTTTAAGTAATTACTGATACATTTGTGGAGCCATTTGTTTCATCTCCCACATATAGGGCATTTGTAGGGTTCCTGCTGGGGTTCTCGTTTGCTTTTGTATGAGGAGCCCAAGTGAGCTTTGAATGTCTTGTATTTGTTTTATGAGGTGGTAAAACCCCAATGAGGTTTCATGGTTGCTTGCTGTACTATTTTCACCAGTGGGCTTACCTGGACCAGCTACATCAGCATAAGATCTGGGTGCAGGAATGGTATTTGGTCTAGGGTTTTCTTGCATCCCTTGGGCCAAATAGTGCTGGGATAGTAGGCTCACTATCCTGGTATTCTCTCCGTTGAGTTTGATGTGGTTGGAATCGGATTGTTCCCTTCAGGTGGGCCAGATTGCAGTTCTCTTTAAAACAACTTCTTTCCCACCATGAGCTCTGGCAAATTTGGGGATGAAAATAGGGCCATCTTGCATTGGATCTACATCCAGAAATGCCATTCCCATCGTGTTTACATTTTTTGCAGAGTAGTGGGTGAGCAAATGGGCATTCTCTTCCCTTAAAAGCCCCTCCTGTAATACTTGCATACTGGCCTCTTGGTTTCACTTTTGGCTTTTTGGTCACTGTGTAGAGTGGGGTTGTTCACTTTGTTGAAGGTCTTAGTGTCCATTTCCTGTTCTTGTTTTCTCTCTTTTGGTGCCCTTTTTGCTCGCAGTTTCCCTCTCTCTAGGGTCTCATCCTGAGGGTTTCTCACTTTTTCAGCAAGCTCTGCATTTGCAATGATAATTTCCTCCTCCTGTAACTCACCTGCCACTTCTACTTCAAGCTCTTCAAATTGCCTGTCATAGTCATCGCAAATTTGACGAGCACATCTAAAGCATGAGAATTTTCTTTTTGAATTTTGAAGGATGAGTAGGAAATAAATAGGTAGTCACTACAACTGTAGTGTATCCATAGTCTGCATTCATCACATTTTAATGCATGTAGGCTGCAGTCTAATGCACATTTTATGCATGGGTTTCTGTTTTTGTTTTCTTCCTCTGCCATGTTGACTTGCATACTGGTTTTAGTGTGGAGAAGTCACCAGTGAGTCCATTTTTTTTTAGATATTCGTAGATATTAAAAATTTTGCAAGGTTTAAGTTTATTGTTTATTTTACTTTTATTAATTATTTTATTATTATTATTTACTTTTATCATTATTATTTATTTATTATTATTATTATTATTATTTTTATATGTTATTTACTTGTATAATGTTTGTACTTGAATTTGTTAAAATATTTTAACTAAGAAATACTCATCCCAGATCAACTGGATTTTATGAGTATATTTGTAATTTTATTTATATATTCATATTCATATAATCTTTATATTCAAATAGTAATTTATATATAGTCATTTATATATTGATATTCATATAATCTTTATATTCAAATAATCATTTTTACATAAGGACCAAAATCGCCTAACGTGAGTTTGGATAAAATTTTGATTTGTTTCCTATTTTTGCCAAATAATTGGTGAATTGTTTCATTTTTTTAATATTCCTTAATATTTGCTGTATACTCGTATAAGTATATATATTTAATTAATAGTTTCACTCACTCTTTGTACAATGGCTATAAACCTTTCATTACTGTATTTCTCTAATTCGTTTCTTCTAATTTCTCCCAATAATGACTTGTACTGTAAGTACGAATTAAATAACTATGGCGTATTAATTATGAATTGACCTATGCCATAATTTGAATAACTATGACGTCATAAGGTAGCTTAATTCCCTTCACATTTTCCATACCTTGAATACTGATCATATCTTTAATATTCAATGTATGGTAAATTCTTTAACATAATATTATTATTCGACCATATTCATCCATAAATCCATATCTTATCTTGACCGTTATCTTTTATTAATTGTATTAATTATTCATGCATCGGACCTACCTATTTTCTACCTATTGTCTACTTATGCACTCGTACATGTCCGTTGATAGTAATGATTACGTACATGTAAATACGGCCACATGTATTCTTTTTATTTCTTTTCTTTCAAATTATTTGATTCTCGCAATAGAGTCGTAAATGCTTATGCAAGTGCTCGGATTCCGCTGACAAGGGCAAAAGCGAGAGCATCTGAGGTGAACACCCTCTCTCTTGCTTGCTTCTAATCCGAAAACATCATTATGTGTGTTATGTTATATATATATATATATATATAAATTATATATATATATATATATATATATATTATATTATATATATATATATATATATACACAGTATATGTCCATGTACTTTGTGTTATACTCCTAACATCCTAATTGTCTATAAATATGAAACACTGTAAAACTATAGTTGACTATTTAATTGTAATTACCTGTAATAATTTAATATGATGTAATTAATGTACTTTAATGAAACTGTAATTAACGATAATAAGCAAATGTGAATTAATTGGTAATTATAATCGTAGTTGTAATAAACCAAAATTACAATGTTCTTAATAATGTGCTTGGGTTGTACTCAATGTACTACTCCGACATTATGTCGCCATTTAGGAATGTATACTCGGCGATATTATTATTTTTTTATTTTTTCGTTTTATTTGGAATATTTCAAAATCCTGATGTGTTTAAATTATGCTTAACGTCCAAGAAGTGTTTAGATCTCCAGTTAAAGGCGAGGACTTAACCCTCAACTGCACTCTCCCCAGAATTTAGACTTATTTAATTCTTGCATTG
This sequence comes from Bathynomus jamesi, assembly GCA_023014485.1. Lineage (NCBI taxonomy): Eukaryota > Metazoa > Arthropoda > Malacostraca > Isopoda > Cirolanidae > Bathynomus > Bathynomus jamesi. The sequence goes on from JAJOZX010001010.1 coordinate 216,516, forward strand.
TAAATTCAATCACTCCTGTCTTACCATCCCTTCAGCGAGGAGGTCGGAGCCCTCCTCGAGAAGGCGAGGGCCTCCTTACTTTTACATTCCGGCCTGAGCCATGGTCGAAAGAGGTCGAACCTCTCCCCCTGTAAATTCAGAATTAGACTTAGAGGCTGAGCACTACCTGTACATTTTAGCAGTAAATTACAGTAAGAAAACGTCTTTATCTTCTCCTTCGAGCTGTGCTCTCTTCAGATAACTTACTCATTAAAATCTCCCTATACGTTATAAGAAGAATCGGGGAACTTTCAGAGAATCCAGTAAGCCTTCCAGAATCCTCCGAACCACTATAGAAGAACTCGGAGAGTAGTATAGAAGAAACTACTGCGAGTAACAAATCCGTTGCTGCCACCTAACCAGAACCCCCGTCGACTTCGAAACAACCCAGGCCACAGACGGAGGGTTTAACAACTGGCGACCTTGCCATGATAACAAAACTGGCGACCTCTGCATCCAGAATTCTTCCAGTCTTCCAGACCCCTGAAATAGAATAACTGGCGACCTCTGCATTAGGATTCTTCCAGTCTTCCAGATCCTGGAAATAGAACAACTGGCGACGCCCACTCTTCATCCAGGAACAAGTAGCCAGCAAGACACGTCTTCGGGAGAAGTCTTCAAGGATTTCGCCGTAGGAATCTTGTTAAGTACAGATCTTTTTTTTTTAAAGTAATCTCTAAACATTTGAGAAGTCAGTATTATTAACAGTTAATAATGAGTATCAAGCCAGAATTAACAAGAAACACAGTGAACATTCACTACACCAGTGATACATTTCTTTTTATTGAAACTGAGTCATTTTCACTATTATAGTTAGTATAGAATAATTTTATTTTATGTACCAAACATAATATTACCGTACCTTCGCGTACATTCGAGTGAAATGTTGTTTACATTTTATATTTTTGTTTACAATTTTTTCAAATTATTGAATTGACTTGACTTGAAATTATTGTGCAATTATTGTGCATTATTATAATGCACAAATTGTGCGTTATTTGTTTATTTCTTGGATAAAGAAAGAGAATTTATAGAGATAGTTTATAGTTTATAGAGATACTTGAGAGCAGTTCAAGTCAGTCGGTTGCATCCAGAGGGACAACCACCCCAGAGATTTATAGAAATACTTGATAGCAGTTCAAGTAAGTCGGTTGCATTTATTCTGAAGTAAATTTATCAGTTTTCATACAATGCAATCCAATTTTAAATTCAAAGACAAAGTTCACAGTTATCTGAATTTAAAGCGTTTAAATTTACCAATTTTCCGTGAAATACAATTCAATTATAAATCCAAAGAAAGAGTTCAGTTACCTGAATTTAAGTCATTTATATAGAGGGGCTTTATATTTTAGTGCAACAAATCAAATAACGAGAAATGAAGTGGTCAAAATCGACCAAGAGAATTGAAGAGATGGGTTACTTACGATGGAGGTATACCGTTACTCTCAATTGTTCTACGTAAAGACCGTAGACTTATCGCTCGCATACAACTAAGCGAAAATCCGCACAATACAGTGGCTCCCTTCGTCAGCCAATAGACGAGTCATGCAAACTAGGCACAGACGTACCGTTTAACATTTACTTTAGATCAACTTATTTTAATTTAAATTTCACAAAATGTTTCGTCTGTTAACTAACAGTGGTTCAGAGCTTCTACCTAAGTTCTTGTTTTCCGGTCGCTAACAATGAAATTCTTATACACAAGTTTCGCGTAAATGAATGAAATTCAATACAAGTTTTAATTACAATCATGAGACTTCTAGATTTTTTCTTACACCACAAGTCTAATAGAGTTTATTTAGCCACAGTTAATTTCAAGGAGGACGACTACCAACTGACTTAACAATTTTAAATTTACCTTACAATTCTTAAGGAACACGCCTTCTAGTATTATGAAAACCTATCATACCATTTGTTTCTCTCAAGGCCGTCCCCCGGAAATGTATTACCCATACATAAGAGAAGAAAAAGTCTTCACTAAGTTTCCCAGGAATCCTGTGCCCTGATTGGAGCTGGACCCGACTTCCAAGCGTAGACTCCTCCTTTTCCCAGGAATACATTTAAATAAAGTTAACAGATTCGAAGTCCCAATTTTATGACTCACGTCGTGGTTCAATTTTATCAAGCGTCTTCGAATCTGCCTTACAAAAGTCGCACCATCCCGCGAAACGAATCCAAAACTTTTCCGACCCAGGAAAGAGGAACCCAATCATTTCGCATATACACCCAAATCCGTTGGATTGCCCTTCCTTTTGGGCCGGGTCTCGGTGATAAACCTATGTCCCAACGTGGTTCGGCTTTATCATTTCCCTGAGGAGCTGAATTAAAATGGAACAAACGTTAAACGATTTGAAACACTCTAATTTATTCGTTCATGAATATTTATAAGCCAAACTACCTTGCTTTTAGAGATGTACACAACGAAATCTTAAAACTAAAATTTCTGCACTTATTTTACAAAAGATTTCTGCATGCAAATTTCATGGTTACGACATCCCTCCCCTCCTTTAATTTTGCACTCCGATGCAAACTTTCTCAACTAGGGGCGGTTATCTTCCCTTTACTCACAATTTTACACAAAAATTTACTTACAATTTCCACAAAAATTTTCCCTTTATTTGTCACCTTTATTGGGACACTAACACTGACACATTTTATTTGTCCCCTTTATTGGGACACTAACACTGACGCATTTAGTTCTAGTCATCCTCGGGTTCTTTGTAGTGTACTCGAGGTCGGGGCCTAAGAACGTACGGTCGCTCAACCGGTGGCCCTGTGAAAGCAGCCTGTCTGCTTTGTTCGGGGAACCCTATTCCTATAAGGTCCCCGCGAGGAGGTAGTTCGGAAGCACCCAGCGGCTCAGGCCCGCCACTCGGTCCTGCCAGGGGGCAGGAGGTGCACTCCGGTTCACCTCCACGGGTCGATGTTCCTCCGTTCCCTGGGCGAAGCTCTCGGGGAGGAAGTAGCTCGGAGGCGCCCGGCGGATCCCATTCCGCCACTCGGTCCTGCCAGCGGGCAAGAAGCGCACTCTGGTTCACTTCCCCCTGTTGATGTTTCTCCGGTGTCGAGGGCGGATCTCCAGAGAGGAGGGGCGGTGGCCCTTCCCCCATCTCATCCCCTGCGCCGTCCGCCCCGCCTTGTCGCTCGACGTCCCATGGGGCCTCGATGCTGCGGCGGATGCGGTCTCGATGGATCATTATCTGATGTCCAGTGATCATGTAACGCAGGAGATAAGTGACTGGAGTCTTCTGTTCGATGATGATGTATGGACCCTCGTACCGGGGCTCCAACTTGCCTCTGCCCGGTCGTGGGTAATCAATGTACACCAAGCCATGGGGCGCCTTTTCTTCGAACGGCTTCAATTCCTTGATTCCGTTAGCCGTCTCGTATCTCCGCATGAACTCTTCCACTCGGCTGTAGATTTCGCTCAGACTCCTCTTTCGGTCTTCGGCGTATTCCTCTGGGTTGTACGGGCTCACGCATGCCTCCTGTGGCATGCGAAATAGCTTTTGAAGGTACATTGGGTCTTCGCCCGTACATCAAGAAGAATGGAGAATACCCCGTGGCTCGGTGAACTCGGATGTTCAGGGACAATTCCACGGTGTCGAGGATGTTATCCCAGTCTCGTCCAGTTTCTTCATAAAGTATGCGGAGTTTGATACAGAGCTCCTTATTCAGACGTTCGATCTTCCCGTTGCTTTGGGGATGGTATGCGGCGGTCCGTTGGTGTTGCACTTCCCAAACCCGGAAGAACTCCTGCAAGGTAGAGTTCCAGAACTCCTTACCTTGGTCGGATACTATTGCTGAAGGGGGCGCCCAGTTTGCACAGTATTAAGCGATGGAACTTGTCCGCCACCTCCCGGGCCGTCTTGTCCTTTATTGCTGCCAGAATGGTAAACTTGCTGAAACTGTCCACACACGTGAGGATATAATTGCTGCATTCCCCGGTCGGAGGAAGGGGACCAACTAAGTCCACGTGTAGAAGTTCCCACGGACTGTGGCCTCGCACACAAGGCATTGTTTCCACAGTCACTTTCCACGTCTGTTTGTTTCGCGCGCACGTGTCGCACGTTTGGACTACTGTTGAACCATACCTGGCCAAAAATAGAGGTCCCGTAGGATTTCTGTAGTCCCTGCAGCTCCCGTATGAATGCTCTCGACGTCCGTGTGTGCGTTCCAAATGAGCTGCTCTCTCAACTTTTTAGAAACTACGATGACCTCTCTTCCGTTCGCATCGACGTAAACCAGCAGGTTCCTCATTAGTTTGAATCTCGACGGCTGGATGGGCTTGGATACGGGCCAGCTGAAAGCCTTTCCTTCTTCGATGGCTGTTCGAATTGCCGCTATTTCAACGTCCTTCTGCTGGTGTTTGCTTATTACCTTGCGATCAATGATCGCTTTTTCGTATATTGCGTTCACAACCTCCTTAGTCACTCCAGGCGGGCGGGACAACCAATCGGCCACTCTGTTGAGTTTGCCCTTCACGTACTCGAGGAGAACGTCGTAGTCTTGCAGTCATAACCCAACGCGCTAGTCTTCCATTGGGCTCTCAATGTCCTTCCCTCAGAAGCCACTTCAACGGCCTATGGTCAGAGCGGACGATGACCCTCTGACCAAATGTGAGGGGCCGAGCCTTCTTCAATGAAAAGACAATGGCCAACAGCTCCTTTTCGTAGGTGGAATAATTTAGTTCCGCGCCCGTTAGTGTTCTGGAGAGGAAGAGGATTGGTTTTTCTATTCCTTCCTGTTCCTGTGCGAGTACTCCCCCGATGGCTACTTGACTCGCGTCCGTGTTCAAAATGAACTCCTGATCAAAATTTGGGTACGCCAGTAGGATGTCAGTGGTCAGAGTATCTTTGAGGGATTGCCATGCGGTCTCTTGCGGAGTGTCCCATCTCCAAGACTCCTTGGTGGACACTTCATTAAGAGGTCGCGCAATCTGACTGAATCCCTTTATAAACTTTCGGTAGTAGGAGGCGAGGCCTAAAAATTGCTTCAGTTCCGTTTTGTTGGTTGGTCTCTGGGAGTTTTTGATGGCCTCTACTTTGGATTCCTGTGGCTTCACCCCGTTCCTGGTGACCACGTGGCCTAGATACTCCACCTGAGATTGTAATAACTGGCATTTTTCTAACTTTACTTTCAAGTTGGCGGTGCGTAGGCTATCCAAGGCTCTTCGTACCCTCTCGTTATGTTCTTCTAGACTTTTCAAGGACAATGAGGTCATCCAAGTAAATCAACACTTCCTTGTCCAGTTGCTCCCGAAAAATAACCTTCATTACTCTTTGGAACACTGGTGGACTAATGGACAACCCAATCGGGACTACCCTGAACTCGAAATGACCGCTTCCCGTGGAGAAGGCAGTTTTCGAGATGCTGTCGTCGTGAATGGCCAACTGCAAATATCCCGAACGTAAATCCATGCTCGAGAAGTAACGAGTCCCGTGCAGCTTGGCCAAAGTTTCATCAATGATGGGTAATGGGTATTTGTCCTTTATGCAAATGGCGTTCAAAGGTCTATAGTCTACACAGAGCCTCAGGGCCCCACGCTTCCTTTTCTTGTTAATCACTTCCCCTTTGGACTCCTGTGGTCACTCTTCGTTCCTAGTGATCACGTGATCCTGGTACGCTACCGGTGACGGTAGTTATTAGTAATTAATCCTGTCTTTCCCTCGTCGGTCTTCTTCTTTTTGAGAGCGACGGACATCGGTGAACATGCGTCTTGAGGTGTGTCAAGCTCTTCTTGGTCACTTGTGGACTTTCGATTCTTTCTCACAGACACTTGTTCCATTTTTTCTTTTCGGGCGAGGAATCGAACGGCTGTTCCGACTAACCTCCCCGTTCTCGTTGCCTCAACCACCATGCCGATGTCATCTTGTCTTCAAGGTAATACTCTTCAGTCGTCACCTTTATTTCTCAAGAGTAACTTTACCGCCTCCTTGGAAAGGGTTAACTTCCCGTTGAGATTTCCGCTGTGATACTTGCAAATCACGCTGAGCCTCACTGCACATCCATTGCAGCGGAGAGTAGACGTCCAGGGGAAACCATACCCCAAATTTTCTTCTCTGTCTATTCCTATATCATTTAGCTTCCCTTTGGAATTCTGCTCGACAACTTCTCCAAGTATCCTCGAGCCTCACCGCATATCCCATGCAGCGGAGAATAGACGACCACGGGAACCGCGTCCCCGGGTTTCATTCTGACCCTCCTTGTCAGAATCCTACTGGCTTCTTTATTCTGTCTGCTCCCATTCCTGGTCTGGTAACCTCTTCGTTCAGTGACGACTCTTTTCTCTTCACCGTTACCTTTGTTTCGTCTTCATATCCTCCGAATCAACACGCCTATGGTCAAGTCTTGCTGAGCCTCTGGAATTATACAGACAAAAGAATTCTTCAACAATCATTTCCCATAGTCAAACTTAATTCTACTCCCTTACATGAATGGGCGGGTCCTGTGCAACCGTGTACTGAGAAGTTGGCAACTGTCCAAAGAAGGCTCCCGATGTTCTTGTGCATAGCTTATGTCGATGTGACGGAAGCTCCATCATCGTCCAGCGCGGTGGAAGCTTGTTGAGCGACGACTACTGGTAGGGTGATCAGTCCTAGCCGACGGACTCGCCGCTACTTCCTCTGAAGCTATTCGGGAGGCTCCTCCTTCAAGTCCCGCTGAAGGTTTGCTCGAGGGCACGCCTCTTCCCAATGTTCCATTTGCTGGCAAATCTTGCACTGGCTCCGGCCACTTTCTTCCAGTGTTTCCTCTTTGGAGTCACTGTCTTCGTTTGACTTGGTTTGTTTTCGCTTCTGGTTTCTCGTGGGGTTGTAGTAACATTCTTGAGTTGTGTTATTCCTCCTGTGACCCGTGTCACATCTCTCCCTTCTGGGCTCTCCTCTCTTGATGGACTTGTCTTCGTCGTTCACCTCCACATCCTTGATGTTGTCCTCCTTCGTGGCTGTTCTTTCTTCTGGATGTTATGAGTTGTAGTCCCAGGATGTGGGAGGATTTTGCAGTTTCTGCAGTCTTCGGCTTCTGTTTTGTGGCGTTTCTTCTCTTAGGACATCTTCATCTCTTAGTCCTAAGCTTGGTTTGTTTACCGAAAACTTGATTGATTCCATCCAATATTCCCGAAAGGATGTTTCTTTGATGCAATTACAAGCATACTCCGGCATAACAGACTTCAACGCGTCCTTAAGTATGCCCTCTTTAATATGTCTCCTTATAGGCTTAGCCTGAACCAAGGCATCACCTGTACTTAATAATCTTGTGACAAATATGTTGCGTGTCTCACCTTTTTCCTTCCTGGCGGCATTTGGGCTGGTTCCTGGATTCTCTTGTGCCCGTTCGCCCATAAACTTCGGCGAACTTCTTTCCAATGTGTGTCCAAAAATCGTTTGCTCAGAACCCCTTACTGCCTGTTCACGTTGCAAAGGTGAGCTAGTACTCTGTAATACCTGTACGCCGGCTTGTATATACTTCTGCAGGTCTTCGTCGGTGTGGTGTTTCTCGTCTCTTGTGGTGTGTGCACTTCCGCAAGGGTTCTTTGGTATGTCTTCTGGGTTCTCTGGTCTCCACCCAACCCATTCCTGCGTCGAAAGTTCTTCTGTAACGGGAGGAACTAGAGAGATTCTTCTGGGACGAACCCCCGACCTGCGGTTGTTCCAATACTCCAACCGCGGAGTAGTCATTACAAGGTCTTCCAGTTTAGATCCTCTTCGATTTATTTCTTCTCCTAATTCCTTGCATTCCTTTAATAACCGAATAATGTTGGGAAAATTTATCCTTTTTAAATTTTCCAAACTTTCCATTGGTTCGAAATCACTCATGTCACTTGTACTGTCTTCTTCATTCGTTATTTCCACGCTCTTTACCGACATCGCGAAACTTATTTGTTTATTTATTTTTATTTCAAAACCTTTAAAACTGTAATCACTGTTAGCGACACGTTTTACTGTTCCCAATTATTTCGACGAATTACTGTTCCAAATACTTTCTACGTTAGTGCTTTTGTCACGCAAATTTATTTTAACGAATTACTGTTCCAAATAATTCTACGTTAATGTTTTACTGTCACGCAAATTTATTTTCAAGAATTACTGTTCCAAATACTGCTACGTTAATGCTTTACTTTGTACCAAAGTTTATTTTAACGAATCACTGTTCCCAATTTTCTACGTTAGTGTTTTATTCTGTACCAAAGTTTATTTTGACAAATCACTGTTTCCAATATTTCTACGTTAATGTTTTATTGTCACGCAAATTTATTTTAACAAAAAGTTACACTCTTGCTACCACTACCTTGCAATAGGATCCCACTTCTGACACCATTTATGTTGTGCGCAACTCTTTTACTTAGGTGTGCGCACCTTTCTTTGTTTTGCAACTTCTGACACCATTTATGTAGTGCGCAACTCTCTTACTTAGGTGTGCGCACCTTTCTTTCTTTTGCAACTTCTGACACCATTTATGTAGTGCCCAACCCGTTTATTTATTTATGGTGCTGGACACCCTTTTAATTATGTTAATTCACTTCACTGACACCCATTAAGTTGGGCGCTACCCTTTAATTCTATTTCAAATTATTTCTTCTTTTCGTTCAGAATGCCTCGGCCTATCCACTTGGATGGCCCTTTAAATTGATAGGCGTAAGTTCCTCCGGCTTACTGAAAGCCTACTTTGAATTTCAATCTTTGAATGTTAATTGACCCTCAGCTTACAAGAGAGGCCTATTGCAAGGTATCTAAAACAATACACGCCCTCTTATAAAGTTTATTAAATATCACTCGAAACAGTACATTAATTTAGGAAATTTATTCTGAAGTAAATTTATCAGTTTTCATACAATGCAATCCAATTTTAAATTCAAAGACAAAGTTCACAGTTATCTGAATTTAAAGCGTTTAAATTTACCAATTTTCTGTGAAATACAATTCAATTATAAATCCAAAGAAAGAGTTCAGTTACCTGAATTTAAGTCATTTATATAGAGGGGCTTTATATTTTAGTGCAACAAAACAAATAACGAGAAATGAAGTGGTTAAAATCGACCAAGAGAATTAAAGAGATGGGTTACTTACGATGGAGGTATACCGTTACTCTCAATTGTTCTACGTAAAGACCGTAGACTTATCGCTCGCATACAACTAAGCGAAAATCCGCACAATACAGTGGCTCCCCTTCGTCAGCCAATAGACGGGTCATGCAAACTAGGCACAGACGCACCGTTTAACATTTACTTTGGACCAACTTATTTTAAATTAAATTTCACAAAATGTTTGGTCTGTTAACTAACAGTGGTTCAGATCTTCTACCTAAGTTCTCGTTTTCCGGTCGTTAACAATAAAATTCTTATACACAAGTTTCGCGTAAATGAATGAAATGCAATACAAGTTCTTAATTACAATCATGAGACTTCTAGATTTTTTCTTACACCACAAGTCTAATAGAGTTTATTTAGCCACAGTTAATTTCAAGGAGGACGACTACCAACTGATTTAACAATTTTAAATTTACCTTACAATTCTTAAGGAACACGCCTTCTAGTATTTTGAAAACCTATCATACCATTTGTTTCTCTCAAGGCCGTCCTCCGGAAATGTATTACCCATACATAAGAGAAGAAAGAGTCTTCACTAAGTTTCCCAGGAATCCTGTGCCCCTGATTGGAGCTGGACCCGACTTCCAAGCGTAGACTCCTCCTTTTCCCAGGAATACATTTAAATAAAGTTAACAGATTCGAAGTCCCAATTTTATGACTCACGTCGTGGTTCAATTTTATCAAGCGTCTTCGAATCTGCCTTACAAAAGTCGCACCATCCCGCGAAACGAATCCAAAACTTTTCCGACCCAGGAAAGAGGAACCCAACCATTTCGCATATACACCCAAATCCGTTGGATTGCCCTTCCTTTTGGGCCGGGTCTCGGTGATAAACCTCTGTCCCAACGTGGTTCGGCTTTATCATTTCCCTGAGGAGCTGAATTAAAATGGAACAAAGGTTAAACGATTTGAAACACTCTCTAATTTATTCGTTCATGAATATTTATAAGCCAAACCACCTTGCTTTTAGAGATGTACACAACGAAATCTTAAAACTAAAATTTCTGCACTTATTTTACAAAAGATTTCTGCATGCAAATTTCATGGTTACGACATCAGTTTCAGTTGCAAGTCAGTTGCAAGTCAGTTTCAGTCAGTTCCAAGTCAGTTTCAAGTCTCAGTCAATTTCAAGTTTCAGTCAATTTCAAGTCTCAGTCAATTTTAGTGCAGTCAATTTAATTCAACCTGAATTTAAAAGAATTTAAGAGAATTTAATTTAAGAGAATTTAAGAGAATTTAATTCAACCTGAATTGACAGGTTTGTCTTTAATTCAACCTTTTGTGTCTTTCTTGCATGTAGTAGTTGCGTATATAAATATATAGGTGAAATTATATATTTTGTTTGTAACCAAAACAGTTTTACAAATGTTTGTAACGATTTTGATAATTATTGTGATGCATATGATGACAGTAATAGTGTAGTAACTAATCGATCATGTCCCAATGACTTCTTTTTAAATTATTATGGGGAGGAACATGCCGTCCCTCCGTTTTGTCTGAACTCCTTTAATTTTTGTTCTGAGCAGACAAACAATTTTTTTTTCTAAAAAGCAAAGTGCTCACGAAAAGATGTATTGTCAATTTCAGACATCATGTCTCCCCGATAAGCCGCCTCCTTTTTAAGTGAGCAAGGCTCGCATGGTCAGTCCACTGTTTTCCGGACATGTTGCGGATCCGCATGCCCTATCGTATGACCACCTAACCATGCACCTAATTTATCCTGCTCTGTATGTTCGTGAAATTTACCCGTATGACCGCACATACTCTAAATTTAGGTTAAGTTGTGTAATTTTATTTTTAAGAGTATTATATGAAACCTATAACCCCATGTTCAGTTCATTATAGTTTAAAATCGATTTCTATTTATAATTTGTATTCTTCATTTTATTTATTCATTAATCGTGAGTAATTGTCGTTAAATTGTAATTATACCATTTGTAAGGTATCAAACAAAAATTATAGCCAATTTTGACACTCTATACCAGAACACCATTTTTCCCCTTCTAATAATTCTGTTACACCATTCTAATATCACTGCCCCGTCAAATCGTCATATGAAAATTCAATTATCGTATTGATACTTCTGGTTAATATTAATGTTATATACTGTTCATATATGGATATGAATGTTACTAGTCGAATACATCACCATTAATGCTACCTGTATTAGAATTTAATAATAATTGACTTTAAACTTGCAGGATTTTATAACCCTACTCCCATTTTAAATTATTAAACATTATTTTTAAACTTTGTTAATTCGAAAACCTTCCGAATTCGTACACATACACACGCCATGTATGCACACTATTTATACTATATATACACAAACCTTATTCTAAAATCATTGGATATCACGATAAACTTTAATTGCGTGTAAGTGCTAACTATGATATTTAGTCTATATTATATAAATTTATTTAATCGTAATAATTGTTGCTTACTATATATAATGTTGCTCATGCATTTATTCAGTTATTTTAACCAACCTCTAAGCTAATCTGTTCCTTAAAGTATATATATATATATATATATATATATATCGGGTGGTCCGAAAAAAATGACGCATTTTTTAAAAATTAATATCTCAGTAACCCCTTTCCTTATCATGACAATTTTTATATGCAAGATACCTTCAAACTTCTTTTTTTGAATGCAAGAAACGGAATTCTGATATCTTTTATAGTTTTCTCGCAATTAACAAAAGTAACAACATGGGTCAAAAAAACAAAAATCGCAATATAATATCCGTTTTTTATACGATATCATTTTTATACGATATCATGCGATATTTTTGCAAGTTATTACAAAACTCTACAGGAATGAACAAGTCAAATTGTGGATATTTTTATTTTTTAACAATTCGTCAGTACCCTTAATGATGTTGTCAGAGGAAGATCGTATTCTCATTAAAAATTGTTACTGTGAAAAAGGATGGAAGACTGGAAGGTTATTGCAAGAGTTTCCCGGGAAAAAGTGGAAAAGGCGTGCAGTGGAAAGACTCTTAAAGAAGATTCGCGAATCGGGAAGTACTGCCAGAAAACCAGGAAGCGGTAGACCTAAAACAGCTTCGGTTCCAGAAAATGTGGATTACATCAACGATAAAATCTGCTCTCAAGAAGATAAACCAGGAAGTCATTTGTCACAAAGAACAATTGCTAAACATATGAATATTGGAAAGACTTCTGTACACCGAATAATTAAAGCACAAAAACTAAAAGCCTTCAAAAGAATAGTATCTTCTAGAAAAAGTGATACTGTTAAGGATAAAAGAAAAACAAGGTGCAGAAAGTTACTTGATAATTTCTCTGTCGTTGATATTAAAAAGATAGTCTTCACGGATGAAAAAGATTTCACTCTAGAAATTCCGCGAAACCGTCAAAATGATGTTGTCTACGGGCGTGGTAAAAAGTGTGACATTTCAATAAACAGATTGTATCATGAAACGTCAAGATTCTCCAAAAAGGTTATGATAGCTGCAGGGGTCTCTTGGAATGGCAAGACAGATGTTCATTTTATTGAAACTGAAAAGACAAAGGTGAATTCTGCAAATTACATTGAACTTTTAAGAACAAAATTGTTGCCGGATTGTCGTCGCCTGTATCAAGAAAATGATTTCATATTTCAACAAGATGGAGCACCGTCGCATACAAGCTACGCCACACAGTCGTTTCTGATTAGCAATACACCAAAATTAATAACGAAAAATGAGTGGCCACCACAAAGCCCAGATTGTAATCCTATGGACTACTCAATTTGGGAGTTACTAAAAGAGAAGGTTTACCGAGGTCGACGAGAAAAATTCACCGAATCAGAATTAAAAAGTAAAATACTTGAATCTTGGCAAGAAATTGGCATTAATGAAGTAAGAAGTATTATTTTTGTGTGGAAGAAAAGACTTAGATTAGTGTGTCAACATAGTGGTGGTCCAATCGATCATTTACTGTAAATTAATTAGTTAAATTTCTGATTAAATTTTTCCTTTCTCATGATATTCGTTTTTTTGACCCATGTTGTTACTTTTGTTAATTGCGAGAAAACTATAAAAGATATCAGAATTCCGTTTCTTGCATTCAAAAAAAGAAGTTTGAAAGTATCTTGCATATAAAAATTGTCATGATAAGGAAGGGGGTTACCGAGATATTAATTTTTTAAAAATGCGTCATTTTTTTCGGACCACCCGATATATATATATATATATATATATATATATATACACACACAATCCTAACCCACCAATGACTACTAATGATACAGTTCTTCATGGGATGAACTAATTATTCTCATATTCTACATACTATTGTATAGACTCACTCATCTACAGATGCTTCATACCCATATTTATACATACATATACACGCTGACGTATAACTTCAACTATAAATCCCTTTTTCCCTTTTGGGCATATCACCAACCACTACCACTCTGTACCTAATACACATAAATACACACTTGACCACAGGTCTATACATCGTCCATTACGGAATTCTATCTTTCTTCTCCCTGTATATTCTTAATGGTTAACAACTTCTAAGTATCTAAAACTGTAACTAAATAAATTTTAATGTTTTTATTAAATTAATTTTACTTTTTTTAAATAAATTCTAATATTATACGACCTTGTTTGTACTTGGAATACGACCGTTTTCCCACCACTGAAAACTCCCTCCAACAATAAAATTGAATTCGATTTTTACCTACACTAGTCCATCAAATTAGTTTATTAAATGTACGATCATGGTAACTTTGGAAATTCCTGAACCTTAAAATTTAAATTTCTCTTTTACCTACTATTCATTAGGTATGTATTTTTTTCCACAGAAAAATAAAATTTTGTTAAAAGTTTAACAATATCGTTGGTTGTCTAACTTAATTGGTTGTCTAAAATTAGATTTAATTACTGTGCATTGTACTTAACCACCCTAACTCACGTGTTGTATATAAATTTGTAATTATAAAAACCATTAGTCATCATCTAGTTTGAATTAGTTAGGATGTTATATTATTGTATTGTATTAATTGCATTAGATTGTATTAATTGTATTGTATTAATATCATTCTAGAGAAGAGAGCCCTGTAAAAATGAACAATGAATAATTCCTATGTTCATATATTTTTATATCCATTCGTATGATTTTTATATTAATTTATTTAATTCTTATATCCATTTATATACTTCGTATATTTATATAATCCTGTATATTCTTATATATTTATAATCATATAATTTTTATATTCAAATATTCATTTTTACCTAAGGACCAAAACCGCCTAACGCGAGTTTGGATAAAATTTTGATTTGCTTTCTATTTTTGCCAAATAATTGGTGAATTGTTTCATTTTTTAGTATTCCTTAATATTTACTGCATACTCGTATAAGTATATATATTTAATTAATAGTTTCACTCACTCTTTGCACAATGGCTATAAGCCTTTCATTACTGTATTTCTCTAATTCGTTTCTTCTAATTTCTCCCAATAATGACTTGTACTGTAGTACGAATTAAATAACTATGGCGTATTAATTATGAATTGACCTATGCCATAATTTGAATAACTATGACGTCATAAAGCAGCTTAATTCCCTTCACATTTTCCATACCTTGAATACTGATCATATCTTTAGTATTCAATGTATGGTAAATTCTTTAACATATTATTATTATTCGACCATATTCATCCATAAATCCATATCTTATCTTGACCGTTATCTTTTATTAATTGTATTAATTATTCATGCATCGGACGTACCTATTGTCTACCTATTCTCTACTTATGCACTCGTACATGTCCGTTGATAGTCATGATTACGTATATGATCATGATTACGTACATGTAAATACGACCACATATATTCTTTTTATTTCTTTTCTTTTAAATTATTTAATTTCTCGCAATACTCGTAAATGCTTATGCAAGTGCTCGGATTCCGCTGACAAGGGCAAAAGCGAGAGCTTCTGCGGTGAACACCTTCTCTCTTGCTTGCTTCTAATCCGAAAACATCATTATGTGTGTTATGTTATATATATATATATATATATATATATATATATATATATATATATATATATATATATATATAGTATATGCCCATGTACTTTGTGTTATACTCCTAACATCCTAATTGTTTCTAAATATGAAATACTGTAAAACTATAGTTGACTGTTTAATTGTAATTAACTGTAATAATTTAATATGATGTAATTAATGTACTTTAATGAAACTGCAATTAACGATAAGAAGGGAATGTGAATTAATTGGTAATTATAATCATAGTTGTAATAAACCAAAATTACAATGTACTTAATAATGTGCTTGGGTTGTACTCAATGTACTACTCCGACATTATGTCGCCATTTAGGAATGTATACTCGGCGATATTACTATTATTTTTTTATTTATTTTTTCGTTTTATTTGGAATATTTCAAAATCCTGATATGTGTTTAAATTATGCTTAACGTCCAAGAAGTGTTTAGATCTCCAGTTAAAGGCGGGGACTTAACCCTCAACTGCACTCCCCCCAAAATTTAAACTTATTTAATTCTTGCATTGTAAATTCAATCACTCCTGTCTTAGCAGCTCTTCAGCGAGGAGGTCGGAGCCCTCCTCGAGGAGGTGAGGGCCTCCTTACTTTTAAATTCCGGCCTGAGCCATGGTCGAAAGAGGTCGAACCTCTCCCCCTGTAAATTCAGAATTAGACTTAGAGGCTGAGCAGTACCGGTACATTTTAGCAGTAAATTACAGTAAGAAAACGTCTTTATCTTCTCCTTCGAGCTGTGCTCTCTTCAGAGAACTTACTCATTAAAATCTCCCGGTATGTTATAAGAAGAATCGGGGAACCTTCAAAGAATTCAGTAAGCCTTCCAGAATCCTCCGAACCACTATAGAAGAACTCAGTGAGTAGTATACCCCCGTCGACTTCGAACCAACCCAGGCCATAGACGGAGGGGTTAACATATATATATATACATATATATATATATATGTATATAAGGAGGAGTTTGTAGGCGTCATTCCAACAGAAGACACGAAGTGTCTGAACCCTGTTTCTCCCATCACTCTCCTCCTTAGCTGACCTTTTTCCGTGTCTCATCTACCCTGTGAGCAGCGCAACATGCTCTCAAACACACACATCTCTCCATATTCCTCACTACATATACATGCAGCTTACACACTACATAGGCTTTTCAAAACGTATAGTTTTCAGCAGCCTCGGAGATTCGCAATTGGCCCCTCCTTCCTGCCTGCATATTATATATTACCAAGAAAGTCTCTCTACAGTTTACACGTTTCCTCATTGTCTAAAATTTATAAAGTTCTTTCTTATTGCTTTTCTTATTGTACTAGACAGCACAACCGATTTTTTAAATGGTATTTAAGGATTATGTTGAGCAACATAGATAGATAAGCCCCGCCACAGCTTAGTTTCATAGCATAATCATGAAACATGAAACAAGATTATATTATTCTTTATAATTATTTTGAGCACCTTACCTACCAACAAATGCTGTTGTAATTTCCTCGCATCCTTTCCGCGAATGGGCACCACATCAGCATAGCAACCTCTGCATAATTAATCATTTCAAGTAACAGACTACATCTTTCTTTCATGAAATCAACCAGGTATTTAAATTAGCTAATATTCAATTGTTCACCACAACAGTTGGCAAGACACTTCAAAAGCCAGCCTTGTAATAAAAAAGTTTACAAAAAAGTATTTATATATTTCTACCAAAGTGTAGGGCTTGCTAGTTTAAACTGATTCACATCCACTAACAAAAACCTTTTACAGCCTTTTACCAAACATGTTAGCATACATTACAGATGACGTAACAAGTGGGCGCCTAATCATAGCTATACTGAAACATCTGTCAACTACACATTCAGCTGTTGACCCATCGACAAAACATTCCTATTATACAAGTAACCCAACAGTAACTTATTGCTTATAAATCTTGGAGTTCTTAATAATTGACAATGAAGATCTTTAAATTTTCAGCCTTTTTTATCCATTTCGTAAACACAATAAGAGGCACCACTTTCGAACCAAGCATCGTATATAAATATGGCAAAAGTAGTTTGTAGATTTATTTCATCTCATGACCGACTATAATCAAACACGTTAGATAAATTTGCAAATTACATATATTTAGACAAAAAGTATCAGGTATTACACTGGTTTCATGTCAATATCAGCATGCTTCACTGCCATTTCAGTCATTTTGACCTTGGATCGTACCAGAACTATGTTCTTGGCAAAGTACAATGTGTTAAATTTACAAAACAAGGATAACCTATGTTCAGAATTCTGACCACTTCCATAGGCAACATCAACTAAATCTAATTGATCATACCTTTCTTTATGTACATGCAATAGTATCAAATGGTTAAGCCTTTTCTGAGTCGTGTTTGAACTCAGATAAGTTTTAATACGCACGAGACTATTAAACGAGCGCTCACTACAGGTTATGGTGGCTGGCATCACTATAATTAACTTTGCTTATGTAATCACAGAGGATATAAGAGATTACTGGCCAGGTGTCAATGATTGAATGTATGTAACTACATCACGTAGGATTAACTGCTCAAGGGTACCGTGAACACATAGTTCATACTGAAGATTGCTAGATGTGTATGTATTCTTGCAGGAAGGAAGTCTGAGCCCGAGAATGAGGTTACACTCTCTAATTCTGCTGCTTTTGCATCCTTGAGAAGCAACTCTTTACACTGGACATACATTTTGTACTCTGCTTAGTCAAACCTCTCAGTTATGGGTATTATAATGAGGTCCAGAGCTTCATAATCTGTCTTTCTGTAAAGATCTTCAGGTGCTTAGCGACCTTGAGGTGGAACACAACCCTCTTCTAGTCTAGCTGGAACTCTTCTAAATCGAGGCAGTGAGGGTACATCTACCTGGCAGGGAGCACCTAATGGCAGTATTTTCTTTCAGAAAAGACTAGACCTTTCATCATTGCCCATATTTCAGAGTTTTAACAGTCATACCAGCAATAGCCTATATATATATATATATATATATATATATATATATACATATATATATATATATATATATATATATATATATATATATATATATTCAGAGTTGTTTTAACTATTCTCTGAACAAATTACGGCGAGTTGTATATTTAATGATAGATAAATATACAATATAAAATTAAAAACGGCAAAAGCGAGTGCAGCAGACACACCTACCTTATCACTCTAGCAATTAAGTTGACACTAAATTTGAATTCGTCAAACAGTCCACGAGAAAGATTACTAGCTCAGCCCACACATGCCTGGAGCAAATGAAAGTATATATTTTTAAAAAAGTTTGCCCAATAAAAGAGCGGAGCCCAGGAAAAAGACCTATGGCTTAGCTGAATATTGGTCAGTCCAAAGTCTGACTGGTCTGAGCGCTTCCGAAGGCCATATTATAGTTGACCATCCTCTGTTGACAGTAACTTAATAATGAAATACTTCTAGGGTTCATTTCAACATAGCACCTGTTTGAAAACAATTATTCGAAAAACAATTATTCGAAAACAATTATTCGAAAAACAATTATTCGAATCAACAATTATTCGAAGCAACAATTATTCGAAATAATAAGTTTAAATATAGGTTTAATAAAATAAACAAGTTTAAAAATTTAAAAAGTAATTCATTAATTACGACTTGGCAACTTTGTAACCAACTCGTAATTAAAGAAGACTACAGATTAAGTATTTAGTTAACTAACAGCCTTGAAAAAGTTTTGCAGCGATATCACCCTTACAGAATGGCACAGTCTGTGAAGAGCGAAAAAGGAAACCCAATGCTATTAGTAAATGGATATCTATACGTCAAAGACAAGCAAGTGAAATCAAAAGTTTACTGGAAATGCCAGTATTTTGCAAAGTACTATAAAAGTCGAGCCATTACAGTTGATGGTGAAATAACCTCAGTTTCGCGCGAGCATAATCATGGAGGTGATCCCACAGATGTTGAAGTACGCAGAGTTTTAGAAAAGATTAAAAGTGACTCGAAAAGTACACGCGATTCACCTCATTATATAATTTCTAATGCAGCCTCCGAAATAAGCGATGTTGCAGCAGTATCCTTACCATCTACGTCTAGCATTAAACGAACTATTCGTCATGTACAGTGCTTACAATAAGTCTCGCGCCTCTGTCTCGTCCCAAGCTAGTCTGTTAGGTATAAAATGGGCGGTCCTTATGGCAGCGGAGGTGTGTTCGGATTGGTGCACATAATTGCTCTAACCCCATCAATGACGTCCACATTAACATTGTGTCGATCACTCTATCTATTTATATATAGAGACTAGTGATGTAGGTCACATCCGCATCCGCATCCGCATAACATCCGCACATTTTCTCGCATCCGTATCCGCATCCGCGGAACATCCGCACATTTTCTCGCATCCGCATCCGCACTTTGGACTGCGGATGTCGTGCGGATGTGGACCGTTGAGATAAAATGTCATTAATAAGCGGAAATTATAAAATTCTACTATATTAATAGAACTAGTTCATTGTGCGCAAAAGTGATGCAAGCGACAAGACGAGAGGCTGTTCTTGTATGAAGTTACTCTCTTGCAACCTACTTAGATCCACGTTACAAAGCTAAGTTATTTTCACCTAGTACATTAGAACGAGTTAAATCATCACTTGGCAAAGCAGTTGAAGAGCTTCAATCTCTTGAATCTGTCGCTTCGCCACCCACCAAAAGAATAAAAGTTTCAGTGACAGAACCAACACCTTCAACAAGCAAATCTATCACAGAATCTGTCTCTCAGTTTCTTGAGTCAAGCAGCAATGACGAGACCTACGCGATGTCAAAAGATGTAGTAAAAATGATCGAGAGCTATCACCAAGAAAAACGCCTGGCTGCATGTGACAATCCTATTAGTTGGTGGAAAAATACGCAGAATATCTATCCATACTTGAGTAAACTTGCAAGGAAACATTTAGCCTGTCCTCCAACAAACGTACCAAGCGAGAGATTATTTAGCAGTGCTGGATTAATATATGATGAAAAGAGAAACAGACTGGCAGCAGAAAAGGCAGAAAAATTAATGTTCCTTAAGCATAACCTTCCTATAATTAAGTTTGAACATTAAACGATGAACATCTTAGTTTACTTTATTTTAATTACTCATTTATAAATATGCCTAATAAAACTTTAAACTTAATATAAATAGTTATCAAGCTAATTAAAGATCTCTTTCTATAAGGGTGGAGGTTGGGGAAAGAGGTCGGTGGGGTGCATTTGAGTTGGGTTCACGTCCCGCATCCTGGTAACACAATTATGGTTTCTAATTGTGGCTGAAACTCAACAAATATAACGAATTTATTTGCAGACGAATTCACTAATTGATTTCTATATTAGTTAGATGCTTGATATTATTTTATATGTTCAGAGAAAAGTACAGCAATTATTGTACAATTAATCAATTATACTACATTATAGCTACAGCTCTCTCTATATAATAACTTATTATATACGTTAAACACAACAAATCTCGAATATATCCTAAAAAATAACGAAAATGTAGACATCCGCATCCGCATCCGCATCCGCGAATGTTGAAATCAAACATCCTCATCCGCATCCGCGGATGTGAAAAAAATGACATCCGCTACATCACTAATAGAGACATACTGTATATATATATATATATATATAGTATGCAGGGGATAACGTGTCTCAGTCCCAGCTATGGTAGTTGTCTTACAATTAACCCTTTACTGCCCAAATATTTTGTAGGGTTAAGTTATGAATGCGTATATTTGAAAGATTAGAAATTTGTCCTTTTGGGTGTGAAGGGTTAACAGTCCCAAGTGCAAGTTACGTAACACCTCCACATAAACTACCCTGGACTAAAATAACATAAGTGAAGCCCTTACCCACAAACCATTTAAAATGTGTGATTTAAAAGCTCTTTGTGTGTCTCTCTGTGTGTGTCTCTCTGTGTGGATCATATGTAGAATTCGGACCCCAGGTAACCCTAATGGAGAATACAGACCCCAACTTTCCCCTAATGTAGAATCCAGACCCCAACTTTCCCCTAATGTAGAATCCAGACCCCAACTTTCCCCTAATGTATAGATTATAGAAGCCAGACCCCAAACGAATCGTATAAGGACATCAATAAACAATTTAAAGGTTCATAGAAAATTTTATTATTATTATCACAAATAAAAACCATTAAAATCACACAATTGTAAAATCTTATATCAAATGTAGAATTCGGACCCCAGCCTTCTTTAGTTAGCTTTATAAGGCTAACTAACAAAAATATCACAACCTAACCTAACCAATCGTTAGGTTAACTGTACGCCCTTGACGATTGGTTAGGTTAGGTCATGATATTTTCGTTAGTTAGCCTTATAAAGCTAACTAAAGAAGGCTGGGGTCCGAATTCTACATTTGATCCAATCTTATTAAGTGAAAGTTTAATTAAAAGGATATTGTGAAAAAATGGTATCACAAAATTGGAAAAACGTATTGTTTATGTGTCTTTCATGCCACATAAATTCGTCTAAGTATGAATTTAAGTGTGATCTCCTACAGTACATCCATGCATTGATTTAATAAAACTGACTCGAATAGTTAAAGCGTAGCTTAAACATGGCCTCGGATGTTAAGGCAAATGTAGAAACTCAAATAGTTAAAGAGTAGCTTAAACAAGCCAAATGGAGAATACAGACCCCAACCTTCCGCTAATGTAGAATTCGGACCCCAACCTTGGTAGGGGTCCGAATTCTACATATGATCCCTCTGTGTGTGTGTCTCTCTCTCTCTCTCTCTCTCTCTCTCTGTGTGTGTGTGTCTCTCTCTCTCTCTGTGTGTGTGTGTGTCTCTCTCTCTCTCTCTCTCTCTGATCACATCGCATGGCAATGTATCCACATAACGTTAATAATAACCGAAACTCGAGAAAATATACTCTCTGCATTCCGCTCTATCCCAAATCCTTTTCTCTTAGTAACCTCTTAATACAAACTAATCTATCATATTTTGCGACTTTTTAACTCTGGTAGGATTCAATTCCATTCCTATAGTGTAAGATACTTAAATTCATGTGTGTATTATGCCATATGATGTGCGTAATAAATAATCATTTTTAAATAGTTGGAGCGTTCAAGGTCATCTGTAGTAATCTATAGACTACCCCCTCAAGCCCACTCTCAACACTTAGATTCCTCTAAGACACAGGCGTCTTCAAGTAACATGAATGCGTAGAGATCTAAGGTGTTAGATTCCATATTATATAATTTATGTGCTAGGTTTAAGAACGCTGGCATTGAAGGATGGAAGGAAGGGACAGTAAAAGCGATAATAGGTTTAATGAAGGAAGTGGAATGAGGATGGAGGTAAGCGTTGCTATGTCGAAGGAAACGAGGTTGGGTGGGGAATTACGAAGGGAGGAGGAAAGGGAGCCAGAGATTATTAATCTAATTCTGCCACCACGTTCTCCTGATATGAATCCGATTGAAAACCTTTGGGCAATAATGATTAACGAATGGGAGCAACGCAATGAAAGAACATTTGAAGCACTTTTAGCTCACACGAGGAATAGTTGGGAGAGCTTACGTCGAACACCAAACATTCCCTACAATGTGGCCTCTTCTATGCCGCAACGATTGCAAGAAATTATTGATGCCGGAGGAAGCTATACGAAATACTGATGTTAAAGCCATGACGTAAATGTGTATCGAATATATATTTATGTTAATATAGAATTTTATTATATTTTTATGTTTGACATCTATAAAAGTATATATTGTGACCATGAAAGAACTTTACTTATCCTTAGTTAGAATCTTTTCTTGCAATGTCTACGCTCGTGGAAATGATAATATATGCATTGTTGAAACAAACTATGAGAAGGTAGTAGTTTCAGGAAAAAAATAAAAACTGGCAACATCGAGGCCATCACATGTTTATGAGAATTGTCATAATAATTACGATGAACAAATCAAATGCAAATTTCTCTGATTCACGGCCCACCAGTCTTGCTTTAGACTAATGACTTTCATAAGATGGAATAGGTTACCACTTAAACAATGGATAAACTATCTATTAGTGAGACGACGTAACTTCCTCGAAATGCGAGCGCGTGAGAGGTTCACTGAGGAATTTGATCATTAGATTCTTCACGTAGAATATGTATCACAAACAACAATATTGACAACAATTCCCAACAATTACTTAATATCAATCATTGCATTTGAGCAAATAATTTAGACCTGCGTCAAAATAACTTAGGTATCATGCCATGATTTGGGATATTTGCCGAATTAATCGTTCTCTATAGTCTACAGTATATATTGAGACGGTATAACGTAATGCCCAGCTAATATTATGATGACTAGGATTGCTCCATAACCATCCCAACATCCCGAAACTTGGTCATTCTGCTTCTTAATCATTTGTATTTTAAACACTAAATTGTAGCAGAAGTGACGTAATAATGGACGTCATTGATGGGGTTAGAGCAATTATGTGCACCAATCCGAACACACCTCCGCTGCCATAAGGACCGCCCATTTTATACCTAACAGACTAGCTTGGGACGAGACAGAGGCGCGAGACTTATTGTAAGCACTGTACGTCAGAAAGAAACTGTTGGCTTAGTTATACCAAATCACAGGAGAGACCTAATCTTTTCAGAAGAACAGAAGAAAACTAATAAAGGTGATACTTTTTTAATGTTCGACTCAGGGCAAATCGACAATAGAATGTTGATATTTTCTACGCAAAAAATTTTGTCTTTACTTGCATCGAGTGAAAATTTATATATGGATGGAACCTTCAAGACAGTTCGGAACATATTTGAACAGTTGTATACCATTCACGTCATTAGAAATGGCTTTTGCATTCTTGTGATTTATGCTTTGTTATCAGTAGGGCAGTCAAAAGTTGACCGAAAAAATTAAGAAAGTTGACCTTACGAATTGAAAAAATTGACTTATAAAGTTGCCTTTACTTTCAATAATAAAAATGATACTTTAATTACTTATTCTTGCTCTTCTACATCAGTTGACCGATTGTGGTAAATTATGAAGTATTTGCCAACATTTTCTGGCAAAAAATTGCGATCCTTACTTAATAATTTATTAAGCATGGAGAAAGATCTCTCTACAGCGGCAGTTGTTGGTTGACATTGCAAAAGCTGACCATAAACTGTTGGTGAGATTTCAGGTCTACTGAGGTTAATTATTTCACAAATACCATTTGTCTTGAGTCTTGTTTCAATGTATTGTTTGACTGAACTCATATCTTCGCCAAGGTTGATAGAAGAAATGGTTTCATATGCCTCTCTAATGGTGCAATCAGATGCTTCCATCCTAGTCACTAAGCTAGCAATCAAACTATAATTCATTTTGATTGATTGATTGAAGAGGTATGTTGGCTGACAGAAATGTAGTCACAAGTTTTTCCGAAAAATCTGAAGACTTGTACTTTAAAAGGGTTTGCGTCTTTTCATTTCCCACATTTTGGTCTATACCACGCTGGTGCTTTTGGGTAGAGCGATGTTTATCCACAAAAAAGGATTTGTCATGCTTGACCACAACACAACAAATCTGACAGTATAGCTCATTTTTTCCTGAACAAATGAATTCATTAGGATATTTTGCAATTATAGCGCGCACTTTAGCAATAGAACTAACTGCAACTTTTGGCATTTTAAATATCTGAAATCAAAAGAAATCGAAATCAGTGAAATCACAAATCAGAAAAAATCACAAATCAAAAATGGTAACTAGTAACCACAATACATACAACACAACCACATCCAAAACCAGAATGGACATAACTGAATAAGACAAATACGAGCAGCGAAGTTGCCAGTTAACCAAAAAGATGCAAATTTTTAGTTATTTTAATTATTTATTCCAAAAAATTGACTTTATTTACCTCATTGCTATTTTTTGACCTAACAGGTAAAAGTTGACTTTTGGTTGACCTATTAACTTTGGTAATATACCCGCTACAGGTGTTTTTATTGCATTTTCAGTCGTTTCAGCGAAAAGTGCCCCATAGGAAACAATTTGACTTTATTGACTTTTGACCGCCCTAGTTATCAGACAAGAAAGAAGAAACCTACATAAAATTTTGGAAAAAAGTAAAAGAAATTGGTCTTACCCTAAACATTAACTCCGTGAACAGTGATTTTGAACCCGCCATGATAAATGCGATCAAGGTAGAATTTAATTCAGTTAGTCACAATGGCTGTTTTTTTCACTTTGGGCAATGCTCATATAGAAAAGTGTGTGCATCCGGCCTAAAAATGAGGTATGATAACACTGCCCAACACCAATTTTGCTGATTTAATTCTAACACCTGTTTTTAGGTAACTTTGGTGTGCTGATTTGAAAAATCACCTTAGTTTTTGCCTATCACGTCAGGTTTTCGAGCAATCAAATACGGATATTTTGAAGATATCGCATTTTGGCAGGGTTATGCCCAATTTTTTTCTTTTCAAAAAATAAGTTTTTACATACTCAGAATCAGCATGGAAAAGTAAACAATTGTGCAGGGAGTGAACTTTAATATACAATGGTAATATTGACACATAAAGTGATTAAAAGTGTTTAAATAAACAAAAAATGAATCCATATTAAAGCAAGCACGGGACCAGTTTTCTTAACATTGTCTTTTTCTTGTTTTCTTACTTTTCAGTGCTGATAAATTTTCTCTTATAGGACTTCCTAGAATGAGAGATGTCAAGACAATCTCTTTGCAGGCTCCAGCAGTAGTAGTCAGCCATCATATGGGTATCCCATCTTCCTTGGTATCGTTCTTCCATCACTTTGATATCTTGGTGGAACCTTTCACCTTGCTCTTCACTAACATCACCAAGATTTTCTGGAAATTTATCCAGATGACTGTTGAGATAGTGAACTTTAATGCTCATGTTGCAACCCAACTGCTGAAAGTTTACAAGTAAATCCTTTACAAGATCTTTATAATTTTCAGACTTTTTGGATCATGACGTCACGCTCACACCTGGGGAAATCACAGATACCCAAGATTTTAATATGTTGTACATGACCTTTAGATTTAATGCACAGATTTGCGTATTCCACAGATAAAATTTTAACAGCAAAACAGCTGTTAACAGGTCTCAAAAATCATCAATTTTGATAAGCGCCCTTCATGGATCACCCAAAATAGGCATATTGCATTGCACGAAAACCTGATGTGATGGACAAAATCTAAGGTGATTTTTGAAATCAGCACATCAATATTATCCAGAAAAAGGTCTTAGAATTAAATCAGCAGCAAAAAATTTGTTTTTGTTGGGCAGTGTAATGATGCCCAATTTGCATTAAGCATCCGCATGTTGTCCGCTCTCGCTTTTGTACCAGCTGAAAGGGTGATTGACGCATTTAACGCGTTAATGGATGCTGAACTTTATCCACAGGAAGCTCTCCCAGTACTCGATTACCTTGAAGATACTTGGATTGGGCGTCCTGGTAGACGAAATAGGCGCCGCCCTCCTAAATTTGAAATTAAAATGTGGTCCTGCTTTGAAAGGGTGCAGCAAGATTTACCGAGGACCAATAATGCTGTTGAAGGATGGCATCGGGCTTTTTTACAAGTGTCATCACATCATCCAACTATTTGGAAATTTCTGGAAGCGTTGAAAAGGGAGCAAGATTTTAATGAAATTAAAATTGAGAAAGCACTAAATGGTATAGAATTCCACATAACTAGGAAAAAATATCGTGACACTGCAAAACGTTTAAAAACTTTAACCGAATCCTTTGAAAATTACGCTAATGTGGTAGACTATTTACGTGCAGTTGCTCATAATTTGAGACTCTAGTCCAGTGGTGCACAAACTTTTTTGATATGAGGGCCAGGCGAAGAAAATAACTAAATGTATTAGCCTACTTACTTTCCATCTAAGTCATAAATTGGGTCACTTTTATATTCTAACTTTTTCATTGAATTGAAAAGACCCGTGGGGCAACTGAAAAGACCCGTGGGGGACACATTTGGCCCGCGGGCCAGGGTTTGTGCATCACTGCTCTAGTCCTTAAGCTTAAATTTTTAGGATAATCTTTTATTTTTTTCCCACGCTAATGTGGTAGACTATTTTTAGGATACTCTTTTATTTTTTCCACGCTAATGTGGTAGACTATTTTTAGGATAATCTTTTATTTTTTTCCACGCTAATGTGGTAGACTATTTACGTGCAGTTGCTCATAATTTGCGACACCAGCCTAGGTCTGGGTTCGTTTTAAATTTGTTTCTTTTAATAAAATTTTTAGGATAATCTTTTATTTTTTCTTCGAATAATTGTTGCTTCGAATAATTGTTGCTTCGAATAATAATTGAATCGAATAATTGTTTTTCGAATAATTGTTTTCGAATAATTGTTTTTCGAATAATTGTTTTCGAACAATTTTCCGGATAAGCATTTACACAGATCTAAAGCACAAATCTCTCTCTTTCTCACTGTACACACACACATATATATATATATATATATATATATATATATATATATACACAAATGAAAACAACTTGGGACGTCACATATGACCTATCATCTGACCACAATCCCATCCTCATCACCCACGAACTCACCCAACAGCACACACCTACAAGCAAACTTACATTAATTACAGAAAGGCCAACTGGACAAACTACACACACAGGATATGGAGGAGAACCTGAGAAATTTTGACATTACAGACTTCACCTCCATAGACCAAGCAGTCAACCATTTCACAAACACAATACTCACAGCAAGTAGAAAACATATTCCACAGGGAAGAAGGAAACACTATAACCCAAACATCACCTCAGAAATTATAGAACTAATAAGACTAAGAAACTCACTGAAACAAATCAGATCTCCCACCCAAGAAAATATACAGGAAATACAAAACCTCAATACACAAATAACAAACCTCATAAACGCACAGAAAACAAACAACTGGAAAACATACCTAGAAACAATTAACCAAAACACCAACACCTCTCAACTATGGAGAACACTCAAAACAATACACAACTCCCACAAAAACCCTCCCCCCACACACGAAGCCCTACTCACACAACAAAACAAAATCCAAACACCAAAACAACACTGCAACCTCCTAATGAAACACTATTCCAAAACCAGTCACAAACCAACCACCCTTACCAATAGGATAACAATAAAGAACACTCGTAAAATCCACATTGACCAAACAGTTGAGCCACCATTTCACTCTGTAGACACGCTCTCTGTGATCAAAACACTGAAAAACTCAGCAGCCACAGGCCCAGACCACATTTCAAACATACACCTAAAACACTTAGGCCCCATAGCAACCCAATCACTGACAAGCATTTTCAACCACTCCTGGCAGCACAACAAAATCCCCAATAAATGGAAACAAGCAAACATCACCCCAATACTCAAACCCAACAAACCACCAAATCAACCATCATCATACCGACCCATATTACTACTTTCCACCATTTCAGAAAACACTTGAAAAACTGATACAAAGACAAATCACGGTATTGACACCATGCGCACCCTCACAACACGGCTTTCGTCAGAACCACTCAACAAGTACACTACTCACCAACCTCACACAACACATCCTGGAAGGCTTTAAACAGAACCCACCCCGAAGAGAACCATCTTAGTAGCAGTAGACATAAACAAAGCCTTTGACACAGTACCACAACATAACCTCACACAGAAAATACTTGACACCAACCTTCACCCCAACGACAAAAAATGGCTGACAAACTTCCTCGCAGAGAGCCAAGCACGAGTCATACACAAATAGGCAACATCAAAATTCACGTCACTATACAACGGAGTCCCACAGGTGCAATCCTGTCCCCAATCCTTTTCAACTTATTTATGCATGACATTCCAAATCCACGTACACCAAATGTTAACATCCAATCATATGCAGATGACTTCACCATAACCTCACAACACAATAACATAAACACAGCCACTAGAGACAGACAACAATACATGACATATTTTGAGAACTGGCTACATACCAACCGAATGACAATTTCACCACAAAAGTCCTCAGTGACACTATTCTCCTCACACAAAAAAGAATCAAATAAACGCCCACAAATCACCCTCCTAAATCACCGCCTCCCACTAAATAAGACACCCACAATACTTGACCTCACATATGACACGCACATGACATTCACTACACACGTAACGAATATCTGCAGCAAAGCTACAAAGAAACTTAATGCCCTACGCACCCTAACTAGTACTACATTTGGACAACACAAAGAAACCCTCACCACCCTATACAAACAATTCATCCGTACACCATTAAATTACGCTTCTCCAGCCTGGCACCCCACAATATCCAGCACCAACAAAAACCGACTGCAAATTATTCAAAACAAAGCCCTCAGAATCATCACAGCTGCACACAAACCACCCTCATCCCACATCTACACTCAGAAACTAACATCCTTCCAGTACAAACACACCTTAACATGATAGGCACAGTTCTTTGCCAAAACCCTCGCGCCAACCCACCCATGCCACCGCCTTGCCACAACCCCCCAACCAGCACGAAACAAAAAGGAAACCCCAACATCACACTACTCATCACTCTACACCACACTACCCCCATGCCCTCCACAACAAAACCAAACAAAAAATATACACACAAAATTTGTAAACCAACATATTGACACACTACCAAATAACCTAATTCTACAAGCACGACCCCCCAACATAGCCAAAGAAGAAGAAGCATTACCGAGACACACACGAGTTACCATCTCTAGACTCAGATCCGGCCGCCACCCCTCCCTACATTATTATAGATACCTCATACACCAAACGAACAATGCAAACTGTCCACGATGTGACCACACCAACGAAAACACCGAACACCTAATTCTTACATGCCCCCACGTCCAACACCTTAGACAAACACACAACATCTCATCGGTCAGAGATCTGTTGGCGCGGCGGCCGCGGTGGCGGCCTGGCTGGGTGAATCGGGCTGGTCATAATAGACCAGCCAGGGGGCTAAAAAGTAAAGTGTATATATATATATCACTATATATAGCCATATCACTATATATATATATATATATATATATATATATATATATATATATATATATATATATATATATATATATATATATACATAGTGTTGGAGTAGCGGTAGTGGTAGCACTGCTACTTTTAAGGAAGATAAAAATAGTGATATGGCTGCACCAGTACTAAGGCACCTATGAAAGCCATTACAACTACAAATTTGGAAGTACAATGTATACGGATAAAGACTCAAATTAGAATTCAAATAAAATAAAATAACCATGATCTATTTACAACAATTTTTTTTTTCAGAGGCATACACATCATTCAAATAGGGCACTTGCACTTGAAAAAAGGGCACTTGCAAGAAATTGAGTGGGGGCGTCCAGATGTGGCCGACCCATGCCCTAGATTCGGCTATGATACATATGAGCTCCCATATATATATATATATATATATATATATAGAGAGAGAGAGAGAGAGAGAGAGAGAAGAGAGAGACCAAAATCGCATAAACGCTGACGCGAGTTTGGATAAATTTTTGATTTGCTTTCTATTTTATTTCTGCCAAATAATTGGTGAATTGCTTCTTATTAAAATTACTTAATCATTTTTTTTAGATTTAGCCTAATAATGAAACCTGATTAAATTCTGCAATGTTCATTTCTTTATACATTCTCTCTTCGTTATAAAAGATGAAGTCATGTCTTGCTTAACGTTTAATTTTAAATCTTAAGCCTTTAATTTTTGCTCATATGCATGTTTAAGTGTAATTCATAATAAAATGCATATTTCAATTTCCATTTTCAGTTAACTCGGCAGATCATGATAAAATCAAATCTGTCAATGTGCGGTTTAAAATAAAAATATGGCTTCATCTTCACATATCTTGCTTATCTGTTTAGACGTTGCCACAGCTAAAATATTTACCTTATCTTCAAATATTTTGCAAAATAATGCAGCCTATTGAGAATAAAAACAAAACAAGTCAACAATAAATAATAATGATGCCCACAAAATTTGGGTATATAAACTCATGTAATTTTTCAAATTGTTATTCTGATTTGGCTGATCTAACTTAGAGGCTGAGCATTACTTGCAACATTTTAGCAGTAAAACTACAGTAAGAAAAAATCTTTGTCTTCTCCCTCGAGCCTTGCTCTATTCAGAGAACTTAGTCTTAAATAGAAAAAAATAATTTCCCAATACGTTACAAGAAGAATCGGGGAACCTTCAGAGAATTTAGTAAGCTTCACAGAATCCTTCTATCCACTACAAGAAGAAATCGGAGGGTAGTATAGAAGAAACTACTGCGATTCCCTATACGGTACCAACTACTCCAGAGTAACAAATCCGTTGCTGCCACCTAACCAGAACCCCCGTCAACTTCGAACCGACCAAGGCCATAGACGGAGGGGTTAACAACTGGCGACCTCTGTAACCAGGATTCTTCCAGTCTTCCAGACCCTGGAACTAGAACCAACATTCAGTTAACCAGCATGTCACGACTTCCAGTTCTTCACATCCATCACTCGACCGGTGTGTCACAACTCCAAGTTCTCCACGCCCATTCTTCGTCCAGGAATAAGTGGCCAGTAAGACACGTCTTCAAGGATTTCGCCGTAAGAATCTTATTAAGTACAGGTCTCTTTTTCAAATTAATTACTAAACATTTGAGAAGTCAGTATTATTAACAGTTAATAATTAGTATCAAGCCAGAATTAACAAAAAACACAGTGAACATTCCATACACCAGTGAT
Organism: Bathynomus jamesi; assembly: GCA_023014485.1. Taxonomy (NCBI): domain Eukaryota; kingdom Metazoa; phylum Arthropoda; class Malacostraca; order Isopoda; family Cirolanidae; genus Bathynomus; species Bathynomus jamesi. The sequence goes on from JAJOZX010001010.1 coordinate 248,463, forward strand.
ACATTTCTTTTTATTGAAACCGAGTTATTTCCACTATTATAGTTAGCATAGAATAATTTTATTTAATGTGCTAATCATAATATTATCGTACATTCAAGTACATTCGAGTGAAATTTTGTTTACATTGTTTAATTATTTTTTTTACAATTTTCTTCAAAATTTTCCCTTGTTAGACAAATTGTTTTGCATTATTTGTGTATTTCTTAGATAGAGTAGATAGGAAACCCACTCCAGTTTATAGCAGTTCGAGTCAGTCGGTTGCATCCAGAGGGAAAACCGCCCCAGAAAAATCAGTTCCAGTTGTTGAATCCAGTAGGATCAACACAGTCAGTTTCCAGTCAGTCAGTTTCAGCTCAGCCAGTTGCAGTGCAGTCAACTTAATTCAACTTTCTTTTTTTTTGTTGTAAGAGGAAAGAAATTGACAGGTTTGTGTCTTTTTGCATGCAGTATTTGCGTATATAAATATATAGGTGAATTATATGCCTGTTTCTGCAAAGTACATGGTAGATTTTTGGGATTTTTAAAATGAGTTCATACATTTCGAGTAATATGTCAAAATCGACAGGCAAGTTTTGCATCTTCGTTTGGGACGAATTTATGAAGTGTTTATTTAAACCAAAATAGCGAATGTCACGCTTAAGTTTTTTCGTTTCAATACTGTTGTATATACGGTATTAGGGATAAGTTTTCTATTTTTTCTTTGTTTCGCTTCGCCTTCCTCGTTTGTAAGTCCATTTTTCCTTTCCTTTGTCGTGTTTCGAAGAAAATGGGTAGATTTAGGAAGACGGGATGGTCGGAAGTTTTGTGAACCCCGCGCGAAACCATCGATGACGCAGACGAAGTATGTTCCTATGTTTCGGAAACGCTTTCTTGGGCTCACGAAATGGTGCTTTTTGATGAGAGCTCACAAATTTTCATGAAAATTTCTGTCAACAACCAAGCGGTTTTGGCTCTTGTTGATGACTGCTGTCAGGCGAATTACATTTAAACAAGACGTATACAAGAAGTTACTTAAGACGGCTACGGGAAATTTCGATTTGCGTTCTCGCTTGACCTGCATTGATGATGGTTGGGAAGAATACAGTACTGGAGAAATTATTCTTCCTAATGAGTTTGATTCAGTCCCTTATCTGACCCCATTTGTGGTCATATCTGAAGGAGACTAGGATGGAGATTTGATCCTGGGGATGAATTTCTTTATTACGCACGATTTCTATGTGGCCGATAGAGAAGCAGGCCTAATTCGAAGAGAGAACCCACCTTTCGAGAATGTTTGTCACCCCTACTCTTCGGTCTTTTCGACTGTGGGTGAAAGAATTGTTTCAGAGAGCCCGAATGACTCTCTGGAACCAGTTCAAAATAAAGAGGAACTGCTATTAGATGGGGAAGATTCTTCATCAATCATCAATTGTTCCGTTCCAGTTCCGACGAACGAGGAACTAGAAAGCCAACATACCTTTGGTAATTTTGGGCACGAAGATTCGAATGTCTTCACAGTAGACCCCTGTGACTCCATCGAGAGCGAGTCACCCCTTTCGGTTACAGTAAGGCAGGAATTTGAAGTTCCCAGAGTCTCGGCTATTCCAAACAAATCTGAAGACTCATCTCCTTTGAGTTCCGGTTTGGTCATTTCGTTTGAATCCCTATTTAAGGAAGAAGACTTGATTCTATTTTCAATGGTAGAGGATTTTCCACCCAATTCCGAGACTAAGCCTACAGGTGCCGGGAGCAAGACCGAACTTACTCCGCCGTCGGAAGTTGTTCGTACGGAAAGGCAGGCACGGAATACACTTGTCCATCCAGTTAGTTTGTGTAGCATGCACGATACGCTGGGTGTGCTCAGTACGACGAGGGAAGTGCCTTATGAAGAGGCTGTCTCAAACCCCATGACGGAAGCGCTCTATGAAGAAACTGTCCCAGACATCACTCACGAGGGAAGTTCTCGATGAGAGGAATTTTCCGAGGGATCCTCCCTCTGCAAATTTACCTGAGGTCACGGAGAACTCGCCTATGTCCCTCGGACATGATGCATGCTCGGCTTATGACCTCGAGTCTCATTGTCTTAATGAGGTTCAAAGCTTGCCACGCGCCAACAACGTGTCTTTGACGAATTCGGAAGAAAATTGCCACTCTTCTCTTCCCACCGAAGGGAGTGATGCATCTTTGAATCGCTCCACAGGACAACGTTCATTCGATTCTGTTCTTTCTAATCAGAAGGTTTGGAAATCGAAATTTTGCAGTACTATTTCAGACACCTGCAGAAAGTCTTCTCTTTCTCCTACTAAACAGAAGACTTATTTTCCTCTTGTTTCCCTTCCGATGAAACAGAATACTAATTTTTCTCCTGTCTCCTTGTTGGCCCTTCCTCAGGTCAAACCACAGGTCGAGAACCTCAGCATTGATCATAACCTTCCTTCTCCTCCTCTAAATGTTCCTTTCTACCACCATAAAACAGCTTTTGCGAATACTTATGTTCAGAATTCATCGGCTTTCTTCGTTCTTGTCATCTTAGTCTGTGTTTCAAGTTCTTTCTTACCCTTCTCTATCCCTATTATCTCGCAGCCCGATAGGCCACCGCCCTTCAAGGCTATCTCCAAGATTGGCCTCACTCGTTCAGACTCCTGCCTGTTCCTGAATATTCGATTGGTCACAATTTTCTGGAGCCATCTGCCACTTTGATTTCAGATGCGGAACTCCATCACTAAGGTCACTCGTGTAGCTCCAAAAGGACTGAATACACGACACGAAGAACAGTAATCATAACGTCGGTTTACCCCAATTACAAATTGTTCTTTAACCGTACTTCCAGTTCCAGAGCTATCACCACACGTACTCTATATAAATGTTAGGCGATACCCGTGCAATCATGCCCTACCTTTCTCTGCAAAATACCTTGAAATTTTATACCTTCCACGCTATAGAGTTTAGTCAATTCCAAAGTTCTAAAAAAAGTTCTCAAATGACCCATATCCGTTCTAAACCTTGCAGAAATCGTATCAATTTCACGTAAGTACTTTTCCAATAGTTCATTGAAATTCATTTCTCTCAAACTTTGTTCTCATAAAGTTGATAAAAATCGCGTTTGATTTAAAATTGTATGCACACGGTGAACTTAGACGAGTGTAAAAAAGTGGACCTAGACAAATCAGACTCCAAGTTCTCAAAGACACACAAGTGTCCGTTAATTATAAGTGCTCATTAGTGCATAAGTATCGATTTTAGTGTAAAATTTAACTGATAAATATAGTGGATTAAGTACGAAGTAAACGTATTTTATCTAACTATTTCTTTTGTCCTTATAAAGGGTGATCCAGAGAAATGGGACCCAAAAGAAACCCCTGTAACTCTTAAAGTATAAGTCCTTTTATAAAATCATACGCATCATTCGAAAGAGGATAGTTACAAGTTTGTACAGGATTGTATAGGTTTTGACAATACAAGACAAGATAAGATACAAAACAAAATAAAAGTGTTAGTTAAAACTAACCCTTCAAGATGACTGCATGGACTGTGGAACAGCTGCGTTTCATAACTGAGCAATATTATGAGTATGGAAGAAGTGTAGTTTCAGCTCAAAGATCTTTCAAGACAAATTTTCAGATGTCAAAATCACCTTCTAAGAAAGTAATCCGTCGGTGTGTCAGAAATTTTTCCATAACTGGCAGCATTGGAAAAAGAAAACCAACTGGAAGAGTGCGCACAGCAAGGATAGACGAGATCATTAACAGAACTCATGAAATTGTACAGGATAATCCTAACATAAGCATCAGACGTGCTTCTCAGCTGTTAGGAGTTGGATATGGAACAACACATCGTATATTCAAGCAAAATTTAATGCTCTTTCCATATAAAATTCAAACAGTGCAACAACTAAACGATGGAGATTTCGCACGAAGACGACAATTCTGTCAATGGATCCAACAGAAGGTAAATGACACCACCAATTTTCTAGCAACTTTGATTATGTCAGACGAAGCCCATTTTCACTTGAATGAAACTGTAAACAAACAAAATTGTCGTTTCTGGGCAACAGAAAATCCATTGAATATTACCGAAGTCCCGTTGCATAGTCAGCGTGTAACTGTTTGGTGTGGTCTTACTGCATCTCAGATCATAGGGCCATACTTTTTCGAGGATTCCACCAGAAACACGGTCACTGTAAATGGTGATCGCTACGAAAAAATGTTGACCGATTTCCTTATTCCTAAATTAAGAGATCTTTGTCTAGAAAACCACTGGTTCCAACAAGACGGAGCTACCTGCCATACCACGAGGAACTGCATGGCAGTTTTGCGTCAAACGTTTCCAGGCGAGTTAATCTCAAGATTTGGAGACGTTGAATGGCCCGCAAGGTCTCCGGATTTTTCTCCCTTAGATTATTATCTCTGGGGATATTTAAAGAGTAGGGTCTACAGAAATAACCCAACGACCTTGCAAGAATTGAAGGCCGCCATCACAAATGAGATACAGGCCATACCACCGCACACTCTTGCAAAAATGATGCAGAACTTACAAGCGAGAACACTGGAATGCTTGGCAACTAATGGAGCACATTTGAAAGGAGTCATTTTTAAAAAATAAATATTTCATAATAAACTTGTAACTCTACTCTTTCGAATGATATATAGTTTTTATGAAAGGAATTAAATATTAAGAATATTTGGCTTTTTTTTAAGGGTCCCATTTATCTGGATCACCCAGTATAACACTACATCCAACTGCTTTTGTTTGAGAGGATATTCAAACTAACCCCCCTAGTTCCAACTCTGGGAGGGGAGCCATGTGGAGAAGGTTTTCCACAGGAAAATAAATTTTTGTTAAAATTTACCAATATCATTGTATGTCTAAATTAACGTATTAATCTTTTTATTCTCTTTGCGTCATTATTTTAAATGAAGGATTTATTATCTACAGTATACTTCACTATACATTAGAAGTTTGGTATCCCAGTGCAATGAAGGTTTGACAAGGTGAACATTCAGGTATAAAATAAAGTTTATGGTAGACTGTTTTAGAAGCTGAAGCATGTCAGAGATATTTTTCAGGATCATCGTTAATTCTCTCTTTCAATTTCAATAAGTTTCACTTCATTTGCAGAATAATATCTCTCCATATGCCTTATGTCTTGTCTCTGAAACTTTATACTTGTACCAGCTTGCAACTTTTCCCAGTAACCACAAGGAATTCCTACTGTCTGGTTATTTCTCACATATGTGAGGTTAGGCCTGTTCAAAAATCAACTTTTTTTTATTTTCATAGGTTTCTGTACATTTTCCCATGCTTTTGACCTGCAAAAGCCGAAAATCACAACTATTTTGACCTAGAATGTTGGGAAGCATTGCCGCATGGAGCTTTAAATTTTCTGTCTTGAAATCGGCCAAAGCGCCAATTCCGGGGTCCCTTGAATTATGTTTTGCACTTTAACTTTTGATCTAAACAAGATAGAGCAACAAATTAGGTATCAAATGAAAGAGCATAAAATTAATAAATAATAATAATAATAATAATAATAATAATAATAAATAAATAATAATTAATAATAATAATAATAATAATAATAATTATCTATCATTTTTCAGGAAATAACAGAAACTCAATCAGAATCTAGAAAACCATCTACAAGTTACAACTTCACAATGGCATTAAGCAAGGAGCTGAGGGAGCTCCGTGGGCGCACAGTTGATATCTCAGAACCTCCACGTACTGTCCACAGGCAGGTGTCAACTGGGCCATCTACCAGATCTCTCACTGAAACTTTCCTGGTTGGATACCCTTCAGCTTTTATCAGTGGTTCCCAGCTTCCCACCAACAGACAGGCGTTCCAGTATTTCCTTAATCTTCAGAATTTACCGGAAAATGCAGGGAGGCCCATGGTTCAAGACCTTGCATATGAAACAGTTGAATCTATCATCCCATTCTGGCAGATGGCTAGGATCAAGACAATGACCAAGTACAACGCAATGAAGCTCTTCATGAAACTACATGAGAAACATCGTGCTCTGGTGAAAAGCAAAGGAAGAGCAAGTAACCCTGGAGGAAAAAGAGGAGCATTTGTGCTGGAATTAGACAGCCTGTTCGATATAGGAGCTCCAGATGCAATCCAGGAACTACAGAACAACAGACTGTTATCCAGAGAGAAGAAAGATGAGGATATCAGGTTCTACGAAGACCAAAAGACTGAGAGGAAAGGTCATATGTCTGGTCATGACAAGATTTTTGAGACAAGGTCCCTGCAGCAAGCAGCGAGGAATGAAAGACTGCAGCATAGACAAGAACAAGGTAAAACTAATTACTTTGAACGTTACAAAAAGTTTTAAGTTTTACTCCATTGCGATATTTAGCATGTACTTAACAATTACTGTCTTAACATGTTGTACTATTTTACAGCTGCAGCAGAACAAGAGGCAGTTGTTCATGTGGATGACATTACCTGGGGTGACTCAACTGACAACGACGCTAACACAGAGGACATGGATTACCATCAGCCCCGTCCTGGATGTTCTCACCATCAAGACACTGTGACTAGTGTGACTTTGACGTTTCCAAGGAAGGTCATGGAATGTGATGTCATCTGCAATACAGCTGATCGTCTTGGTTTATCAGACAATCAAGTTACTGCCATGGTTTCTGCCACCTTGAAAGCTGGAGGGGCTGATCTGGATAACTTCGTCATCTCAACCTCAACAACACGTCGTAACAGAATGCTGTCCAGGTATAATATCAGCCAGAGTCACATGTCCAAGTTTTGTGAAAACCCCCCACAGTACGCTGCCTTACACTGGGATGGAAAGTTGCTCAAAGATGTCTTGGGCAGTGAACCTGGAAGTACCTCAGAGACTTTAGCTGTGCTAGTGTCTGGTCCACCTTCATACACTGAAGGAAAGTTATTGGGAGTACCTGTCATCGACAATTCTTCTGGCACAGCTCAGGCTGAGGCTTCAATGGATTTACTGGAGACATGGGAACTTACGGATAATGTTACTGCCCTTGTTTTTGACACTACATCCAGTAACAGTGGAGTTCACAGAGGAGCTGCCAAACTGCTAGAGAAAATGCTGAACAAAAAGGTGTTTTATCTGGCCTGTCGACATCACATCCTGGAAATCCTAGTAGGAGCAGTTTGGGAGAAGCTGTTTGGGAAGGTGAAGGGGCCAGATAATCCCTGGTTTGAGCATCTGAAGGATGTTTGGACGGACTTGTCCAAGGAAAACCCAAAGATGCTGGCTATCAACAGCAAATGGCTGAAGGAAAAGAAGAAGAACAGTGAAGAAATACTCCAAGACATTCTAACAGCAGAAAGGCTTCCAAGAGCGAGACTACAACAAGGAAATGGCTGAACTGACAGTCATTGTTCTTGGAGGAACGCCTCCTCGAGGTATTCACTGGAGTCGACCAGGCGCCATTCATCAGGCCAGATGGATGGCCAGAAATCTGTACTCCATGAAAATGCTGATGTTTGCAGATCAACTTGAGTACGACGAAGACACTGTATCAAAGCTGGAAAGACTCAACACCTTCCTTGCGCTGTTCTACACTCCTGTATGGATGATGTCAATGTCTGCTGCAGATGCTCCCGTGAATGATCTAAGTCTAATCCAGGACATGTTGAAGTACAAGAAAACTGACCCAGAGCTTGCTGATGCAGTACTTAATAAGATGGAAAACCACAAATGGTACCTGACGCAGGAAGTCGTGCCATTTGCCCTGTTCAGCAGTGATTGAGTGACACATTGAAGCACGACATTGCTGCCCAGTTACATGCCACTGAGAAGCCAGACAGCTTCAGAACAGGAAAGCCTCTATTCCAGAGAGTCACAGCTAAGACCACCCTGGTTGATCTCATTGGCCCAGAATCACATTTCCTGCTGGACACACTGAACATTGGATCCGAGTGGCTTCTGGAACCTGTCACGTCTTGGCCACAGAATGAGGACTACAGAAAAGCGTTGGACTATGTTAAGAATCTGAAAGCGGTGAATGACATTGCTGAACGTGGTGTCAAGATGATGAGCAACTTTGCAAATGTCATAACAACAGATGCCAAGCAAAGGGACTATCTCCTTCAAGCTGTGGAGTTCAACAGACGCCGCTTTGACAGCTTCAAGAAACAAACTCTCAACAACTGACTGTGTAAATGTCATTATGAAATTAATCATCATGTAATGCTTTCACTTCTTGATCGATTAGACTTGTGACAAAATGTTAATCTCAAATTTGTGTCATGAATAAGGCGCCTTGTCTGCCTTGAGTGTGAGAAAACGAATTTTGTGATATTTCTGAAATCTTTGTATGTACCAATGTGCCATTTCTTGTTCCAACTATCATAATTGTATAAGTTAAAGAGGATTAAAACACTTTAATTTGGTGCCTATTTGTTGCTCTATCTTGTTTAGATAAAAGGTTATAGTGCAAAACATGATTCAAGGGACCCCGGAACTGGTGCTTTTGGCCGATTTCAAGGCAGAAAACTTAAAGCTCCATGCGGCAATGCTTCCCAACAATCTAGGTCAAAATGGTTGTGATTTTCGGCCTTCTCAGGTCAAAAAGCATGGGAAAAAGTACAGAAACCTATGAAAATAAGAAAAAGTTGATTTTTGAACAGGGCTAATGTGAGGTGGATCCTCATTAGGGTGGATCGATTTTGCATTTCTTTCGATTTCCATATTCTAATAGAGACAAAACCTTGCGCATGCATGAGAAAATAGCCTCTGCAAAATCTTAGCTTAATAGGTAATCATCTTCTGCCCCCGGCAGAGCGATGAAAATCATATTTTAGTAGTCAAAAACGTATTTTAAACCCTAGCCTAGAGTCATAAAATTTTGCGTGTGTGTTATTTCATGCCTAAGCAACGATATAAATGCTATGGGAAATATATAAATGCATTATTTAAGACAAAGAGCCGATCTGAAAATATGTATATTATACATATTTTCAGATCGGCTCTTTGTCTTAAATAATGCATTTATATATTTCCCATAGCATTTATATCGTTGCTTAGGCATGAAATAACATACGCAAAATTTTATGACTCTAGGCTAGGGTTTAAAATACGTTTTTGACTACTAAAATATGATTTTCATCGCTCTGCCGGGGGCAGAAGATGATTACCTATTAAGCTAAGATTTTGCAGAGGCTATTTTCTCATGCATGCGCAAGGTTTTGTCTCTATTAGAATATGGAAATCGAAAAAAATGTAAAATCGATCCACCCTAATCCTCATGTCCTCCACACCCATCCAAGCTGAAGTTACTGACAGACCATTAAACATTGTTTAAACATTAAACAAAGAATTGTTGCTAATTTGGCCAAAATATTTATTTTCTTAATCATTCAACAAGTCTTCTATTTTTTGTATTAAAAGGGTGAGAAACATGTGGTAGAATGCTGTAAAGAATGTTCACATATTTATTTTGAGAAGAGGTATGATATATAACCTCATAAGCTCAACAGGAATATAATTATGAGGAGGAGCGTAATTTTAAATAGTCCTAAGTCTGCAGCCTCACCACGTCGTAGTCATATGTTAAGTACACACACACACAGGGCCGGATTTACTTGCTTGTGGGCCCTAGGCCAAACCTTATCAGTGCCCCCCCAAAAAAAATATTATATATATATATATATCGTAATATTGTAATGTAAAAAAAAAAAGAATTACAACATAATGTAACACATCAATAATTTTATTCAAATTAGTTTTATATCATGTACAACTTATTCTTACACAAAGGAATAATGGAAAAAAATACAGTCAAATTGAAGCATAATAAATTTTGCAATAAGAATTACAACATAATGTAATACATTACACATTAATAATTTTTAATCAAATTAGTTCCATATCAAATACATCAAAGTAAATCAAGTTCCATATCATGTACATCTTACACATAGGAATAATGGAAAAATACAATGAAAGTGAAGCATAATAAATTTTGCAAGCACAACTATGTGAAGTTCAAAATGACTTTTTCCTGCTTTTTTCTATGGCAAATTTGTCAATGATACTGTTTGTGTCAAGGGATTGTAGGAGGTCCCCAGTGGGCCCCCAGTTACTGGTGGGCCCTAGGCCAATGGCCTATGTTGCCTATTGGAAAATCCGGCCCTGCACACACACACACACACACACACACACACACACATATATATATATATATATATATATATATATATATATATATCGGGTGGTCCGAAAAAAATGACGCATTTTTTAAAAATTAATATCTCAGTAACCCCCTTCCTTATCATGACAATTTTTATATGCAAGATACTTTCAAACTTCTTTTTTTGAATGCAAGAAACGGAATTCTGATATTTTATAGTTTTCTCGCAATTAACAAAAGTAACAACATGAGTCAAAAAACAAAAATCGCAATATAATATCCGTTTTTTATACGATATCATTTTTATACGATATCATGCGATATTTTTGCAAGTTATTACAAAACTCTACAGGAATGAACAAGTCAAATTGTGGATATTTTTATTTTTTAACAATTCGTCAGTACCCTTAATGATGTCAGAGGAAGATCGTATTCTCATTAAAAATTGTTACTGTGAAAAAGGATGGAAGACTGGAAGGCTATTGCAAGAGTTTCCCGGCAAAAAGTGGAAAAGGCGTGCAGTGGAAAGACTCTTAAAGAAGATTCGCGAATCGGGAAGTACTGCCAGAAAACCAGGAAGCGGTAGACCTAAAACAGCTTCGGTTCCAGAAAGTGTGGATTACATCAACGATAAAATCTGCTCTCAAGAAGATAAACCAGGAAGTCATTTGTCACAAAGAACAATTGCTAAACATTTGAATATTGGAAAGACTTCTGTACACCGAATAATTAAAGCACAAAAACTAAAAGCCTTCAAAAGAATAGTATCTTCTAGAAAAAGTGATACTGTTAAGGATAAAAGAAAAACAAGGTGCAGAAAGTTACTTGATAATTTCTCTGTCGTTGATATTAAAAAGATAGTCTTCACGGATGAAAAAGATTTCACTCTAGAAATTCCGCGAAACCGTCAAAATGATGTTGTCTACGGGCGTGGTAAAAAGTGTGACATTTCAATAAACAGATTGTATCATGAAACGTCAAGATTCTCCAAAAAGGTTATGATATCTGCAGGGGTCTCTTGGAATGGCAAGACAGATGTTCATTTTATTGAAACTGAAAAGACAAAGGTGAATTCTGCAAATTACATTGAACTTTTAAGAACAAAATTGTTGCCGGATTGTCGTCGCCTGTATCAAGAAAATGATTTCATATTTCAACAAGATGGAGCACCGTCGCATACAAGCTACGCCACACAGCCGTTTCTGATTAGCAATACACCAAAATTAATAACGAAAAATGAGTGGCCACCACAAAGCCCAGATTGTAATCCTATGGACTACTCAATTTGGGAGTTACTAAAAGAGAAGGTTTACCGAGGTCGACGAGAAAAATTCACCGAATCAGAATTAAAAAGTAAAATACTTGAATCTTGGCAAGAAATTGGCATTAATGAAGTAAGAAGTATTATTTTTGTGTGGAAGAAAAGACTTAGATTAGTGTGTCAACAGAGTGGTGGTCCAATCGATCATTACTGTAAATTAATTAGTTAAATTTCTGATTAAATTTTTCCTTTCTCATGATATTCGTTTTTTTGACCCATGTTGTTACTTTTGTTAATTGCGAGAAAACTATAAAAGATATCAGAATTCCGTTTCTTGCATTCAAAAAAAGAAGTTTGAAAGTATCTTGCATATAAAAATTGTCATGATAAGGAAGGGGGTTACTGAGATATTAATTTTTAAAAAATGCGTCATTTTTTTCGGACCACCCGATATATATATATATATACTGTATATATCCCTGGTCAAAAATAAGTACGGAGACATTCTGTCCAGCAATAATTACAGGCCTATTGCTGTCGCTTCCTGCTTCTCGAAACTACTAGAAAAACTCTTGTTACTCCGATTAAATGATTTCCTATGGACATCTAATCAGTTTGGCTTTAAAAGGTCCCACTCAACTGACCTGTGTATATATGTACTTAAAGAAGCAATATCTAAATACATTGACAGTAATTCAACCATTTATAGCTGTTTCCTTGATATAAGTAAGGCATATGATAGGGTGAACCACAATATTTTATTTGCAAAACTAGAAGAGAGGAAGGTTCCCATGTACATATTAAATTTATTGAAATTTTGGTATTCCTACTGTTGGTTTACGTTGTCGTCGTCGTCGGCCTAGGCAAGCTACGGCTTGGGACCGTAGCGCATCTATCCGGTATAGGTTAACCTGGATGATGTAGCCATAAGCACTGCCGCTAGTTAAGTGCCAACCAGTGATTATCTCACTAGCCGTATTGAGTCCGTTAGGCGAAACTGCGACAGTACCAAAGGTGGAAAATATAACCTTTGGTTTTCTATTATTTATTTGTAAAATGGACATGGTATTAGATTAAAATAAATATTTGAATATAAATAATTAACTGACAATTGTGATATATAATTAATTATGTTTACATACAATAAAATAATATAGTATACATAAAATTAGTATTAATGTGGTTCACAATTGAATTATAATGGGGTAACTAATTTAAAATGAATTTATACTATTCCGAAATTCAAGACGGTAAAATTAACATTTATCTTGAAACTAAAATAAGAGTATTCACTACACACTCCCCCACCAGAGAGGAAGTTCAAAGAGTTCCGAACGACACAGATTTCCGCTGACCTTTTTGGTAGCTACATGTACCTCACTTAAGGTTGATTCCAAAAACGCAGGCTTAAGACGATCGATAGAAACCTTGTCGACCTTGGAACCGCGCTGGATGAGAAATGATTTGCGCGTACGTCGGAGAACTTCATAGGGTCCGTCATATGGACATTGGAGAGGCCGTTTTGGGACAGGTACACGAACGAAAACGTGGGTGCAAGACTGGAGGGCTGGGGAAACAAAGATGTTCTGTTGGCTAGTCAATCGAGGGGGAACAGGCTGAAGGGACTGCATGTGAGAGGAAAGTGTTTGAGCGAATTCCGTAGGATCACATGACTTATCCCCTGCAGTGAAGTAGCCACCTGGTAGCCGCAGTGTTGTTCCATAGACTAGTTCAGCCGCTGTAGTCTTCAGATCACTCTTAAATGCAGAGCGAATACCAAGCAACACGAGTGGAAGCTTATCCATCCAATGGGAGTCTTCGTGACACATAAGGGATGACTTCAGCTGGCGATGGAAGCGTTCGACGAGGCCGTTAGCTTGCGGATGATACGCACAGGTATGCGCATGTACTGTACCCAACAAGCTGGTAAACTTCTTCCAAAGCGAAGACTCAAATTGGCGACCTTGGTCAGTGATGACTTTTGTCGGCAATCCAAATCTTGATACCCATCCATGAAGAAAGGCTCTTGCAACAGTGTCCGCTTGGATATCAGGAAGTGGGATGGCTTCAGGCCATCTGGAAAAGCGGTCGAGACAGGTGAGCAGATAACGTTGGCCTTGAATCACTGGAAGAAGGGCCAACAATGTCTACATGAATTACCTCAAATCGCTGGGATGGGGGCGGAAATGCGTCAAAGGGGGACCTGGTGTGCCTTTGGACTTTGGCACGCTGGCAGGCAAGGCACGTTTTGGTCCAATGTTTGACATCCTTCCGCATCGAGGGCCAAACAAAGCGAGAGGTAACCAGGTGTTGCGAAGCACGGATACCAGGATGGGAGGGCTTATGAAGATCCGTGAAGACTGCTTGTCTGTGACATGGAGGGACATAAGGGCGAATAGCAGCTGTTGATACGTCGCAATAGAGGGGCACAGACAATCCTGGCATACTCATTTTCTTGAGGGAAAGTGAGTGAGTGGAGTCTTCTCTGAGCAGGTCTTGTAGTTCCGTATCCTTATCTTGATCCTGTGCAATAGCATTCCACAGTGTAGAGCTGAGGGTAACAGAAGTAATCTCTATTCTTGAAAGTGCATCCGCTGGAGTGTTCAAGACACCTTTGATGTGGCGGATATCTGTGGTAAATTGCGAGATATAATCGAGTTGCCTGATGACTCTGGGAGAGTGGTTACAGCTGTTTTTATTGAAGACAGTGACCAAAGGTTTGTGGTCGGTAAAAACACAAAACTCTCGGCCTTCAAGGAAATGTTGAAAATGCTTCACGTTTAAGTAAATAGCAAGAAGTTCACGTCCGAAAGCACTATAACGCGTTTGGGCTGGCTGCAGCTTTTTCGAGTAAAACGCGATGGGTGCTTGTTGACCGTTAATGGTTTGTTCCAACACTCCACCGATCGCAACATCTGATGCATCGACCGTCAGAGTTAGGGGGGCATCACTGATAGGAAATGACAGAGACAATGCACTATTGATAGCATTTTTGGCATTGTCGAACGCCTGTAAACTATCGCTACACCATACCAATTTCGTTACCTTGCGTTTGTGTGTGATCATAGCGTGTAGAGGAGCAAGAACACTGGCACAGTTTTTAATGAACTTGTGGTAATAATTTACCAAACCTAGAAACCGACGTAACTCACGCTGATTATTTGGCATAGGGTAATTTTTTATCACTTCACACTTGTCCTGAAGGGGGGTAATTCCGTGCTGCGAAATCGTGTGACCAAGAAATTCCAAGGTTGGCTGTGCAAACACACACTTAGATGCATTAATAGTAACACCGTATTGTTCTAAGCGTTGAAAGAGGAGTGAAAGATGTTCCTTATGTTCCTCTTCCGTTGAGCTGGCCACAAGCAAATCATCGATGTAGGCATAAACAAAGTCTAAGCCTCTGGTGACCTCATCTATAAACCTCTGAAAGGTTTGCGCAGCATTCCGTAGCCCGAACGGCATCTTCACAAATTCGAATAACCCAAATGGTGTACAAACTGCAGTCTTGGGAATATCCGAAGGCTCTACGGGAATGTGGTGGAAAGCCTTAACGAGATCTATTTTACTGAAGATAGATTTGCCGTGGAGAAGAGAAGTAAAGTCTTGGACATTTGGTACCGGATATCGGTCCGGGATGGTTGTCGAATTCAAAAACCGGTAATCCCCACATGGTCTCCAGTCTCCTGACTTCTTCTGGACCAGGTGTAGGGGAGAGGACCAACTGCTTTTGGAAGGTCTTATTATCCCAAGATCTATCATAAGCTGGAATTCCGATTTGGCAGCTTTCAGTTTGTCCGGGGCAAGACGTCTGGGTTTTGCAAACACAGGGGGACCTTTTGTTGTAATGTGATGGGTAATGGTGTGCTTAATGGTATCACCCATCTGCATCGGTTGAAGAATTCCTGGATATCGCTGGAAAAGGCACTGGTACATGGAATTAGGGGGAACGAGGGAAAGTGCAGAGTTCGAGGCGTCCGGAAGGGCAACCTGTTTGGCAAGAACAGAAAGCAGTGTGGCCTGGTCGCATAAGCGTCGCTTGTCAAGATCCACCAGGAGTTTGAAATGCTGGAGGAAGTCAGCGCCGATTATGGGATGCGCACTTGAGCACAGATGAAAATCCACTTGAAGGATCGGTGAAGGCCCAAGTTTAGTTCACGCGACTGAGTACCGTACGTGGGTATGCGTGAACCGTTAGCAGCGTATAGAGGCGGAGATTCCGAGTGCGTATGACCAGATTTTTGAGGGAATACACTGACTGACGCTCCGGTATCGACCAAGAAATTGACACCAGAGTTCCTGTCCTTTATGAATAACAGGTTGGCAGTGCGAGTACTAGACGCCATTAGGACTCGCTGCTGGGGTTTTCCGACGAAAAATTGCAAGGGGAGATGCACTTCCTAGCCTTCTTTCCAAATTTCGAGTGGTAGAAGCAGATCTTCCCGGAACTCGAACGATGCCTCTTCGTAAATCTTGACCGAGAATGGCTTCTTTGCCGTTGATTTTGTAGCAGAGAACAAACGTGGTTGAGTTGTTGACTTAACTCTTCACTTTCAACTCCAGTTCCGATTGTGTGTTCACGTTGTTGACCGGAGCTGTGTCAATCTCCACTACTTTGTCGGCAGTTTCTGCTAGTTTATCAACTGGAGTAGCAGGATCCATAGTGGCCAAGACACGCTGAGCTGATGGAGGAAGTTTCTGCAAGAACAACTGTCTAAAGATGTCCTTATCGAAGGTTTGTGCGCGTTCGCCTAGAGCGCACTGCATAGCCCTCAGCATTTGAGTGGGCTTACGGTCTCCAAGTTCTTCTTTTGAGATTAACTGATGTAGTTTCTCACGCTCGGAGACAGTGGTGCGGCACAGGATGGCAGACTTCAGATCGTTGTATGGGTCCTCACTCGTGGAAGTAGACACGATGACGTCACGGACTTCAGAGATGATGCTCGCTGGTAGAGAGGACAAAACATGATCGTATTTCGTCCTGCTAGCGGTGATCCTTCCCAAGTTGAATTGTGATTCCACTTGGTGGAACCAAATAAATGGATCACCCGGCCAGAAGACGGGGAGCTTTACGCTCAAGTGGGAGATGGCACCAGCGTCGTCAGGCATCTTCTCCTATGCTTGCTGACGTACAAGCAAGACGACAAGTTACCAACGAAGGAGTGGAGGTTGAGACGAGCGCAGGCACAGAGCGCACGGGCAGGGGTGAGGGGCAGAGGGCACGAGCGACATTACAGTCTGGTCCTAGTCGCTCGGGTGAAGGGGGTGGTGGGCACGAACGACGTTACAGTCTGGTCCTAGTCGCTCGGGTGAAGGGGGTGATGGGCACGAACGACATTACAGTCTAGTCCTAGTCGTTCGGGTGAAGGGGGTGATGGGCACGAACGACATTACAGTCTATCCTAGTCGTTCGGGTAGAAGGGGTAATCCAGCTCCGGGGTCACCAATTGTTGGTTTACGTCGTCGTCGTCGCCTAGGCAAGCTACGGCTTGGGACCGTAGCGCATCTATCCGGTATAGGTTAACCTGGATGATGTAGCCATAAGCACTGCCGCTAGTTAAGTGCCAACCAGTGATTATCTCACTAGCCGTATTGAGTCCGTTAGGCGAAACTGCGACAGTACCAAAGGTGGAAAATATAACCTTTGGTTTTCTATTATTTATTTGTAAAATGGACATGGTATTAGATTAAAATAAATATTTGAATATAAATAATTAACTGACAATTGTGATATATAATTAATTATGTTTACATACAATAAAATAATATAGTATACATAAAATTAGTATTAATGTGGTTCACAATTGAATTATAATGGGGTAACTAATTTAAAATGAATTTATACTATTCCGAAATTCAAGACGGTAAAATTAACATTTATCTTGAAACTAAAATAAGAGTATTCACTACACTACAATCTTTCACTGTAGGTGGGGCAATGTACTATCCGAGTGTTTTGGCTCCTCCTTGCAGGGTGAGACAAGGCTCCTTGCTCTCTCCTATGCTGTTTAAGTGTATATTGGACGGATTAATTGCTTCACTTAATGAGGCAACAGTGGATGTTGTATAGATACACAAGGATAAATAACTTAGTTATGTCGATGATATAGTGTTAATAAGTCTTCTGTTAAAGGTCTGGATCGGCTACTAAACGTCTGCGAAGTGTATCGCAGAAACATGATATTCTTTTTAATGTTCAAAAACTAAGGTTATGCAATTTCATCCTAAAAGCTGTAATCAGCCAGCGATAGAAGGTTTAAAATGAATGGTGAAGTATTGAGGAAGTACAAGAGTTTAAATATTTGGGTCAAACTATTACCAGGTCCTTGAGTGATGACCGGAATAAGAAAACAATCTCGAAGCCTGTGTGCTAAAGAGAATATGACCATAAGGAACTTTCGTTTCTGTACAAGTGAAGCTAAAGACACACTCTTTCGTACTTTCTGCAGCAATATATACGGTCAGCAACTCTGGGTGCATTATAAAAAAGGTTTGGCAGAACCTAAATTTGCTGCAAACAGGTCTTTTAAATCTTACATAAATTACCCCGAGATGCTCAGCTTCGCAAATGTTTGCTATCGCAATGTCCCGAGCTTCCGGAGGTAACAAGACGTGCTCAACACAGTCTATGCAAAGAATTAAAAAATCAACCAACCCGATCATCCAAGCTATCCATGAGTCCTGCCATTTATTTTCCTCTAAGTATGGACTTCTTGGTACGAAAACGTCTGTCTGTAGCTCCACTTAACTTCGACAGTGCAGTATTATTTCTAATCAATTGTGTATTTCTATCCTAGTATATGAACTGTCATTGTATTAATAATATTTGTCATATGGACTATAGTCTGCCAATAAACCTTTTCATTTTCATTTTCATAATATATATATATATTGCCCCACCCTTTTTTCTAGCTAAATAATAGGCCATGGGGCTGAAATGTCTTTTGGGCCGTAAGTTTGCACTTTCTGTGCTTCACATAACCAGATTTGTCCAGTTTGAACCTCTCCTCCTTGTATAAAACCGCTTTTAAACGCCCCCCTTGTATAAAACCGATGGTTAACGCAGTTTCGAAAATGGCGTCTGACAGTGATATGCGTCGTAAAAAGAGAGCTGTTATCGAGTTCTTAACCGCAGAGAAGGAAACTTCTAAATATTCACAAACGTCTACAAAACGTTTACGGAGATGCTGTTGTTGATCGAAGCACAGTTGGACGCTGGTCTAAACGTGTGAGATCATCGGAGAGACGAAGAACCAGCCTCGATGATGAGCCACTCAGCGGTCGCCCGGCATCGGCTGTGACATCTCACACTGTGCAACGTGCTAACAGCATCATTCGATCAAATCGGCGCGTCACATACAAGGAGCTATCACTGGAGCTAGGGATTAGTGAAGGACGTGTGAATACGATAATTCAACAAGTGGGATACTCAGAAGTGTGTTTATGGTTTGTTCCTCGCGAACTGACTGAATATCACAAAGCCCAAAGAAAAGAAATTACTTCCGAGTCGTTGGTTCGATACGAGACAAGGGGATGACTTCCTTTCACGAATTGTGACTGGGGATGAGACTTGGGTACACCACTTTGAACCTGAAACAAAACGCCAATCCATGGAGTAGCATCACGCAGACTCCCCACGCAAGAAAAAGTTCAAAATGGCTTCCTCTGCAGGAAAGGTTATGGCCACCATCTTCTGAGACATAAAAGGGGTGATTCTGGTCGACATTATGAAGAAAGGACAAACAATCAACTCAGAGGCATATGATAATAAAAACCCACTCTAATAGACAGAGTTTATTTCCATAACAGTTTCGTTGCCCACTGGCATCCTCTTCGGGTGGATACAGAAAAACGAATGAACCAAAAACAAGAGGGAAAACAGCGCAGGGACCATTGAGAAATTCGCACCTAGGTTAGATCTCGTTCTCCCCACACTGGAAGGGCATTTTTTTTTTTTTTAATTAAAAAAACCCCGCTTATAAGTACATTCGCACAAATTTAAAACTATCTTCTTGTTCTATACATACAGATTCTATTATTTTTTACATAATTATTACATTTATTATTAAATTTATTACATTTATTATTGCATTATTATTTATTACAGAAATTATAAATTTATTATTACATTGATTATTACATTGTTGTTTATTATACAGAAATTATAAACCGAAAAACGAATGAAAAAGGCGAGAAGGAAACAATCCAGAGACCATTAAGAAATTCGCACCTAGGTTAGATCCCGTTCTCCCGACACCGGAAGGGCATTTTATTAAAGGGTACCGCTTATAAGTACATTCGCACAAATTAAAACTACCTTTTCGTTCTATACATACAGATTCTATTATTTTGACATAATTACTGCATTTATTATTGCATTTATTATTACATTTACGTTTGTAACACTTATTATTATTACCTTTACATTTATTATTACATTTATTTTATTACCTTTATTATTACATTTATTATTATTGCATTTACATTTATTTCCACATTTATACTTTTATTATTACATTTACATTTATTACTATTACGTTTATTATTCCATTTACATTTTATCGAAAAAACGAATGAACCGAAAGCGAGTAAGAAAACAATCCAGAGACCTTTAAAATTTTATAAGGATTTAAAATATCCTGAGTGGTTTATCAGAAAGGCGTATTTTAAGGCCAGAAAATCTTTTTATGCCCCTCGGGAACCTTTAGTTAACCAAAAACAATATGTGAGTTTACCTTACATTGCGGGCTTAGAAAGAGTAAAACCGTTGACGAAAGATTTTAAGTTTGCTTTGGCGTTCAAATATTCGTCTACTGTAAAAAGTAAATTGGTTAGGAATAACGTTGCAAAACAGGAACAAGCCTGTGTCTACATCATTCCCTGTAAAAGTTGTGATTTAGTATACGTAGGAGAAACTGGAAGAAATATTGAAACCCGTATTGAAGAACATAAATATGCCTTCAGAAGTTGTAATACTAATAATGCAATTTTTTATCACGCCAGCCAAAATGATCATGCTATAGATTGGGGATCAAGTAAGTTACTTTATAAATGCAATAATTATGTCAAATGAAAAATAATAGAATCTGTATGGATAGAACAAGTGGATAATTTTAATTTGTGCAAGGTACTTATATGCTGGACCCTCTAATGAGATTCTTGGTCAAAAAATCCCTTACGGCGTCGGGTGAACGGGATCTAACCTAAGTGTGAATTTCTTAAAGGTCTCTGTATTGTTTCCTTACTCGCTTTTGGTTCATTCGTTTTTTCGATAAAATGTAAATGGAATAATAAACGTAATATTAATAAATGTAAATGTAATAATAAAAGTATAAATGACCCTTTAAAAATAAAATGCCCTTCCGGTGTCGGGAGAACGGGATCTAACCAAGGTGCGAATTTCTTAATGGTCTCTGAACTGTTTTCCCTCTTGTTTTTGGCTCATTCGTTTTTCTGTATCCACCCGAAGAGGATGCCAGTGGGCATCGAAACTGTTGTGGAAATAAACTCTATCTATTAGAGTGGGTTTTTATTATCATATTTTGACCTTCACGTAGAAAAGTGAAGTTTTTTGCATAAATCACATTCAGCTGTAGGTCCGGACAAATGGAACGCACTATTAATTAAAAACTGTAAAAATGAAATAGCTACGCCCTTATACTGGATATGGAGAAGATCTCTAGACACGGGGGAAATACCAAGCATCTTGAAAAGGGCAAACATCGTCCCTATATATAAGGAGGAGATAGATCTCAAACAAAGAACTATAGACCAGTGTCCTTGACGTCCCACCTCACCAAAATTTTTGAAAGAATAGGCAGAGAGAAAATCTATGACTTCTTGGAGACATTGGAAAGATTCAACGAAAATCAACACGGATTTCGATCAGGAAGATCATGCCTATCACAACTTATAGAGCATTATAACAATATCCTAGATGCACTTGAAGGCAATGAAATCTATGATGTCATATACACGGATTTTGCTAAAGCTTTCGACAAATGCGATCATGGTATAATAGCACATAAAATTAAACATATGGGAATAACAGGCAAAGTGGGAAAATGGATCTAGAACTTCCTAAGAAATCGACTACAGGTGGTCAAAATTCAAGGTGTATCATCATCAGAATCGGAAGTACGCAGCTCAGTACCACAAAGTACAGTGCTAGCCCCACTCCTGTTCATTATCATGCTAACAGACATTGACAGTGGAGTAAACAGCAACAGTATAGTAACATCATTTGCGGACGATACAAAGATCAGTAGAAAAATCAGCGATGCAAACGAAGTAGAGGCCTTGCAGAGAGACACAAACAAAATATACAAATGGTCAGAAGACAACAATATGACACTTAACACCGAGAAATTTCAGCTCTTGAGATATGGTAGAAATGAGGAACTTAAAAAAGACTGCATATTATGCTCCAGACAGACAAGAAATTCAGAGAAGCACGAAAGCGGTCGACTTGGGGGTAATAATGAACGATGATGCCAAATTCGAGACACAAAATCGGATAGCAATAAACAAAGCAAAAAGAGTAGCGGGACAGGTACTAAGAACGTTCAGAAGGAGGGACAAGACAGTAATGCTTCCCCTGCTGAGAACACTGATCATACCAAAACTTGAATACTGCTCAGTTTTGACGTCCCCATATAAAAAGGAAGAAATTAATAAACTAGAAGAAACGCAGAGACATTTCACAGCGAAGATTGATGGCTGCAAAGAACTCAACTACTAGGAAAGACTACGCAAACTAAATCTGTACTCCCTGGAAAGAAGAAGAGAGAGGTATACCATAATCTACATATGGGAAATTATCGAAAAACTAGTACCAAACCTCAAACAAAACCCAATTACCACCCAGACAACGCTGGAAAATAGGAAAGGCAGAATGTGTAGTGTTCCCAAATTAAAGGCCCGACAAGGGACGTCCTCAACTCTGAAGGAAAATAGCTTGGTTGTCAGGGGGGCCAAGAATTTTCAACCAGCTTCCAAAGGACCTCAGAAACATTACAGGGGTCAAAGTTGAAGTATTCAAGAGAAGACTAGATGCCTGGCTCAGGACGGTACCAGATGAACCGGGTGTACCTGGCTATGTACGATGGAGAGCGCAAGAGAGCAACTCGCTCCTCCATCAAGCCAGGACTAGAGGCGGGGCCACTAGCTTGACCTTCGTTTGAAGAAAGACCGACGCACGGAACCCAAACAAGGTTAACAAGGTATATATATATATATGATACATACAGACCGTACATGGAACAAGGAACTCTTCTAGGATAATTAAATCCACTATAGTCTGAATAAGTAATGGTAAATGACAAATACTATAGTTTTTCTTTTTCATGATGCTAGCCCGACGTGGACAGCGGGTCACTCGCAAAGAGGTCCCAAAAATATAGCTTCCCTCACTAGCTATCTGCAAAGCAGATAGGATCCAGCTTTGGGACAGGATCTAGGGTTTAAAGCAGCCTAGCCCAGCTACATAAAGCTAGGCTGCTTTAAACCCTAGATCCTGTCCCAAAGCTGGATCCTATCTGCTTTGCAGATAGCTAGTGAGGGAAGCTATATTTTTGGGACCTCTTTGCGAGTGACCCGTTGCCCACGTCGGACAAGCATCATTTACCATTACTTATTCGGACTATAGTGGATTTAATTATCCTAGAAGAGTTCCTTGTTCCATGCACGGTCTGTGTGTATCATAAAAAACCTCAGGGAACCATTCTGAGTTCATTCCCATATATATATATATATATACATTCAACTGCAAAGAACACGCAGTATAAATAACGTAAAGAACGACGCTTGTATAGGAGATATTCCGCGCAAGACGAGAGAGAGAAAACGGAACAAATGAAAAAATGAAGTAACCACCTGGGAATCGAACCCGGGATCTTCCGATTGCCGGTCAGACGCGATACCATTACACCATGGACTTCACTCTTCCAAATGCCGTAATTCTTCTACATACTCGCAGAAACCAATGCCCCAAGGGGGCACCTCCCGCATGCCGTAACATTATATACATTCAACTGCAAAGAACACGCAGTATAAATAACGTAAAGAACGACGCTTGTATAGGAGATATTCCGCGCAAGACGAGAGAGAGAAAACGGAACAAATGAAAAAATGAAGTAACCACCTGGGAATCGAACCCGGATCTTCCGATTGCCGGTCAGACGCGATACCATTACACCATGGACTTCACTCTTCCAAATGCCGTAATTCTTCTACATACTCGCAGAAACCAATGCCCCAAGGGGGCACCTCCCGCATGCCGTAACATTATATACATTCAACTGCAAAGAACACGCAGTATAAATAACGTAAAGAACGACGCTTGTATAGGAGATATTCCGCGCAAGACGAGAGAGAGAAAACGGAACAAATGAAAAAATGAAGTAACCACCTGGGAATCGAACCCGGGATCTTCCGATTGCCGGTCAGACGCGATACCATTACACCATGGACTTCACTCTTCCAAATGCCGTAATTCTTCTACATACTCGCAGAAACCAATGCCCCAAGGGGGCACCTCCCGCATGCCGTAACATTATATACATTCAACTGCAAAGAACACGCAGTATAAATAACGTAAAGAACGACGCTTGTATAGGAGATATTCCGCGCAAGACGAGAGAGAGAAAACGGAACAAATGAAAAAATGAAGTAACCACCTGGGAATCGAACCCGGGATCTTCCGATTGCCGGTCAGACGCGATACCATTACACCATGGACTTCACTCTTCCAAATGCCGTAATTCTTCTACATACTCGCAGAAACCAATGCCCCAAGGGGGCACCTCCCGCATGCCGTAACATTATATACATTCAACTGCAAAGAACACGCAGTATAAATAACGTAAAGAAACGACGCTTGTATAGGAGATATTCCGCGCAAGACGAGAGAGAGAAAACGGAACAAATGAAAAAATGAAGTAACCACCTGGGAATCGAACCCGGGATCTTCCGATTGCCGGTCAGACGCGATACCATTACACCATGGACTTCACTCTTCCAAATGCCGTAATTCTTCTACATACTCGCAGAAACCAATGCCCCAAGGGGGCACCTCCCGCATGCCGTAACATTATATACATTCAACTGCAAAGAACACGCAGTATAAATAACGTAAAGAACGACGCTTGTATAGGAGATATTCCGCGCAAGACGAGAGAGAGAAAACGGAACAAATGAAAAAATGAAGTAACCACCTGGGAATCGAACCCGGGATCTTCCGATTGCCGGTCAGACGCGATACCATTACACCATGGACTTCACTCTTCCAAATGCCGTAATTCTTCTACATACTCGCAGAAACCAATGCCCCAAGCGTCGTTCTTTACGTTATTTATACTGCGTGTTCTTTGCAGTTGAATGTATATAATGTTACGGCATGCGGGAGGTGCCCCCTTGGGGCATTGGTTTCTGCGAGTATGTAGAAGAATTACGGCATTTGGAAGAGTGAAGTCCATGGTGTAATGGTATCGCGTCTGACCGGCAATCGGAAGATCCCGGGTTCGATTCCAGGTGGTTACTTCATTTTTTAATTTGTTCCGTTTTCTCTCTCTCGTCTTGCGCGGAATATCTCCTATACAAGCGTCGTTCTTTACGTTATTTATACTGCGTGTTCTTTGCAGTTGAATGTATATAATGTTACGGCATGCGGGAGGTGCCCCCTTGGGGCATTGGTTTCTGCGAGTATGTAGAAGAATTACGGCATTTGGAAGAGTGAAGTCCATGGTGTAATGGTATCGCGTCTGACCGGCAATCGGAAGATCCCGGGTTCGATTCCCAGGTGGTTACTTCATTTTTCATTTGTTCCGTTTTCTCTCTCTCGTCTTGCGCGGAATATCTCCTATACAAGCGTCGTTCTTTACGTTATTTATACTGCGTGTTCTTTGCAGTTGAATGTATATAATGTTACGGCATGCGGGAGGTGCCCCCTTGGGGCATTGGTTTCTGCGAGTATGTAGAAGAATTACGGCATTTGGAAGAGTGAAGTCCATGGTGTAATGGTATCGCGTCTGACCGGCAATCGGAAGATCCCGGGTTCGATTCCCAGGTGGTTACTTCATTTTTTCATTTGTTCCGTTTTCTCTCTCTCGTCTTGCGCGGAATATCTCCTATACAAGCGTCGTTCTTTACGTTATTTATACTGCGTGTTCTTTGCAGTTGAATGTATATAATGTTACGGCATGCGGGAGGTGCCCCCTTGGGGCATTGGTTTCTGCGAGTATGTAGAAGAATTACGGCATTTGGAAGAGTGAAGTCCATGGTGTAATGGTATCGCGTCTGACCGGCAATCGGAAGATCCCGGGTTCGATTCCCAGGTGGTTACTTCATTTTTTCATTTGTTCCGTTTTCTCTCTCTCGTCTTGCGTGGAATATCTCCTATACAAGCGTCGTTCTTTACGTTATTTATACTGCGTGTTCGCCCTCATCATCGTCCAAACACACTAGATCCTTCAGCGAATCAACGTTAACGACCCGCCGATTCGCTTGGTTAAGCGTGATACCCTTTGCCTTCACGATATATTTCGTTTCATTCCCTATGCTCACCCGTACCCCATAGGTTTTAGGCCCTGTTGAGAAAAAAGAGTCGGCGTATGCATTGTCCCCATACTCATCCTTGATCTCATCAGTGAGCTCGCCGAGGAATTCACCAATAGCAGGCATGTATTCACCCTCCCTCGCTGTGAATATCACGCTATCTGTATCGGCATACAAGACTCTCTGCCCAAGAGAATGCAATATACCCCAAAGTTTGATGCGGGCGTAGGCTGTTGTGAAGCTGGCTACAGAATGTTTGTAACCCTTGAGGTATCTGTGGCCAATTCAGTGTTGTTGTACTTTATTATGTAAGTATTACCTACATTCACAATTTCCATGACTTCTTTATCGGGTGCGTTGGCATAATCCCAGACTTCGCTATAGCTTTGTGCGAAATGAACATTTCCCTTGCCAGTATTTTGTGAAAATTTTCCCCATAGACTGTTTAGACACAACTTTGCACTAAAGCGCTTGCTAGGATTCTTTGCAATTTGGGCGCGATCAAGTTGTATACCTTCGTGGTCGCGGTAACGTTGAATATAGGCAGACTTTTCATCTTCGGTGTCAACTCCTCGCGGATACCCTGATGCCTCAACCTTATCCTTCAAAAATGCGTTTATATATGGTGTGAAAAGGTTGAGTAGCTTCTGAAACCTCCAAACCTCATGTATCTTCAGTATTCTATACCCATGGCGTACGGCTAGGGCCAGCTCAGGACTTGTATATACGCCTCTGATCTTACGCTGGTGGGGTGTATGGTTATAATTACCGTTATTCTCTTCCGCACACTTCACGCACAGGGGAAACATGAGCTTGTGGTCAATGACGACGGGTAAGATCGGCATCCATAAATCGCGAGGGGGGGGAGCACGTCTACGAAAGAGAGCCCAAAGTAGCGATCATTTAAATTTCAAATTTCTTTCTAGAGATGAGTATCGCCTGTTAAATAAAAAGCCCAAATATGAACATATGTTTCTCTCTAACAGCGCCCCGTAGTGTGAAGATTCTTAGGAGAGACAAAACATTATAAAATGTGCCTAGTTCATGAAATTTACCCTGAGGGAAACTGTCTGGTGCGTATTCGGGGGAGTGGTAGTGATAAAACGTTAAAACTAAAATTAGTTCTTGTACCGGAAAATTTCTCAAAACGCCTACCCAGTATAATGGGGTACAACAATTCATGTTGGGCCAGCTACGCACAGGTTTCATTAGGTTATGGTGCGACTCGCACCTCACGGATCATACGGGTTCGAACAAACCCATTCACGTATCATCAGGGCGAGTCAACCGCCCATCGAACCTTTCCTGCCTACCTGCGTGCCTCACGCGGCTCATAGTCTTCTCAGAGCTTGCACCGAGTGGATGTGCCATAGTCATCTCGATGAATACGATGGAACTCCTTTTGAGAAGCATTCTCAACGCCTCGTACGACGTCTCCGTGACGAAGTCGTTGCGTGTGTTCAGGCGGGAAACCGGCACCAGTAACTGTGTGCTTGAAACGAACAGTAGACCTGTGAGCAAGCGCAACGTTATTTATTTAAATCTTAAGGAGATGCATAAAATCTTCGCGATAGTTGAGAGGTGGGGTGAGGACCGCTATAAAATACCAGCTGACGTAGGTATAATAAGAGAGGTGATTAGTGACGCCTCCTCATATACCGTAGTTTGTACATTGAGTGTAAATAACAATCAACCATGCGTTGATGTACGACTGATGTGGAAGAACACAGCTGATAATGGCGTTCTTGTTCCTACACGAAACCGTTTCATCCTCGACAGAATGTTTGAGATCGTTGGATTCCGTAAGCTGAAGCCTATATTAGACACACGTATCTCAGACATGATTTACTTTGACACAATACTTGAATACGCTTACACCGCGCTGCTCGACGGATTTGTTGAATGTAGGAATGTGCAGGGAGAGAACGGGCTAGCTCTGGATGCGTATTTAAAAGGCTTAGACTCTTCGAAATATCCCGAGCTTTGGTACAAAACGCTTGAGAGGTACAGAGCTGAGCTCGCCTGCACTATTCACCCTGAAGAATTGTACCTCTATATAGTAGATAGCTGCCGTTGCGACTTGGAAGATTATTTCAATTGCTGCTATGCCGGGTGAAGAAGAGTTCACGATTGAAAAGTTCGGTACGTTAAGAAAAAAACCCTCGATTGGAAAGGCATGATTATAAGCTTGTATTTAATGACATATTTAACGATGACGTTTTTACGCGTGCTTTTGATTGCGTTCTAGTGGTGCTTAAAGACAACTTGCCTGCCTAGTGTAAAGTGGGTACAAAAATAGTGTTGAATGATATGAAAGCCTCTTACATTGAATATAAACCGCCGTATCAGTTAAGCGGCGAGTTGATGCTTGAGCGGTTTTCCCACATCCTGCAGAGTAATGCCGATGTTGATGTAGCATCAATCAGCATTGAATTTACCATTTTGTACCGTAGAACGTAAAGACAATATATACATTTTTACTCTAATATTTTGCTAATACTGCGTTTTGTACGATTATATATAATTAATATAAATATATATATTTTTCTAATATTTGGTTAATACTATGTTTTGTACAATTATATATAATTAACACTTTGGGTGCCACGTCACACGTATGTGTGTGCCAGTTTTTTTTTTTTTCTGGCGATGGCACACACATACGTGTGACACACATTTTTCAACTCCTGAGCGCAGCACACAAATATATGTGACAGTATAGGGAAATTACTATGTTATTTGAAATCTGGGCTCTGATGGAAAATTTTTATATATTATACTTGGTCGTTGGGGACAAAATTTATTAAATATCCAGTGTTCTGTTACAGTTACTCAAATCAGTTATAGTGAAATATATTAGCATTTTTATGTTTTATTTGTATTATTATGTGCATGTATAATGCACAAAATAATACTATAATGATAAAACTATAATGATATAAGTAACTGCATCCAGGTTCCGGCACGTGGAGCCAGGTGGATGGTGGAACCCTTTTTTTTTTTTTTTTTTTTTACTTCCGTTGTTTTTGGTTACAAAGACTTACATGAAAATACTTATTGTAATCTATTTAGGAAATAAACACAAATACATTTTTATATAAAAAAAATCCTTTTATTTGATTACAAAATACAAAGCCTTTTATGTGAATATAATTATTGTAATTTATTTATGAAAATCTCTAAAACATTCTAGACAAAAGATTGTTCCCCAGGGCAAGAGCTGCAATACGTATGCACATTCTTAGCATGTTTCCTTGCTTCTTCTCTGCCTCTCTCTTTTGTGATTTTTTCATAACATTGTTTGCATCTTCTTCTGATCTTTTTTCCTTGAACATTTTCTTTTCAAGAATTAAATGTGATGTAGACGCTGGTCTCCTTTGCCGGGGTAAAGTCTCTTCAAAATCCAGGAGTGCCAAAGTTATTTCTCTTTGAATTCTTTCAGTGGCATCTTTTTGCCAGTTACTTTTTTATACACAATCCAAGCATTCACACTGAGACTCCTAATAGAAGTGCAATGGCAAGCTTGCGGTACCATTTTATACCCTTCCTAAGTGCCGTTTCATAGGATGCCATCTGGTCAGAGATGTCTATTCCGGTCTTCCCCTTATTGTATGCAATAATTCCTAAGGGCTTCTTTCCACTTTTCCTACGATTTCTTTGCCTTTCTTGTGTATTGGATGGGCCTGGTTCTTCAGTTTCCCTCTCTTCTCTCTCTCTAATTTCCACAAGTTCAGGACTGTGTTTTGTTGATAATAACCGGACATCTCTGGCATCTTTCCATTTCAATACAACTATTCCGTTTTGTTCTTCCATTGCAATCATTTCCCCTTTTTTCAGGTCTGCACTCATTACCTCAGGTGGCATGTTCTTCTTTATTTTATAAAATATATAGTTATGTAAACATAAGATAATAATTTTAAGATTATAATTTTATAAATATTTATAATAGAATCTGAAAAAAAGAGAAA
Source organism: Bathynomus jamesi (assembly GCA_023014485.1). NCBI lineage: Eukaryota > Metazoa > Arthropoda > Malacostraca > Isopoda > Cirolanidae > Bathynomus > Bathynomus jamesi. Next base: position 278,349 of record JAJOZX010001010.1, read on the forward strand.
ATAATGAAAAAAAATGTCACACACATGGTTGTGCCATGACCAGAAAGGCTAAATTTGTTACTTGTCACACACATGGGTGTGCCATGGGCTCATAAGGGGTGACTATTTAAAAAAATAAAAATGCATATATTTAAAAAAATTATTAGAATTTTTAAAAATTTCTTATGCATTTCTGTTTCTCTATTCATGCCTATTATTAATTCACACAAAAAAAAAAATGGGCTGGTGGGAAATTTTGCGGATTTGGGCGTGGCACCAAAGTGTTAATATAGGTGTATATATTTTTCTAATATTTGGTTAATCTATGTTTTGTACAATTATATATAATTAATATAACTATATTTTTCCTGTACTAATATTTGATAATACAACTATATATTTTTCTAATATTTGATTAATACTGTGCTTTGTATGATTATATATTTTCCATGTTTTGTACGACTATATATAATTAATATAAATATATATTTTTTCTAATATTTAGTTATTACTATGATTTGCATGATTATATGTTCCCCGTTCTATTATTTGATCATATATATATATATATATATCCTATTGTATATCCAATAATTAATAAACAGAACGTTGTAATGGTGTTTTATTTATTCCTTGAACACGTTTATATCATTTTCTAAAACAGAGTAATTAAATAGATAAGTAACGAGACTGACAGCTCAGCCAACTGTAACATAAGCTTATTTAAATAAATAACGACTCTGGCAAATCAGCAGCCAGCTGACTGGAGAATATATAGAAGAAATAAATATTTAATGTTATCTGGCAACTCTGCCAACTGGCTGATTAAGCCAACTGGCTGCTTAGTGCTTAGGGGCACTATAAGAGGCCAGGTGTTGGACGACGGAGTCATATGAGCTCGGCAGTCCGCCGAGCAAAGACCCTCCTCTTCCTTCCTCTCTTACTATCTCTTTCTGCTCCTTTGGGGGTGAGGAAACCCTTTCCTCCGCAAAGAGGCGCCCTTAGGATAGGCATGCCCCTTTGGGGGGTTCAGCTTGGGGGAGAACTCCGCCTCCAAGTTGCATACCCCTTGCAATCCCATTTCGGGGTTGGCAACAAAGGTCGGTACTCCCCTTTGGGGGGATCAGCTTGGGGGATAACTCCAGGTTGCATACCCCTTGCAGTCCCATTTTGTTGCTGGCAACAAAGGGGGTGCCTTGGCAACGAGGGGGCGGGGCTTAGCAACGAAGGGGACGCGGGGCTTACCAACAAAGTGGGGGGTTGGTAACAAGTGGGGGTACGCTTGCAACATTATGCAATATTACGTAATATTTTGCAATTGCATTGCACTCTCCCTTTTTGACACCATACTACTACTATGTATCAAAACTTTGTATGTTTATCTACTTATGATTAAAACTGTGTTTAAATATGCGTGTTTATTTAAAAGTTATAGCATGCTTTAATCAGGGTAATCATTTACGGACACCCTATATATATATATATGTATAATATATATATATATATATATATATATATATATCTGTTATACACAAGCCACTTGCTTCCCCATAATACCCCATGTTTTATCTTCAATGTTTAAAACAGCCTTTGAGATAAACCTCGAGTGTCCTCATCGACTCGTGCGACGCTCCCCCCCCTTTTTTTCTCTTTTTTACTTAAATGCTTGAACAGCGCATCAACAGGACGCAAACCCCTAAGTTGCGCTCTCCCCACCAATTAGTCTCCGTTTATTGGGCTCGCGTCGGCGCGCCTTGGACTGCTTGGACTGTGACGTAGTAGGGATGGAGTACGTAAACTGATGCGTGGGGAAAAACCCGTCAGAATATATCTTGCTCTTCGTCGGGAATGAGTGATAGGCCGGGTGGCGATCTGGTGATTCTCCGAGTAGATCCTGAGAGGGTTTGCTCGTTAAAGACTAAAATTGAGAGTTATCGATTGAAATTTGAGTTTTGAGACATTGAGTTTGAGAGAATATTGAGTTTGTGAAGAAATATTGAGAACCTTTAACCTAAACTACTGCGAGGGATGTAGTGGATGGGCAACGTTATAACTTAAATAATTTGATTAATGCTAAGACTAGTTTAAGTCTAAGTTGAACCTAACAGCCAAATTGACTGAACTCGTACTTATTGTGTCTTGAATCTATTGATTAAAAGCTAAACAAACGAACAATTTCATTATCAATTACACACTTAGAAATAGGGGGTACAGAAGTAAGCGGAGGATAACGAATTCGCGCAGAAGGTCACTAAATGTAAGAGAAAGACTAATTACACCGCCGACAGAAAAAACTGACAACCAAATATCCAATTTTTATTTTTACTGATCGGGCCTTCGTAGTGACCTTCGAGAAACAAACAATTTGTGATAAGGGTCCGTCTCCCTGACAACGGGCTTTTTATTACAAACTGGTGTCAGAAGTGGGATCTTCCCTTTCTGATACCCCCCTAAAAACCTAAGTGAAAAAGGAAAAAAGTGCTCTCCAAGTGTGTATATGAGGGCTACCAGCTCGTAACAGAGACGAACGACAACGTGAGGGTCACCCGATCGAGAACCGCTGCGTGGGCTGCTGCTGCTCAGGCCGAGTCAACATCGCAACTTGCTACTGGACACCAAGCGGCAGGAGGGGTAAACTTTCCCACCAACGCGGAAAGAGAGGTAATCGACCCATCTTGTGTTGCGAGAGGTTTCAGAGGACGAATGGAGAGCCTCACTATAGCGGGCAGTTCCCCTAAATTAACCCCATCAAACGTTCATTTTTTTCCCCAAATTTTGATATAAATAGAATACCTTTCCCTCCAATCGGTTCCCCTAGACTCGAGTTTGAGACTAATCCGGATCCAAACCCGTTTGTAACAAATTTTAGAGATTCAAATTGGTCGAGTTTTGGCCGATCTCATTCGAGAACATGCCTCTTGGCCAAGAAGGAATCCGTCCCAACCATGTATCAGCAACCACTCCCTACCCACTTCCCTCATCCCTATGTTTCCCCTTTCTATCCAATGCATCCTCACTTGTATTCCCCTAATGCAGGCTTCCCCGATCCACACGTTAATACGGTCCCTGATAACACTAGAAATGCACCCAAGTTCCATCCAAATAATGCCTGGTATAATCACGTTCGATGTCTTCTATGTGAGGAGAGGGGACACAAAGCTAGTCAGTGCCCCCTGATTGAAGGAGTGAAGACATTGAAGGAGAGTGAAAGGGTGCGTGAAAGGGATGAGAGCTATAGGCGAGAGAATGAAGAAGTATCGGAGGGAATGGACCCAGGAGGAGGCCGACGGTACGAAGACTACGAAAGAAGAGGAAGTAGGTACTCCTCCCCTTCCGAATATTCGAGAAGACGGAACTTCTCGCCGTATGAGAGAAACAGAGATAACTATGGTAACCCCAGATACGACAACATGTATGAGGGTAACCCCAGATACGACAACAGGTATGAGGGTAATCCCAGATACGACAACAGGTATGAGGGTAACCCCAGATACGACTACAGATATGAGAATCGGTACCGTTCACCGTCACCCTATGAACCAAGAAGAGACTACTCCCCTTATGACAGGGGAAACGGAAGTTACCCCTCCCCCAACCGGAATGGAGGCAGGTATTCCGACCGAGGAACAGACCGAAGTCCGTCACCACATAGGAGATGCGATAAGGAAAGAGAACCTAACTGCGGAAGACGCCCAGAAAAAGAGTGGGAGAAAGGGAGAAGAAATTCCCCGTGGCCCCGAAGAAATGAACCCTCAAACGAAAGGGACCCTTTCCCCCGTCGAGCATCATTCAAGGAGGAGGAAGAGGCAAAACACAAGACAAAGGAACTTGAATTGAAGCCGATATTGGTGAGAAGAGTAACACACAAGACAAAAGAACTTGAATTGAAGCCGATATTGGTAGGAGAAAAGAAGACGAAAGCATGAACCTGGATAGAAGAAACGCGAGTGAGAAAATGAACATGAACGAATGGAATGAGAAAGAGGGGACAACATGCAAGAATGAGGAAGCGAAAGAGATGAATGAAAGGAATGAAAGACGCAGCTTAAATAATGATACGAAAGTGAAGTGTTTAAATGCCCATGAAACGAGTGATATTGAAAGTACATATACGGTGCGAGAGGACGGAGCGTGTCCGCAGAGTGATTTGACTTTGAGAGTGGAGTCTGCCTTATGCAGACCTGATAATGAGTGCGAGGAAAGAACAGGAGATGACCTTGACTTTGAGGTAAGGCCTCAGTGGAAGGACACAGACGCAGTGGGAATGATAACGGGATGTACAAGGAAAATGTATGAAATGTATGAATTGAACGAGGGAGAGATAGAAGGAATACATGAATTAAAATTTGAAAGCACGATAGATGACAGTATGATAGATGAGGACACGATAGACCGAAGGGAAATTAATCCCCCAACGGAGACAAAATGGGTAAACGGAGTAGATGACGTGTGTTCATGTGACGTAAGTATGAGACATAACGTGACGAAGAGTGACTCGTGTTTGTATTGTGGGAACGGAAGTAGTTTGAATCCGGTGAATGACGATATAAACTGTGAAAGTAAATTAAAAATAAAAACGAGTGAGAAAAATATAGTAAAAATGGACGCGGATGGATTAGCAATACAGGAAGTGACTAAGTTCGGTGAAAGAGACATAAATGAAGTAGCTCCCTCGAATGAATGCCCCTGGGAATCGACCAGGGTAAAAATAAACGAAAGTTGCGATGAGGGAGAATGCAGAGCAACAAATTATGAATGTAAACGGTCCCATGGTATCCCTTGAACTTTTGAACGAAGGGGCGATGTCGGTCTAGCAAGGGAAGGGTCAATTGACACTGTTGATTTCGACCCCAAGTCGAAATTACGAGTCATAGTTGTAAAGCTGTGAATGACGAAGTCCTAACCACCATGGGACAGATAAAAATGAAAATAAGCACTGAGCAAAAGTGTATACAACCGCAATTGGTTTGCGCGAACGAAGGAGGAAATGTATCCGTTATCGTGCGAAATGAATCCGCGCATGATAGGGTTAAAGTTACGAGAGAAAGGACAAAGTTGGTGGGAGAAGTTCTACGATACTGCGATTGCAAAGGGAAAAAACCCTGTAGCGCCAAACGAATGCTCTTCCAACAGCGAAGAACTAAAAAGGGAAGTGAGTGAAAAAGAGATCAATCGAGTCATGAACCATAAGCGTAAATGGTCTGAAGATGAAATTTCAGAGGAAATTTATAACATGGAAATGATGAGCGAATTCTCGTTAACCCCTAAGTCTGTGGAGCAGGAAAGAAGGGAAGTACGAAAATTTGTGAAAAATACTAAAGTAGACCCCGAAGAAGGGAATAGATTAAAAAACCTTCTTAAGGACATATTGGACGAAAGAGAAGAAAAGGAGACGAACCTGAAATTGTGACAGAAGATGAGGAAACAGGCGAGACGAATTACGTACACCAGAAAAATAAACAACCATACGAACAAAACGAAAGAAAAAAGGGCAACAACCAATGAACCGCACCGCTTCCGCAGTCTGTACTCGGAAACAGACAACCTGTGGTCGCACGTAGGTCGCCCGCCGGAATTAATTTAAAGATCCTGATTGCTGGGTTAGGAGAATGACCTTTACGGCTAAAGTTTATAAGGCGGCTTAACGAATAAACAACACGAACAAACTAATTAAACCAAAGGGAACAAATGGGTTCTTTCCTTTTAACAAATCTTTTACCATTTAATATATAATCAAATTAATCCCCTCCCCCTCGGAGAGTTGACTGAAAGGCATGATTCCGGTTTGGAGTTAACAATGTTCATATAACTATACGTCATTTATTTTCTTTTTATAGCATACATTTTTCAGGTTATTTACTGCATATCGTTTCTAAAATGTTTTATATTATATTTCACATTCTAATATCGTAGCGTCTGACTCAGAAGTTTAATGGGAAAATAGTCATGAGTAAAGAGGTTGGCGTGAATGCCTAGGTCGGAAATGGTACATGATAAGATAGCATGTTTCGCGCGTCCGAATCAGTTCTCTTTAATTCCTTGATCTTAAGGGAATCGAGTGGAAAATTTATAAAAACGAATTCATTAAGATTTCGAGAGAGAAGGAATTTTCATGTTTATCATTGCTCATATATTTTTTTTTGTCTTAACGAAATTGCTCCTGAATTTAATCATGATCCCCGTCCTCTTAACCTCTGCGTATACACGTTGGGGCGCAGGCCCTCTCCAGTCGCGGAGTCCTCTTCGACCGATGGGCCCCCTAATTTTACAAGGCCCCACGTACACTTTTAGCGTACGTCTAAGTATGAAACCGTACTATCAAAGCCTGCTATTCTTGGACAGCAGAATGAACTCTCTAATATCCCAATGCCGCCGCGAGCAAGTACGACTGTAGCAACAAAAAGGACGAATGAGGAAATTAAAAAGCAGAACCCCAAATGAAACAATGCAGGAGCTAGGTATATTAGTGGACACTCTGCGCAGTGTTCGAGAACAGATTACCTCCACCACGCGCGAGGTAAAGGCCTTCGTCGCCACCCTAAACCAAGAACGCCCCTCCAAACCCCAAGCAGTAACAAGGACAAAGAGAGGCCTCGTTGACGCTGTCGGCGGATTTTTAAATTTCGCTTTTGGATCCGCCACCCAGGACTCGGTTGACGCAGTGGTCCGTCGAGTCCAGTTAATCGAGTCAAATGAAAAGTCCATCGCCGACAGCCTAAATTCCCACATTATCCTGTTAAACGCCACGGTGTACGACATCAGCAACCTGAAGAAGTACGTCTAACTCCTCACCTCGAATGTGAAGTCTTTTCAGGACTCAGTGGGAGTATATTTGAACAGCCTGGAGGAAGAGGTGAAGGAAGAAAAATACCTCACCTTTCTGGGCATCCTGGCCCACAGCCTTTCAACCTACACTGAAGGTCTTCATTTAAGGCTCACCCGGTTGAAAACGGCGTTGGTCAACGCAAACAGAGGCCGTTTGGATTCGTTCTTGTTTGACCCCTCGTTCTGCCTAAGAGTCCTGAAAGGCATTGAGCCCAAGGTGGGCCGGCTCTTGCCATACATCCTGAACGAAGCCACCATCCCCTTGTACTTCGAGGTCAGTCACACCTGACTGAGAAAGGTCAACCCCGAAGAACTATGAATCCTGATTTTCGTGCCTTTGAAGGCCATAGAATCACCAATGACACTCTTCCTAGTGTCTCACCTGCCGGTCTGGATAAATAAGGAAGCCCTCTACTCAGACATCCTCCCGGATGCTCGTTACCTCGGAGTAAGCCAGGATCGATTAAATTACGTCAAATTCGAGGATCTGGATGAATGCTCGGCTGTAGAAGGCGTTTACCATTGCCGCTAGTCCACGTTCATCTTCTCGAAGGAGTCCGAAGAATGCCTAATCAGACTTTTTCAGACGAAGGGAGAAATGAATTTGACCACTTGCCACCGGGTTCTGAGGAAGGACTTCTCACCGGTACTCATCCGACAACATCACCGGATTTATTACAGTGTGCCTAGAGAGACCGCCCTGATGCTCCGGTGTCAAGGGCAGAAGACGGAAGAACAGGAATTGCTAGTCTCCAAGACGGGTTTTTTCACTCTTCCCGAAGGATGCAGCGTTTTTACGGATCATCGGAAAATTCCATCTATCTCCCTCTTCTCCGACCCTCGTAATCTCATACTGGAGACCCATCTTCCCAAGCCACCCAGTGATTTCGAAATCACCTACATCGTGAACTCCTCATTTACGAGGGAGGCTCTTCACCACTTCAATGCTTCCTTGTCCAAGGGAGTCGACCTTCGGGACGTAACCAGGTATCTGAGAAGGGTCACCCTCCAGAAACGGGACGAAGGAATGTCTTCCATTGTCTCTTACTCCACCCTCACCCTATGTCTCATACTGGCTGGGAATGGCCGTCGTCGGAATCGCAACCAGAAAAAATTGCTACCACCGGTGCCATCGGCCCGAGTGGAGGTCCAGGTCCCTATTTCCGGATCCCAGAATCATTATCTAACGTTGGCTACGAGGAAAGGGGGCATTCCCGTAATTAAGACTTAAACCGTTTCTCCCATCCGGCCCCTTAGTGTTTTTCCCCATTTTTAATACTTACGAAAAAACGACCGAATGAAGGTAGTTTAATTTATTGAATTAAATTTACGTGGTAGGATTGAATTGCTAAAGTCAGTAGCGGACCCAGGGGTGTTGCCCTAGTTGCCCGGGCAACACCCTTTTTTCCGACTTCAAAATTTTTAATTTGAAATTTCGCGTCCATTTCGTCCATTACACAGTTTGACTTCGTGTTCTCGCTGATCACGACCAGCAAAGTGTTGTCTGCTACAAAAGGATTGTGTAAGAAACTACAAGCCAGAGCTTTGGACATTATCAGTGCTTATGAACATGTCAGTGACGTTAGACACATGGTTTGTTCGATGAGGCAGGATGTTGACTTGTTCCATGGTGAGTGCTTTGAGGAAGCCACAGACATTGCTCAAACACTGAACTTGGATGTCAAAGCCCCAAGGAGGTGTGGTAGACAGACTCTCCGAAACAACGCCCCTGCTAAATCTGTAACGGAGTACTAAAACGCAATGTTACTATCCACTACTTGACCATCGTGACCATCTCCTGGGTCTGACACCGACATCAAGGTCTGACGCAGCAGCTGGTAACATCCTACAGCCATGACCTTCCAGAGCAGCGGTCACTGGAACTTGAACTCAAGATGTGGGAGAGGAAGTGGAAAACTTGGAGAAAGAGGTACCTTCTAGTCCTCGAGATGCATTGCATTCGCAGATGAGGAATTTTTTCCAAATATCAGAACCATCTGCGGCTTGTATGTTACCATTCCAGTGACCAGCTGTGAGAATGAGCGAAGTTCGGTGCTTTGCGTCGCCTGAAGACCTGGCTCAGGAGCACCATGACGAATGAATGCCTCAATGGACTTGCCTTGCTGAATGTCCACTACAAGATACCCATTGACATTCAAAAGTGATTGATGTGTTTGCCAGAAGCAATCAGACGTATGCAACTTGGGACATTCTCTCGGACAAGGAGTAAGGACAATAACCAAGGAACTGTGTTGAAAACGGTATGCGATTATGAGCTCCAAGTACATGTTTTTATATTGACTAGTCTAACTAGTTTGTTACCGCCTTTTCTCAGAAATAATACATGTATGTACTCTGTTAATATACAGGTATGTTTTTTTGTATATGTAAAAGGATAAGTATTCAGTGAACATTGTGGCAGATGTCATGATTTTTTCTAGAGCTTTATTTCATACATATACAATGTACATCTTGCATATTTGCTGAAAAGTTGCGATAGGGAAATTATACTTGTCTTACCATTGCGCTTTACTAAATACTCTGTTTTCTTGCTATAGTGCCAAATGTTATGCATTCCTGAAATGTAGCTGTGATTTATGTCCTAGAGTTAACTGTTTATTTTATTCTTTTCTGTTGGGTAATTTTCAATAATTTCAACTCTTGATTAAATGTAGCTTGATTTAATATACACTGTATACGGTATACAAAGGAATACCATGTATAATTCTGTAGACATCAATATTTACTATGAAGCAATTTGAGTATGATTCATTTGAATAAAAAATTGAAATGATATAAACAAATACATATACTTAAAGATTGTAAACATCGTAAAGAAAAAATTACAGGATTGTAAAGATGAGAATATCAATATTTGACTATGGAAGAAGCAACACCCTTTTTTCCGACTTCAAAATTTTTAATTTGAAATTTCGCGTCCATTTCGTCCATTACACAGTTTGACTTCGTGTTCTCGCTGATCACGACCAGCAAAGTGTTGTCTGCTACAAAAGGATTGTGTAAGAAACTACAAGCCAGAGCTTTGGACATTATCAGTGCTTATGAACATGTCAGTGACGTTAGACACATGGTTTGTTCGATGAGGCAGGATGTTGACTTGTTCCATGGTGAGTGCTTTGAGGAAGCCACAGACATTGCTCAAACACTGAACTTGGATGTCAAAGCCCCAAGGAGGTGTGGTAGACAGACTCTCCGAAACAACGCCCCTGCTAAATCTGTAACGGAGTACTACAAACGCAATGTTACTATCCCACTACTTGACCATCGTGACCATCTCCTGGGGTCTGACACCGACATCAAGGTCTTGACGCAGCAGCTGGTAACATCCTACAGCCATGACCTTCCAGAGCAGCGGTCACTGGAACTTGAACTCAAGATGTGGGAGAGGAAGTGGAAAACTTGGGAGAAAGAGGTACCTTCTAGTCCTCGAGATGCATTGCCATTCGCAGATGAGGAATTTTTTCCAAATATCAGAACCATCCTGCGGCTTGTATGTACCATTCCAGTGACCAGCTGTGAGAATGAGCGAAGTTTCGGTGCTTTGCGTCGCCTGAAGACCTGGCTCAGGAGCACCATGACGAATGAATGCCTCAATGGACTTGCCTTGCTGAATGTCCACTACAAGATACCCATTGACATTTCAAAAGTGATTGATGTGTTTGCCAGGAAGCACATCAGACGTATGCAACTTGTGGACATTCTCTCGGACAAGGAGTAAGGACAATAACCAAGAACTGTGTTGAATAACGGTATGCGATTATGAGCTCCAAGTACATGTTTTTATATTGACTAGTCTAACTAGTTTGTTACCGCCTTTTTCTCAGAAATAATACATGTATGTACTCTGTTAATATACATGTATGTTTTTTTTGTATATGTAAAAGGATAAGTATTCAGTGAACATGTGGCAGATGTCATGATTTTTTCTAGAGCTTTATTTCATACATTATACAATGTACATCTTGCATATTTGCTGAAAAGTTGCGATAGGGAAATTACTTGTCTTACCATTGCGCTTTACTAAATACTCTGTTTTTCTTGCATAGTGCCAAATGTTATGCATTTCCTGAAATGGTAGCTGTGATTTATGTCCTAGAGTTAACTGTTTTATTTATTCTTTTCTGTTGGGTAATTTTCAATAATTTCAACTCTTGATGTAAATGTAGCTTTGATTTAATATACACTGTATACGTGTATTACAAAGGAATACCATGGTATAATTCTGTTAGAACATCAATATTTTACTATGAAAGCAATTTGAGTATTGATTCATTTGAATAAAAATTGAAATGATATAAACAAATACATATACTTAAAGATTGTAAACATCGTAAAGAAAAAATTACAGCATTGTAAAGATGAGAATATCAATATTTGACTATGGAAGAAGTAAGAGTAATAAATGATGAATGCGATTTAAGGCTCCTTTGTTATAATTCTTCATTAGGAAGGTTATGTCAAATCAGTTTCTTATGACTCGTATGTAAATAAAGGATGACTTGGATTTGGAAAAGCTTTCTTAAGTACTGAAATAGAAAAAAAAGGCAGATAACAAGTTGTATACCCATTTAAATATTAATTTGTTTTTGACATATGTCGCGAAACAAAAATTTTGAGCATGGAACACGTCGCGATTCGGAAAAATGTCGACAGTGGAAATTTGGGCAACACCCAAAAAAAAAATCCTGGCCACTGCTAAAGTAATAACTTCATTCGGTAGTTAGTGCGTAACTAACTGACAATTAGTGATAAGTGCTTATGTAAATTAAATCATTGAAATTTCCTTCAGTGAACAGTGCTTAATGAATAAATAATTAGCAATACATGTTCGATTTACGTGCCTTACTGAAATGATATCTAGGCAATTATAAGTTCCTACGTCTGTATATTTCCATTTTCCTCCTGCTGTATGACTTTCCTTTCATTATTATAAAAGCGTGTTAACTCATCATTTGTACTAATAATAATATCATTATAATAATATCATTATAATTATAATATCATTATGATTTGTAATATCGTCCTTCGTCATAAAGCGAGATTGCAAAAGTTGTCTCTCGAAAGCAACTTTCTGTAAATAGAGACCGGATGTTGACCAACTTGTTTTTGTGCTGACGATGCGGGTGAAGCGCTTGCATTCGAACTAATTGCTGACCGTACCTGATAACTAAATTATACTGCAAAATATAAATTCATATAATTTCATTCAGTTAACTAATAATGTAGGCCCTCGTAATGTAGGCTTTCGTCTTTCGGTTTAGTATGCAAAGTTTCAGTACACAGAGTGTTCTCGCGTCATGTAAAATTAATTTAGTTATCCCTTTCCACCCCTAATTAAGAAAAAATGAATCAGCTTCACCCAGTAAATATCTTGTTCACGATGTTACAATGAAATAAATGGGAACAGATAAGCAACATTAAAGGCTGCTCAGTTCTGAGCCATTAATTGGGCGAAGGGCATTGCCCTTATACAACCTTCAGCAATTAGAAGTCTCCCCATATAATATAAACCCTCCTACTGTGTATTTCTTTTCCTAAAACTATCCTCTCCTTTAATGAAATATCCATTGTACAGTGAGTTAATAAATATTTTAGATCTCTGTTCCCGTGTATACTCTAAGATGCTTACAAATTTTAGGCCCACCCTGTTCTCATAATTATTCGAAGAGGATGTAAACAGTTGTTAGGATCCCACATCCGCCGCTGGGCGCGAAGAAGTTTATGTCATTTTATACCTTTTATTCTAATTTAATTCTAATGAACAGGTCATTCCTGAATATCTATTTTATATTTTTCCTTCTTTTCTTTCCCATATTTTCCCTACGTCTTCATGTATATAGCATTTCTTTTCACGCTCTTCTACGATCTTGCTCTTGTCACTTCCACTACTAGTACAACCATGATTATTATTGTATATATATAGACGTTTTACTTAAATTTCCTGTAATTCCGTCGTGACTATGAATACTAATGCGGTAGGTAAACCTAAATGACTTTTCTTCCATGTTTTGAGAGTTGCCTCTCCATTACAAAGCATTTCCTCTCACGGAGCATTTATCTTTCCGTATTCACGGACCATTGAAGTCCTTCGTTCGGCCTCAAGTTCCCTCAGGGATTCAATACTTTTTTTTTTTTTTTTGAAGGGACGAATTTGTTATACACAAGCCACTTGATTCCCCATAATACCCCATGTTTTATCTTCAATGTTTAAAACAGCACTTGAGATAAACCTCGAGTGTCCTCATCGACTCGTGCGACGCTCCCCTCCCTTTTTTTCTCTTTTTTCTTAAATGCTTGAACAGCGCATCAACAGGACGCAAACCCGTAAGTTGCGCTCTCCCCCACCAATTAGTCTCCGTTCATTGGGCTCGCCTCGGCGCGCCTTGGACTCTGACGTAGTAGGGATGGAGTACGTAAACAGATGCGGGGGGAAAAAACCTGTCAGAATATATCTTGCACTTCGTCGGGAATGAGTGATAGGCCGGGTGGCGATCTGGTGATTCTCCGAGTAGATCCTGAGAGGGTTTGCGCGTTAAAGACTAAAATTGAGAGTTATCGAGTGAGATTTGAGTTTTGAGACATTGAGTTTGAGAGAATATTGAGTTTGTGAAGAAATATTGAGAACCGTTAACCTAAACTACTGCGAGGGATGTAGTGGATGGGCAACGTTATAACTTAAATAATTTGATTAATGCTAAGACTAGTTTAAGTCTACGTTGAACCTAACAGCCAAATTGACTGAACTCGTACTTATTGTGTTTTGAATCTATTGATTAAAAGCTAAACAAACGAACAATTTCATTATCAATTACACACTTAGAAATAGGGGGTACAGAAGTAAGCGGAGGATAAAGAATTCGCGCAGAGGGTCACTAAATTTAAGAGAAAGGCTAATTACACCGTCGACGGAAAAAACTGACAACCAAATATCCAATTTTTATTTTTACTGATCGGGCCTTCGTAGTGACCTTCGAGAAACAAACAATTTGTGATAAGGGTCCGTCTCCCTGACAACGGACTTTTTATTATATATATATATATATATATATATATATATATATATAAATAAAAGCAAACAACCACAGGGAAAAGGAAAAAGAAACACGAAATCCGAGCGCTTTCGTGATATATTCACATCTTCAGGGAAAAACAAGAAATAGGCAGATTTTACAAAGTAAATGAGTTTAATACACAAGCGAAAAATTCCCAATCAGCAACTCAATTTAAAAACCATAAAACACTCTAAAGATTTTTTCAATAGATAACTCAATCTGAAGGCTGCTAAATTACTGAATATAAAAGAACTATATAGATGAAATTAGACAATTAACATTTACAAAGAACAAAAATTATTATAACAGTTATTAGAAATAGTATTTAATTAAAGCAGGCAATTAAGTGGCAAGAATTTAATGAAAACAAAAGGAATGGTGCCATCGTCTTACAGAATATTCCAAACTTCTAGAAACAATCTGAAAAAACTCTCCCAATAGCCAACCTGTTCAAAAGTCCAATAAACCACCAAGCACACAAAGATTATATACGAAAGAAATATTACAATTAAAATGCACACATAAGAATGTTAACAGTTCTTAAAATAATATTTAACCAAGGCGAACCGTTAAGGGGCAAGAATGCGGTCAAGAAAACAATAGGCCCTACCCTACACCAACTTTCTAACTTTGTACGAGTTTAATTTACACAGCCCAGGGTTAATATTAAGGACCAAATCCGCATTATTCTTGATCACACTTGATTCAAGTATATTTCTGCTAACAACAGATTTACTAAACCTTAATTTGGAGGCATTTTTCCAATCAATGGGATGATTAGTATCTCTTACGTGAATGAAAATGGCGTTAGATTCCTGGCCGATTCTTATACTGTATTGATGCTGCTTAATACGTAACTCAAGGGTCTTACCAGTTTGGCCAATGTAAAATTTATTACATATTGTTACATCTTCAGGGATCTTATATAATCTTTGTGTGATTGGTGGTTTATTGGACTTTTGAACAGGTTGGCTATTGGGAGAGTTTTTTCAGATTGTTTGTAGAAGTTTGGAATATTCTGTAAGACGATGACACCATTCCTTTTGTTTTCATTAAATTCTTGCCACTTAATTGCCTGCTTTAATTAAATACTATTTCTAATAACTGTTATAATAATTTTTGTTCTCTGTAAATGTTAATTGTCTAATTTCATCTATATAGTTCTTTTATATTCAGTAATTTAGCAGCCTTCAGATTGAGTTATCTATTTAAATTTTTTTTAGTGTTTTATGGTTTTTAAATTGAGTTGCCGATTGGGAATTTTTCGCTTGTGTATTTAACTCATTCACTTTGTAAAATCTGCCTATTTCTTGTTTTTCCCTGAAGATGTGAATATATCACGAAAGCGCTCGGATTTCGTGTTTCTTTTTCCTTTTCCCTGTGGTTGTTTGCTTATTAATAAGATCACGTGTTGTTCTGTGATTTAGTGTATATATATATATATATATATATATATATATATATATGTGTGTGTGTGTGTGTGTGTGTGTGTATGTGTGTATATGTGTGTGTGTGTGTTAACAGGTTTGGTGAAAGGCTGTAAAAAGTTTTCGTTGAAGGATGTGAATCAGTTTAAACTAGCAAGCCGGAGCTCCACTTTGGAAGAAATATATAAATATTTTTTTGTAAACTTTTTTATTACAAGGCTGGCTTTTGAAGTGTCTTGCCAACTGTTGTGGTGAACAATGGAATATTAGCTAATTTAAATAGCTGGTTGGTTTCATGAAAGAAAGATGTATTCTGTTACTTGAAATGATTAATTATGCAGAGGTTGCTATACTGATGTGGTGCCCATTCACGGAAAGGATGCGAGGAAATTACAATAGCATTGGTTTAACATTTGTTGGTAGGTAAGGTGCTAAAAAGAATGGATCATGTCAAGAATAGCGAACCCAACACCTGCAGGGTTCGCTATTCTTGACAAGGGAATTTTTGGGTTCGTTATTCTTGACATGGTAAAATTGGGTTCGCAATTCTTGACATGGGAAGTCCTCAAGGACGTTTTCATAACTTCAGACGGTAGGTTTATGTTTCCCAATTTTAAGTAATTAGTTAAGGACGTATTAAATGCTTTTATATTAGTCTTTTTTTATTTAACCAAACTAGCACGACTTAACCTAACCAATCGTCAATGCCGTACAGTATAAAGAATCCTCTTCTCTTAATATATAAAAATAAATAAATAAAAAAAAATTTATTGTTTTTTATTTATTTTTTTAGGTTAATTGTACGCCCTTGACGATTGGTTAGGTTAAGTCGTGATAGTTTGGTTAATTTTTGCTACCCGCGACCCGCACGAAGGGCGGGTCTTAGGCTAGTTGTAACATAAGAGAAATTGTAATATTTTAATATTTATTATATAAACAAATTTATAAATGCAAATAAATAAAATAAGTATTTTTACAATAATAGGACTACCAATCTCAATAGAGACTACGTTAGCTTATGTGGAAGAACCCAAACAATTCTTAAATCATTAATTCCTTACTCTTCAAAATGGATAGATCTACATTTACAGAAGTTCTGCAGCCATTACTTGGGGAAGAAACTTTACCAGTGATTAACTGGATGAAGCAAAATTCACTTATTCGACGCGAGTTAAAATGTGAATCGTGTTCTATATTGATGAATTGGACAAAGTGCAGTGCCTCTCTAGACGGTTATGTGTGGAAGTGCCAAGTGAAAGCTTGTTGTAAATACAAACGAAATTTATCAATAAGAAAAGATTCATTTTTTGCTAATTCAAAAGTTAAACTTCAGCAGTGGATACATGTCATATATTGTTGGTGCAATGAAATGAGTGAACAGGAAACTTCTCGAATTGTAAATAAGTCTCGTCAGACCATAGTGGATTTCTACAACTTTTTCAGAGAGGTGTGTACAAGACATTTTGAGCTTAATCCTATACAACTTGGCGGACCTGGGGTAATTGTTCAAATTGATGAATCGTGTTTTTCCTATAAACCAAAACACCATCGAGGGCGGGGCCCTAGAAGTCAAGTTTGGGTGTTTGGTCTAGTAGATACTAGTTATTCACCAGCAGTTGGGGATATGGAAGTAGTTGAACACAGAGACCAAGAAACACTTTTGGCAATAATCGAAAAAGTGGTGAGAGATGGATCAATTATCCATAGTGATGAATGGCGAGCCTACAGAAATCTGGCCAATAATCCAAATTACCAGCACAGAACCGTCAACCACTCTTTGCACTTCGTTAATCCACAGACAGGCGTTCATACACAACATATTGAATCGTATTGGGGAAGACATAAGGCTAAAATTAACAACATGCGAGGATGCAAACGCGAATTTCTTCCAGGTTATTTACAACAGTTCATGTGGATGGAAAGAAATAAAGTAAACAGGTTAATTAATTTCTGTAACGCAATTGCCACTCAATTTCCTTTTTAATAAATTAGTATACGGTTCATTTTCATTTCAGTAAATTGTTTTATTTATTCTTTCATCAATAAAGTGAAGATTACATATGTTTAACTTTTTCCTTTACATGATATTTATATTGGGTTTGCTATTCTTGACATGGGAACTTTTGGGTTCGCTATTCTTGACAAGGGAATTTTTGGGTTCGCTATTCTTGACATGGTAAAATTGGGTTCGCTATTCTTGACATGATCCAAAAGAATTATAAAGAATAATATAATCTTGTTTCATGTTTCATGATTATGATAAGAAACTAAGCTGTAGCGGGGCTTATCTAGCTATGTAGCTCAACATAATACTTAAATAGCATTTAAGAAGTCGGTTGTGCTGTCCGGTACAATAAGGAAAGCAATAAGAAAGAACTTTATAAATTTTAAACAATGAGGAAACATGTAAATTGTAGAGAGACTTTCTTGGTAATATATACTAAGCAGGCAGGAAGGAGGGGCCAATTGCGAATCTCCGAGGCTGCTGAAAACTATACTTTTTGTAAAGCCTATGTTGTGTGTGAGCTGTATGTGTATGTAGTGAGGAATATGGAGAGATGTGTGTGTTTGAGAGCATGCTGCGCTGCTCAGAGGGTAGATGAGACACGGAAAAAGATCAGCTAAGGAGAAGAGTGATGGGGAAACAGGGTTCCGACACTTCCTGTCTTCTGTTGGAATGACGCCTACAAACTCCTCCTTTTAATATATATATATATATATATATCTCCCCCCCCACCCCCCCACCCCCACCCCCCCCCACCACCCCCCCCCCCCCACCCCCCACCCCCACCCCCACCACCACCACCACCAATTTTGACAGAATATTTTTGTTAAAACTAACGAAAATATCACGACTTAACCTAACCAATTATCAAGGGCGTACAGTTGATCTATTAGTAAATAGTAAATACTATTCCAGAAACAAAACAATGTTATAATTAATAATATATCAACTGTACGCCCTTGATAATTGGTTAGGTTAGGTCGTGATATTTTCGTTAGTTTTAACGAAAATATTCTGTCAAAATTGGTGGGGGAGAGATAACCTACAAGTACCATATATACAGGGGTGCAGTGCCAATTTTATAGGTGCCGGAGCTCTGGTGGGCCTGACAAAAGCCTGCCATTTCCTATCCTGTTTCTATATATGCCACACGATGACTAAGTATTTCGTGTTTGCACTCACTAATTATCATAAAATAAATATAATTATCAAGCAAATAAAGAAAAAAGAGCAATCATGTATTTTATCAATTTAAGAAGTTAAAACTACTTAGTGCTTACCAAATACCACCAGTGGGAAGTTTCACAATAATTTCCACAAAGGGTCAGGCGTGATATGTTTTCGGGGGTCTGAAGCAACTCTTGTCCTGGTGTCATCTGCCGATCTGTGGTACCGCAGCCATGATATGGCATATGGCTCAGGATTCCACTGAACTAGAGGAGGTCCATGTAGTTTAACAAACATAAGCGCTGATACATGATTTATGAGAATTCTTGAGCGTGTTGTTGTTATTATCAAGTTCATGTGACTGAATCCCCTCTCACACTCAGCACTACTAATAGGAATAACTTGTGAACAGCTCAGTAATGGGTGTAAATCTTGGGGGATGCGGTGCCCATGATCTTCCACATAGTCTCTAAAGGCATTTAGTACAGAGTAAGAAGAAAGCTTAAACCTCTTACAGAGAGATGAGATTTCAGCTTCTCCGTAATTAGGTGGTATTTCATCAGGCCAGTAGTCTTTTTCAAGGACATACATTTCATTTAGCAGTGATTTATACATACTTTGAGGTTCAGAAGTTTGAGAACCTTTCATGGATGTTGTCGTGAACATACGGTGCTGCAAATTGTTCACAAGACTAGTAAGAAACTGTTGATAATTAATGGAGACAATTTTTTTGTTGCTTGTTATGGTAATTCCTCCAAACTTCCTCTTGCAGAGGTGCCGGAGCGGCGCTCCGGCACGCTCCGGCAGCACTGCACCCCTGCATATATATATATATATATATATGTTATTAAGTTTTATGTATTAAATACTGTACATGTGTAAAAAGTGTATGGTTGATTATGTACATATATTGTTTTTATAAAAAAAAAGTCTCCTTATTGCCGTTTGTACAGAAACTGACAACAGAAATTGAGTCACAATGGTCGATTGGAAAGATAACTTGTCGTTTCTCTGTTCTTCCCTCTGATGCTTAATGTGTATATTGTTGGAATAACTGCTTCGAGACAAGAGTTGATTATTGTACAGTATTATATAGAATAGTATAGTATTGTATAGTATGAATAAACTCTCTGTTGCTTATAATAATATTTTTCGTGTGCTATGTAGGGAACCAAAATGGTGCAGTGCCAGTTTTATGTTTACTACGCGTAACCCACCTACCAGCCAAATGTGAATCCGGAAGAATATATATAATTTCATTAATGGGGTCCGAAACAGCTCTAATGTGTTATTGTGCAATGTCCTGTCTTCAGATACTGTGTACCTCTCACCTATATGGCAGTCTTGGTTCAGACAGCTGCTGGTTTGTAATGTAGCAAAGATTATATATGCATATTAAATTGTGTTATAATAAGATTGTACTTGTATGTTGGGGTAAATGGCTATGCTGGCCTTATTTTTGTTGAAGACATGGCTACATAATAGAATGAGTGAAGATCGTCTGACAGGATTAACTTTAATCGCCATGGAGAGAGACAAGCTAACTCTAGATGCCGCGTCCGAAATATTGGATAGATTTGCGAGAAAAAAGTCGAGACGACTCAATTTGTTACCGGAATAAAACGGACGTTGGGCGGTAATGTGATTTTGTAGTGTACCTATATGTAAGTTGCGTATTTACTAAAGTATTCGATTTTGATTTAGTAAAATAATTGCGTATTTGATAAAGTAGATATTTTTTTGTCAAGTAGCCCCTAAATTATTTTTCCATGCGATTATCCTGTTCAAAATTTTATATATGTTAAACAGATGTGCGTTTCTTCTGTCTCAACTGATCTAGCTGTTTCTGCATCCGTTTGACTTGCCTTATACGTGAGAGTTTCATTTGGATCTCTTCTAATGATTTCGTTATTCATAGATATGTTATACTGTTAAACGTATATACACTAAATAATTGTATGCATGAAATCAATAAATGTGTGAATAAAATAGTTACTTTCTTTGTTAAATATGAAAGCTATAGGATCAATACCTGATTTCAAATTTCAGCAAATACAAGTAATTACATCATAATATAGTTTAGATTGCACCAATGTGACTCTCCTATCCAAACTTTTGTTGGAAAGGGTACATATTTCATGTGGATGGCTGTATAGTGGCTGTTCAAAAATGGCAGTTGCACTGACATTTTCAGACAGTTTTTACACAAAATAAGCTTAAAATGCGCTGGCTTACGGGGCTCCGCCCCGGACCCCGCTGAGATAACTTCCAGCTCTCCACTAGACCCCCTAACTGTATGGGCTCGCCCGATTCACCTCGGAACCTGACGAACGTAGCTCAAGTTCGCTCCACCCCCTTGGGACATTCCTGGCTAAGTCCCTGCCAGGAATGTCGTTCTGTAACGCTAGACCAGACACCCCCTAAGATGTTATGTAACACTTCCCCCACCCCGCACCCCACACGTTACGGAACGTTACAGGGGTGTGGGGGTGTCAGGTTTTAGCAAAACTAGCATTACGTAATTTTTGAACGGCGCCTAAGGGTTTCGGACGTAATAGTGGTTTCTCTCTTAAGTCATTAAATCGTAAGGTACTCGCCAGTGGTGGGTAAATTACTAAGATTTCGTAATCGATTAAAAGTAAGAACTATTGATGTCTGAAAAGTAACTAAGAGTATAAAGTAGAAATTACTTTTCTGTATTAATTATATATTGCTTTTCAATGTCTATTTTTATTTACATAGCACAAATTTGCAGCACTGATATTCTAGTAATATGATTACAATTTTAACTATTAGTTAATGCGTTCGTGATTCACTATAGTGCTGAATTGCATTTAGTTTGCACAGTGTTGCCACTTCCCAGCCTAATGCCAGATGTTGACCGGAAAAAGTTTCGTAGATTCTGGGCCCAAATTCCTGGATTAAAATACATATGGTAACACTGCTTCATTATTATCAATAATATGGGATTGTAGAATAAACAGCCTTGGAAGATCCGGAAAAATTAAAAGAAAAATATAAAAAAGTAGTTGTATAGCTTTTTTTTACAAAAGTAATGAAGTAAAAAGTAGTTACTATTGCTAAATTTTTAATCGATTACAAGTAAAAAGGAGTCGTTCAGAAAAGTAATTAGTTACAAGTAAATTACTGGAAAAACTACTTAGTTAATGTAATTGATTACAACTGCTTCGTTACTTGCCCACCACTGGTACTCGCTAATATACCCAAACTTAACTTAGTGTAACCTAACCTAACTTAATCGGGAACAACATATTTTTTTTCCGACATAAGAAAAAATTCTTCTAGATTTATTTCAGAAATTTTTTAATATCTCGAGTTATCAAAAGTGCTGCCGTACAAAAAATACCTTACTACATCTGTGAATTATCACACACATACACACACACACACACACACTTTCCAGAATTAAATGTAAACGATATAGACTTGAACTTATAAAGGACAATGAATGTTTCACTCACTTTTTCGTGATTGCTGCTTGACGGACTTTCTGTTGCAACCATTTTTCGTAAACACCTTTAGTGATTTTCTCTTGATCTTCCGTCGAACTCCTTCAAAAAATGTTGGAAATAAATTCACATTTTTTACGCATGTATTTCTTATAAAGGAATAAAAAGGAAAGTAAGCGGTCTACAGTTTAAAAATCTTACTTAGTAACCTTAGTTTTGCTTCCGTCCAAAGTGTTGTCCATTCTGACGAAGGTCAAGCTTGTTGTCCCACCTTAGACCTACAACTTAACGCAGAATCGTATTTAGCGATAGTAACCACTACACCACTGAGAGCGCAACATTAAGACATTTGTGTATATACTGTATAGTATCTGTATATATATGATACAACTCAGAATGGTCCCCTGAGAACTTTTCTGTAATACACAGACTGTTCTTTAGGGGTGTTCAAAATTAGGAAATGTTTGGAAAATGTAGCATACTGTGTTTTTTCCCATTATTTGATCCAAATGAAGTCTTTTGGTACCATTTTCATCAAAATCGAAATTAGCCTAGGGGTCGCTCAAAGAGCTTAAAAATAGCATGCTTCAGTCATTTATGGTAAAATGCTAACTTTGTAACTAATGGAGATAATCCTATCAACCTGCCACTTGTTTTGATCCTCTCGATAAAAAATGCGATTGGAAAAAATTCTGATGTCGGAACGAGCTAAGGTTTTCGAGATATTTTACATCAAAGTATGTCAATTGTTCTAGAGTTGCGCAGTTTTGTAGTGATTCAGGAATTCATCCGAAGTGATTTCTGTGTTCAAAACTTTAATTTCATTTGGTGCAAGTCGCTGTGCACAATTGGAATGAAATGATATGATATTGATCAATTTCTTTTGTACGTAGATACCATATTTCAACTGGCCAGCATATAATATAATACCAGCTTTCCCAGGTATCCTAATAAACGATCTACATCCTGCGCAACTTCAAGCTAAGATGGATCCTGAACCAGTGACAACCCGTAGTGGTAAAAGACTTCAGACGCCTCAAGAATTTCCTCGTAAAAATGCCAGTGTCACCATCTGTACCCGTTCTAAGAAATTAAACAAATCATTTTCTTGTAGGTCAGCCGTCCTCCTCTATATGTGGCGCAAGGTTGCCTACAGCATGACAAGTGCGCCAGTTTTTCTTCCGTGTAAATCAAAGCCCATTACTGAACAAGAACGAAGCATTTAAAATAACTGTAGAGATAATGTATTGACCTTCTGGAACATAGCACGTATAAAGACCATTCGGCCACATAAGTGTGTAGCGAAGCTGCAAACTTTGTAGCGTGAGTGGAGCCTTGTTGGACAAGAATAAGGAAAGAGAGCCTCTTATGCTATCGAGGAACTCCTAATAAATAGGCTTCTCACGACTGATGATGAAAGGGAAGACATAAGCTTTTATCTGGACCAGCGCCATGGACGAGAAGCTACACTTAGTGGCAATGATAACATCTTCGCTGATAAGAAAAAGCTTCAGACATTGAGGGCGTTCCAGAATGCAGCAATGTGAACTGCATCAGCTCAGAGTAGCGCATCAGCAGCCCCAGAAGATGAGGAAATCAGCGCCCTGTCAGATGACAGTGAGACAAAGGACCACGGAGAGCCTGAGAGCACCGGTTTCTCACCAAGACATCAACAAGGCCGCATTTCATGGTCCTGAAAGCGCCAAAATGTATGCAGCATCACGAGCTGACATCGACATTTCATAAGATCAAAATGAGTGATAATGAGGCAACCATGATAGTAGCTACAGTTCTAAAGGTGTGTGGCGCCAGCTTGTCCAACTTCAGTTTGTCCCGATGCACTCCGCGCCGTGAGCGCTTGGCAAACAGACATAATATTTCGGTAGAAATTCTGGATTCGGTTCGACAAAACTCTCCTGAGTTTGTTACACTACATTGGGATGGTAAGTTGATTAAGGACAAGGACGGTGATGCCCACGAAACACTTGCTATACTTGCCTCAGGTCCCACTCCCAATTTTTCCAAGGGTAAGTTACTTCAAGCGGAAGTAACTGTAGAGATGCTGGAAATGTGGGAGGTCAAAAAGAAAGTGAAAGTTCTCGTTTTTGATACAACCGCGAGTAACAGTGGCTGGAAGAGTGGAGCCGCTAAATACATGAGGAACTCATTGAGAATAACGTGTTCTACCTGGGCTGCAGGCACCATGTTTTGGAACTTGTTCTTGGTAGTGTGTGGGAGACCTTGTTCGGAAAGACCAACGCTTCTGTAAACACCATATTCCATCAGTTCAAGTCTGCATGACACTCCATGGACACGAATCTGCCGCATCTGATTGAAGTGCTTACAACGGGAGAGAAGTTGCCTCGGGACAACTACAGAGAATGTGCCGAGAATGCACTGATCCTTCTAGGGGAGGTGCCTCCCCGAGGTCACCATAAGAGGAAACCTGGTCCAATCCACCATGCCCGTTGGATGGGCAAAGTTCTCTACGCCCAGAAGATGCTCATGTGGGCGGAGCAGTTACACTATGATGAGAGGCTCCTGACGAAGCTGAGAAGACTGAATACATTCATTCAGTTGTTTTACATGCCATGCTGGATGAAAGTTAGCCAACTGCGTAGACAACAATGCCAGGAAAGTAATACAAGAAAAACTGGAGGGTATCGATAGAGAAATACAAACCCTAATTAAGGGCCATACAGAGAGAGATGAGGAAAAGGCGGTAGAAGCAACAAAGGAAAATCCAAAAGGAAACGGAAAACAAAAATATGCGCCACTATCGGGTCCTTAAGGAAACAGAATAATGAACTAACCGACGATCTAAAAGAAATATCTGAAACATTGAGAGGCCAGTATGAATCAGTCTTCAGTACCCCAAAAAGTGACAAGGCGATGCCTGACATAGATGTATTCTTTGAAGAGAAATTGCAAGGAGAGTGTATAACAGACTTTGATTTTATCCCAGAAGATGAGGCGAGAGCTATAGGACAAATGAAACCACATTCAGCTGCAGGTCCGCACAACTGGAACACATTATTGATTAAAAACTAAAAAGGAAATAGCTACACCCTTGTACTGGATATGGAGATCTTTAGACATTGGGGAAATACCGAGCATCTTGAAAAGGGAAAACATTGTCCCTATATAAAAAGGAGATAGATCTCAAACAAAGAATTATAGACCAGTGTCATTGACATTCCACCTCACCAAATTATTTGAAAGAATAGTTAGAGAGAAAATCTATGATTTCTTGGAGAAACTGGAAAGATTCAACGAAAATCAGCATGGATCCCGATCAAAAAGATCATGCCTATCACAGTTTATAGAGCAGTATAACAATATCCTAGATGCACTTTTAGGCAATGAAAATTATGATATCATATGCACGGATTTTGCTAAAGCTTTCGACAAATGTGATCATGGTATAATAGCACACAAAATGAAATATATGGGAATAACAGGCAAAGTGGGAAAATGGATCTACAACTTCCTCAGAGAACGTCTACAGGTCGTCTAAATTCAAGGTATATCATCATCAGAATCGGAAGTACGCAGCTCAATACCACAAGGTACAGTACTGGCCCCACTCCTGTTCATTATCATGCTACAGACATTGACAGTGGAGTAAACAGCAACAGTATAATAACATTCCTTGCAGACGATATAAAGATCAGCAGAAAAATCAGCACTGCAAATGAAGTGGAGGTCTTGCAGAGGACACAAACAAAATATACAAATGGTCAGAAGAGAACAACATGACATTAAATTTTAACACCGATAAATTTTAGCTCTTGAGATATGGTAGAAATGAGGAACTTAAACAGACTGCATATTATGCTCCAGATAGACAGAAATTCAGAGAAGCACGAAAGCGATAGATTTGGGAGTTATAGTGACCGATGATGCGAAATTCGAGACACAAAATCAGATAGCGATAAACAAAGTAAAACGAGTCGCGGGACAGGTACTAAGAATGTTCAAAAGAAGGGACAGGACAGTAATGATTCCCTTGCTGAAACCACTGATTATACCAAAACTTGAATACTGTTCAGTCTTGATGTTCCCATATAAAAAAGGAAGAAACTAATAAACTAGAAGAAATGCGGAGATATTTCACAGCCAAGATTGATGGCTGCAAAGAACTCAACTACTATTACGTAAACTAAATCTGTACTCCCTGGAAAGAAGAAGAGAGAGGTACGCCATAATCTACATACAGAAAGTGATCGAAAAACTGCTACCAAACCTCAAACTAAACCCAATTACCATCCAAACAACACTGGAAAATAGAAAAGGCAGAATGTGTAGTGTTCCCAAATTATAGGCCCGACAAGGGACCCTTTCAACACTAAAGGAAAATAGCTTGGTTGTCAGGGGGCCAAGACTTTTTAACCACCTTCCAAAGGACATTAGAAACGTCACAGGATGGTACCAGATAAGCTGGGTGTGCCTGGTTATGTGCGGTGGAGAGTGCACGAAAGCAACTCGTTCCTCCACCAAGCCAGACGTAGAGGTAGGGCCACCAGCTCGACCTTCATGTGAAGAGAGACCAACACAAGGAGCATCGACGAGGTTTTATGTATACAGTGGTGAGCTGGAGCCGGTTCGTACCAGTTCGCGCGAACCATTTGTTAAAATTTTGAAGCCATTTAGAACCGGTTGTTAAAAATTGTTACGAAAACAAATATTGTTATAAAATGATCTTAAAACCGAATAATCTTATAAAACGGTGTACAAAATAAAACGGTGTACAAAATAATACGGCGTACAAAATAAACTTCAAATGCAAAGGAAAAATAGCGCTATCTGGCCATTTGGAAATTACTACCTAATTAGTATTAAATAAGGTATGTATTTAAATGTTCTTCAAAATAATAATTTCTTTCTTTGTGTTATCTTGGAGCTATTTTGTAATCACTAATTAGTAATAACTAATAGCCTATACTTAAATATTCTTCATATTTTCTTCTTTTCAAATTTATTCTAAATTTTTTTTTTTTTATTAAGTACGAGTACAACTCCCAATGACACAATGCATTGCCACTTCTTATGGAGAAAGGTACAAAAACTACATACTGTGGCACATCCTTTAAATCAGAACTTTTTATATAGGGAACCGGTTGTTAAAATTTGGCAGCTCATCACTGTGTTTATACACACACACACACACACACAGTGCTGGATTAGCGGATTAGCGGCGCTAACTTTTTATCAGCGATATTGTTAGTGCCGCTAATTTTAAAAATTGTTTGCGAAACAGATAGCGACGCTAAGCTTTTAGAGAAAGTCAGTCGCAAATTTTTCAAAACAACTTGTCTAAGTTTTGGTATGATTTACTCTGTCAATATTTTATAATTTCTTTGAGTTTGTTTGTGTATTTGAATTAAATATAGACGTATAAATTGAAAAGAATTTATTCTTCCGTTGGTTTGTTTTCCATATTAATACAATATATACAAAAGGAACTCAACTCCTACATAAAAGATGTTTTAAGTTTCGTAGACTATAACGTCACATTTTTGTACCTTAGCAACCAATTATATCAAGGCGTGTGCTAATATACAGTATGTAAGTAAATTACGGAAAGAAGAACATATATAAATTGGGGTGATTTCAGAAAAACTTAGCGACAAAATTAGCGTTAGCGTTAGCGGCGCTAAATTTTGCAGTTAACGGGCACAGCACTATATATATATATATATATATGAATAGAAACGACATAAGTGTTAAGGAACGTTTCTGCACACGAGGAGGAGAGATAACGAATAATGAAAAATGAGGCGAACCGCCCAGGAATCGAACCCAGAGCCTTCCAATTGCCGGTCGGACGCTCTACCATTATGCTACGGACCTCACTCAATCACAAATCGAAACTCTCCCACATAGGGCAGAAACCAATGCCCTGAGAGGGCACCCTCGCAAATCGTGAATATGCGCATATAACTGCAATGACCGCGCAGTATATGCGCATATTCACGATTTGCGAGGGTGCCCTCTCAGGGCATTGGTTTCTGCCCTATGTGGGAGAGTTTCGATTTGTGATTGAGTGAGGTCCGTAGCATAATGGTAGAGCGTCCGACCGGCAATTGGAAGGCCCTGGGTTCGATTCCTGGGCGGTTCGCCTCATTTTTCATTATTCGTTATCTCTCCTCCTCGTGTGCAGAAACGTTCCTTAACACTTATGTCGTTTCTATTCATTTATATACTGCGCGGTCATTGCAGTTATATGCATATATATATATATATATACATATATATAATGGCCATATATTAATATTAGCATGTTCCCTGTATCCTACATATACTTAAGAAGCAGTGAAAATTTATATACCCTATTTATGTCATTACATCAACCAACTAACTGCCTATTTGTCAGAACAAGTGAAATCAACATGTTAGTCCAGGCAATCTAGAGCAAAAATAGCTTCAACCTGGGCAAAATTGCTTCAGAAGCTTTCTAAACTGTTTCCAGCTCAGGAACCATTGCAGAATAACATATCCAAAATCCGACAAAATTGGACCCCGGGAACACCCCCAAAAATGAAATTCAAAATGGCGGACTGGCAGTTTCCTACGAAATACAATAAATTTTAATTTCGCTTTGTAGAGAGAGTTATGACGTTTTTCTTGATCAGTAAAATGTTTTAAAACACATTTTCGTTTCTAAATTAACCTATATGACACTAAAAATTGTATTAGGCGGCTAGTATTAAACTATGACGTCACGTAATGTAAATAAAATATACTGTATGGAGTGTATGTGAGAATGGACATTGCTACATCTTTATAAACTTATATTATATACAACTCTTTAATTCCTACTACCCACTATCAAATCTGCGTATTTGTGCTTGTCATTTTCTTTAAAACTGTTATTATGTACTCCTTTTAAATACTGCAACACAGTTTATTAATTTGTGTTTTCTGTTTCAGACTGACTCGGTGTACGGCTGACTCGGTGTGCGTCCGCCTTCAAGAATGCAGACCCCTGAAGAATTGTGCGTGATTTGTAAGGAGAAATTGGACAGCGGACAGGAAGTGGTTCACATCTCGCAAAAAGGAGCAGATGGTATAAATGCATCCAGCCGCAGCCGTGGAAGCGATGTTGTTGCAGCAGCTGGAATAAGTGTTCACGTTGTATGTAGGAAAAGGTTTACGGATAAAAAGACCATTGAAATAAAGAAGCGACAGACCGCAGCCGAGGCAATACCAAGGAAAAGTGCTCGTTTTCATGAATACGCATTTTCCAGCGCTACTCACTGTTTGTTTTGTGATACCTTTGTGGACTTTTTTTCCAAACACAAACCAAAATCAGAGCATGTCAAAATAAGAACTACAGAGTTCTCCGAAACCATAAAAAGGTGCTGTGAAAGCCGCTGCGATGAATGGTCGTTTAATGTAAAAGGCCGTCTGGAGTATTATCTTCGTGATCTTCCTGCTGCAGATTGTGTCTACCATCACACTGCAGCGTAAATTTTCGAAGTGGAAAAAACATTCCTCGCGCATACTCCTCCGACGATCATGATTCGAAGAAAGGGAGACCAACTAATGAAGAGCAACACCAAGCATTCCTTCAGACCTGTGCTTACCTGGAAGAGAATGATGAAGAACAACTGTTGATTGGAGACCTAATTTCCAAAATGGAGGAATATCTTCAAGGAAGTCAGAGCTCTGTCTACGAACGCAGGCACATGAAGAGAAAGCTTTTAGAACGTTACGGAGATAAGATCATAATATCAGGTGAAAGTGGGAAGGCAGATGTAGTAACACTACGAGAGACAGCTAATGAAATTCTTATAGATTATCACAAAAAGTCGAAAGAATGTGATATAGATATAGAGCTACAGAAGATTTACCTAGTAGAAGCTGCTGCAAAAATAATCAGAAGTGATATCAAGTCTGTCGACTCGCCTAGAAAAGATGTGTATCCATCTCCAAATGACATCACTGCAGAAAGTGCTCTTGATTACATTCCCAACAGTCTGAAATTGCTATTATCAAAAGCATTTGCGGGACAGGATGCTTTAAGAAAAATAGGTGCAATTGGGCAGAGCATTATGCAAGCAACCCGTCCTAGAGGATTACTATTTCCACTACAGATCGGTTTGTCGGTTCAGCTACACCACAACTTTAGGTCAAGGTACCTTATTGACGTTCTCCATCAGCTGGGTTACTGTTCGTCGTATGCAGAAGTAACAAGATTCGAAAGAAACGCGGCGCTGGCAAGTGGGTCTGGCTCTTTTACTGTTGATGAAAACACTGCAGTCCTTCTAGCAGCAGATAACGTCGATCATGATGTCTGCACTTTGGATGGGAAGAATACCTTTCATGGAATGGGTATGATTGCCGCAATAACTCCGAAGATCAAGATCCACCCTTCTATTCACAGGCGTAATGTTGGTGACAATGACATTAAGAAGATTGCAACCGTTGACATTAGGGAATATAGACACGGGAGAAGCATGTTGAGGGACATCTCATTCCGCGAACTTCCAGTACCCACTGCCACCATAAGTCGACTTAGTCTTCTCTGGCAGATATCTTCAGCAGAAAGATCAGGTCCAAGTTGGTCCGGAACAATGCAGGCAATTCACGGTGGATCAATTGTCTCACATCCAGGTGTGGCGTCGATCACGTTCCTTCCCATCATAGATATGTCGCCAACTGACATGACCTGCATATTTTCGACATTACTATATTTGAGGAAGATAGCACGCGATCAAAAAGTCCCATGCATTATTATCTTTGATCAGCCTTTGTTCTGGAAAGCTTCCCAAATCATCAATGAACAGAGAGACCTGCAGGACATTGTTTTAATGCTGGGATCATTTCACACTCTGATGAATGTTTTGGGAGCAGTCGGTACTCTTATGAATGGTTCAGGATTGTCTGAAGTACTTCAAGAAATATACGGACCAAATGCCGTGCAACACATGATGTCTGGAAAAGCTGTTTCAAGAGCGATACGTGGTCATATGATAGTAGATGCAGCTCTTAGTACCTTACTAGTCGCAGACGTTTTCCCTCGTAATGAAGATGGAACTCCTCATGACCTCCATAAGGAAGCTTGTGACCTGCTCGACGATGTTATGACCGCCAAACAATCAGTTGAGGATGTGGAATCTTCGAATGCATTGTCTCAGATTGCTACCACTTTGGATGCGAAGAAAACTGACCTACAATCTACTTCGCAAACAAGTCAACTCTGGTTGGAATATCAGCGAATGATCAACATTGCACGTTCCTTGATAACAGCAGACAGAACCGGCTCGTGGGATTTGCACTTGCAAGCTATGCTGGAGACCATCCCCATAATTGCAGCAGCCGGACATCACAATTACCTGAAATCGATATACCTGTACCTGCAGAAAATGTTAAGTTTGCCTTCTGAAAATCCAGCCGTTAACAAAATGTTCCAGGAAGGTAAGTTTGTGGTAAGAAGAAGCGACAGATTATGGGCCGGACTCGGCACAGACCTGGTGATAGAACAAGTACTAATGCGTTCCCTGAAAAGCAGAGGCGGACTGACACGCGGAAGTGGATTTACAGACATCCAAAGGACAACGTGGCTCTTTTCTATGCCTCTGTGTTCCACTTATAACTTAGCAATGCAGGAATACACCAGAGTTTTGTTGGAAAGTAGTGAACAGCACAAGGAAATGAGGGGAAGTAGACAAATCAGGGACAGTAATGACATGAAGAAAGTACTTGAACGTCTGGAATCCTTATCCCCATTCCATTCTACCTCGGGTCTCTGCAACATTGTAACAGGGCTAACTGCTGATCCTGGAGTTAACGTTCATCAATTGCATTCAATCGGTACGAACATTGTCGTAAAAATGATTGGGAAACAAGCCTTTACATATTCTGCCAAAAGATCTGACAAAGTGAAAACACTAGGATCTGCTTCTGCCGTTGTGATCACTGATGCTTCAGATATAGAAGTAGATCCTGCACTACTGTTTCAGAGAATGATGACTGTTGCCACTGGCGGAGACATGAATCTTGAAGATGTCATGTGTTACGAACTGTGTGCATATCCTCCTGCATTGTTCGAATCACGAAGTATCTTGAGGAAACCCGATAAGTCTCAGCTAGCTCATGCAATAATCAAATACACTGACACTTTACGCATGGAAGAAGTTCAAGAAATTCAGTGCACAGACCAGTACGTATTGGATGGTGGATCTCTACTACATCGTGTTTCCTGGCGTCAAGATGAAACATATGACAGCATCGCCAACTCATATGCCGATTTCACTCTGAAAACATATGGAAAAGCAATCATTGTTTTTGATGGCTACAGCAGCTCTCCTACGATCAAGGACATGACCCACAGAAGACGCAGCACCAAGACAAGCAGAAATGTGAATCTCAGTCCAAGCATGAAGTTTGTTGGCCAGAAGGAACACTTCTTGGCTAATGAAAACAACAAGCAAGCATTTATTTCCCTCGTAGGTGAGATGTTGAAGAAGCACGGGTGTACTGTTCACAACGCAGATGGGGATGCTGATGTGGACATCGTTCGTGCAGCAGTTTCCTCATCAGAAAATGCAACTACAACAGTAATAGGGGAAGACACCGACTTGCTGATTCTCCTTCTGTACCATGCCAAGGACAGTGGTTTCAAGTTGTACTATCGCAGCGATATAAGACGGGGACCATCTCCTAATCCTGTGTATGATATTCTCAGCATTCAATCATCGTTAGGCAATGACATCTGCAAGTATCTCCTGTTTGTGCATGCTTTCACGGGCTGTGATAGCACATCCAGAATTTTTTCGATCGGTAAAGCCAAAGCATTCGACACACTGATGAAGGTGGCTGAACTCCGTTCAGTTGCAAATACATTCTGTTCTGATTGTTGCCAACACTCTGACATTGAAGCCGCTGGAAGAAAGGCAATGCTTCTGTTGTATGGCTGCAAAACACTTGAATCCACTAACGCACTACGTCATCGAATGTTAGTTGAAAAGGTAGCTACAGCTAAATCTTTTGTTACACCCGAACGTTTGCCACCTACCGATGCGTCCACAAAGTACCACAGCTTTCGCACATACTTTCAAATACTAATCTGGAAGTCTACAGAAGAGAAGATCGATGCAGAACAGTGGGGTTGGTATGTAAAGAATAATTCCTACTACCCTACAGCCTGCGACAAGCCACCAGCTCCAAATTATCTACTCAACATGATCCGCTGCTCCTGCAAGACGAAATGTGCTACTTCAAGATGTGGATGCAAGCGTAATGGAATGCCCTGTTCAGCCGCTTGTGGCGAGTGCCAAATCAGTGGTTGCGATAACAACCCAAGTACCGGTAATCTATCCGATGATAGTGATGAAGAGGATTAATTTCTGTATGTTTGTGACCAGGTATCACTTCTTCTGTAATGAACATAACTTGAAACTGGGAAAAAAATAATTGTTGTATTATTGATTATAAAAATCTGTAAAAAGCTATATAACATTATATTTGCGTAATAACTGGTTGTGTTGTATATTGTTGAATTATTTAAAACATTACAACTGAAAGAAAAAGCATCAAATGTATCTCTATAAATAAAAGCGTAAATTATATATATTTTTTTTTTCGTAGGAAACATCCAGTCCGCCATTTTGAATTTCATTTTTGGGGGTGTTCCCGGGGTCCAATTTTGTCGGATTTCGGATATGTTATTCGGCAATGGTTCCTGAGCTGGAAACAGTTTAGAAAGCTTCTGAAGCAATTTTGCCCAGGTCTAACTACAAATTGCCTGGACTATGTATGTTATTTTTTGTTTACTTTTCAAACCAAAGTTTAGTTTACTTTTGTAGTGGAAAAAACGAAGAACTTTTCGGGTGGAAATACTTTGGCGACAACTTTACACGCAAACAGCATTCAGAAACAGTTGAAAATCGAGGAAACACATCGTAGCAAATTATTACTAATGTTTATGGCAATCCATATACTGTAACATGGTCAATTTGTATTTTATTATTATTATTATTATTATTATTATTATTGTTATTATTATATTTTTTAACTATGGCATTCATTTGCGTTTTTGACATTCTTGATTTGAGTTCTCTGAAAGGCAAAAATTTTATAGTTCATTTTATTAAACTCTATTAGAGCCGATGTGAATAAAAACTGAAGACGATTTGACTCGGTTTGACTTGTACAAAAAGTTTTTGAGTTCTTCCTTGGTAAGGAAGTTCTTACAATACTGAATGGCTTCCATTAAATATAAGTTAGTATGAATGCAGAACTTTTAAACAGAACACCTCCAGTATTATTAAAATTATAATTATATGTCAGTTCATTTTTAGCCTTTTACTTTGTATGGAAAATTTCGTTGATTGGAGCCAAAAACAATTTCTGTGTTGGTTTGAGAGTCAAATAAATGTGCTTGTAGTTTTCTTAAAATTTTCTCTTTTCCCTATACATCCAAAGTTTCTAGGTAAAACTTAAATAAACTGCATTTATCTAAAATTATAAAAAACTTTACATTTATTTAGCTTAGACATTAAGCTCAAATGTTTAAAATACCTTATTAATGTTTACTACAGAGAGCGTAACTCACCTGCAAAGATCGGAAGTACTAGCTGCTTTCCTGACTCCGCTGTGAGAAGACAAGGGTTTAAAATCCTTCGAACTTTTAGTTACTAATCTGTCTGAGTAATTCAAATTAGACATTGTCTGGCTATGAATGGCCTTTATTGGCTTCTTTTCATAGTGCCTGGAGCTTCTTTGGCGTACAGGAGATCCTTTCCTAGCTTTGATTTCTCTATTTGATCTTGTGTACTGAATAGGAGTTTCTAATGGGGTTTTTGTAGGACTCAAATTGGATGCGTTTAATCGCGATCTACTTTGTTTAATATCGGTGGAGTTTAATAATTTTGATGAACTCTTCCTGGCTCTTGACTCTCTCAAAACGGAGGAAGATATTTCATAAGGACTTAAAGAGGGCTTGATTGATGGAATCGACTGCGAAGAAGAAAGAGAAAAAGGCTTTTCGGTCCGACTTGATTTTAGTTTCGAAGTTTTGGCTGAATTTTCATTCACTACAGATTTATTTCCTAAACGTTTTTTTAGTCTTCCTGACTTTGATTCGTCATTATTTAAATGGGATTCCGTTTGTACATTATTTGATGCAATTTTTACATTGACGGTTTCAGTTATATCATTACTATCTTTGGTCGTAATAATAACAGAAAGGGTACTACTTTCAGAGGGTATATTACTATCAAAAGTATCGTTCAACTCGCTTTTATGTTTAACCTTGGATCCCTTATTTATATTATCTTCTATATTGACAGATAAAACTTTACATTCGTTTGACTCCAGGTCGCTGTTGTTTGGCTCAGACGTTCCGCAAGTAAATTTTTCATCTTTTCTCTCCCCTTCAATTTCTTCATCGATTTCACTGTCTTCTTCAAACACATCATCATCATCATCATAAGTATTATTTTCTCGAGCGACGGCCTGAGGCGGTTGGAAAACTTTCTCCATTTCTCGAGTTCCTTCAGCAAATTCTGAACTAATTAAGAACTGGCTCGGCGCATCGTCCACCACTTCTTCAATTAGTACTTCTTCTTCAAGAATTTCTTCATCCGAACTCGGCTGTTGTTCTTTTGTGACGGGTACAAAAACGGACTTAATTTTACTATCGGAAGAAGCTACGGAATTGTTTGTATTGGCTTCATTTTCCGAGGCTGAGGCAGTAGTAGGGTCCTTTCGAAAAGTGGATTTATTATCAAGGTGTTCATCTAGAGAGTTCTTCGTTTCCTCTTGTAGCTCCAAAATCTGATCCGGAGGAGGTTTGGCTTCGTATTCTGTCGACACTGAGTGATAAATTATATCATTCTCGTCCTCCGCATCAAACATAATTTCTGACGAATCTCCGTATCCATCATCCGAATCTGTAGTTTTTAAAATGTAAAAGTTTAAGAAAAAAAATTTAAACTCAGACATTAAACGAGCGTCTATTAACCCTTTAGCCTCAAGTGGAACTTTACTGATTTTGTTCTGATTAATGTCAGACGATTTTATTTGGGCTAAAAAAAGACCTTTGAATATTAAAGTATTATAATACAATAAAATGTTCAGTTATTATTAATAAAATAAAATAAAGTGTCATTAATAACACTGTTCAACAACATTTTTTTTCTCAGATGATAGTTGTTTCCTTTGCATTTTTCATCTCTGATTATGAAAATGATAACGAAATTCTGCTATCACGTCAGGTTTTCAAAAAATTTGGGATTCAATTCTTAACCAAATTTGTATATAGATGATAAATTGAATAAATTATTAAAAGTGTAGCTACCCCAAAGCTGAGAGTATCCCAGCAGAAAATGTTTTAGCTAATGCAAGATGATGTAATTTCTGCTCCTAACACGTTCAAACCTGTCGTAACGTCAATTTTTTCTTCTGTGTTATCTGTCAGTTATGAGTCATTCAGTCTGCCGCAAGCTGCTTCATGATGCGGGTCTGTTCATGTGCAGTGAAGTTTGATTTTATATTTTTTTTCCATTTACCTACTCATTTAATTGTGCATGTGCTATACAAAATAGCGCCTTGAAGGAAAAAAGGATAATCTGAAATGTCGCGTAAATGTGTGAACAATCCTAACAGTTTCTGTCATGTGTGCGGTGATTACGTGACACAAGACCACAAAATAAACATTACTCCCTTCATACCTAATTTTAGTGTGCAGTGATAACCAATTTGCGCAGTAATAATTTCAATTTGTGCAGTGATAAATTGAAAATATGGGCAGTGATACATTAGGTTCTATAGTATATCGGATATATAACCTAATTTATCACTGCACAGATTTTCAATTTATCACTGCACAAATTTAAATTATTACTGCGCAAATTGATTATCACTGCACACTAAAATTAGGTATGACTCCCTTAATTAAAAAAGCTTATGAGCTCTATTTCGGCTGCAAAATCGGGGATCAAGATAAAATTTGGGCTCCCCATATACGCTGTGTGCGTTGTGCTGTGACCCTCAGGGATTGGTTAAAAGGTACGAGTACCTCTATGCCATTTGCAGTCCCCATGGTTTGGAGAGAGCAAAAAGATCACTTCAAAGATTGCTATTTTTGTTTGACTTAAGCTCAGTGGTTTTTTCTTGAAAAATAAGAAGAAAATGAATACCCGACTCTGCCTTCCGCAATATTGTGAAACTCTTCCAGTTCCTAAGCCCCCTGGATCGTGGGGCTTAGATGATAATGATGATGAACCTGCTGAAAATGAGCCTATGGAATTGTCAGATAAGGATGAAGAGTATCGACAAACTCAAGAAAAGAGCCTCACTTGATAACTCAACCTGAGCTTAATGATCTGGTTCGAGATTTGAATTTATCGAAAAATCAAGCAGAACTTTTAGGATCCAGATTACAAGGATAGAACTTGCTTGCAAACGATACCAGCATATCTGTTTTTCGCAAACGCCAAAAAGTATATAAAAATTCTTTTCTAGGACTGGTGATCTTTCTTTTTGTAATGACATTGATAGTTTGATGATGGCCCTAGGACACGAGCATAAACCTTTAGAATGGCGACTATTCATCGATTCGTCAAAATTTAGTTTGAAGGCTGTCCTGCTGCATACTGGAAATATATATCCTTCAATTCCTATTGGACATGCTGTCCATATGAAAGAGTCGTATGAAAATATGGAATTTCTCCTGAATAAAATGAATTACAAAAGATACAACTCGTATATCTGTGGTGATCTCAACGTCATTGGGTTGCTTCTTGGTTTACAGCTTGGATATACAAAATATTACTGTTTTCTTTGTGAATGGGACAGCAGAGCAAATAATTCTCATTACACTGTTAAGAACTGGCCGCTTCGTCAGTCTTTCACTCTTAGACAAAAAAATGTTGCGTGCCATAAATTGATAGATTTTGAAAACGTTTACTTGCCACCTTTATACATCAAATTAGGATTGATGAAAATTTTTGTTTAGGCAATGGACAGAGCAGGAGATGGATTCCAGTATTTGAAACAAAAATTTCATCTGATTAGTGATGTCAAAATAAAAGAGGGAATTTTCGTTGGTCCACAAATAAATGAGTTAATGAAAGATGGTGCCTTTGATAAGTCCTAAATGAATCTAAAAAAACAGCTTGAAATGCTTTTAAAGCAGTGACCCAGAATTTCTTAGGCAACAAAAAATCGCCTAACTATGCAGAATTGGTTGATGAACTTCTCCAAGCTTGAGATCATTGGGATGTAATACGAGTTTAAAAATTAATTTTTTGCATACGCACTTCGATTTTTTCCCGCCAAACCCGGGAGATGTCAGCGATGATCATAGAAAGCAGTTTCATCAGGACATTTCTGCGCTGGAGAAACGACACCAGGGCAAGTGAAGTCCATACATGTTGGCTGATTACTGCTGGACGCTAATAAGGGAAGCCTCAGATGTCACTTACAAGCGAAAATCATCAAGAAAAACATTTTTAAGTAAGTAAAAAACCATTTTAATATTGTCTTTGTGTATAGATTATTCTATTATATTCGAATATAAAAGAGTGATTTTTCTCAAAAACCTGACGTGATAGAAAAATTTCATTGTCATTTTCATAATCAGCGTGCAAAAATCTATAGGAATCACCAGATTTCATTTGAGAAAAAAAGGAAAAGTTCAAATTTGTTGAATAGTGTAATTAAAGCATTATTAATAAAATAAATTGTACATTCTTTTATTTTTTAACCTAAAATCGTTTCAACAGAAAGAAGTGTGTTTCTTCGTCAGTAGCCCGTGAAAGAAAAGTCTACAAACATTTTTCCATAACACCATACTGTAAATCTTACATGACCAATTTTATTAATAATTAAATGAAGGGACTCTCAGAAAGATACTGTAGTACACACAATTTTACTTCATATTGGAGAAGTGAACATTAAAAAGACAATACACAATCGATTAACATATTTGTTCGGAAATTCATTAAATATTAAAGGTTTCCGATATTTCATTTCGATGAGTGGATATATTTTTAACCCATTCAGCTCTGAATAAATGAACGGATAAAAACTGTTTTTAATATTAATACTTGATAGACTTACATTTATTGGATGAGCCAAATGGAATTTAATATAAAGAAATAAGTAAATAAATTCGTCCCAATTTTTAAAATGAGGTCGAGAAATGCGACTTTATTTTTGGTCTGTAATTAAAATGTTCCTCAACTTAAAGTCAAGTAGAAACTGCACAAACACACTTTTTGGTGCGAGTTAAAAATAATATAAAGGGACGATAAAGTTTTCACTTATTGATAAATGACATTATAATTTATTAGGACTTTTTGTTCCTATTAAATGAAGCCCCCCCCCTAGGAAGATGTGGCTAAGCGACAAAAGTAAAAGACGCCAAAAAATGCAATTAAACGTTGTATCAATTTGAAAGTGGGATAACTTTTGAACTTTTAAAGATATTTCGATGAAATACCTTTAAAGTGGTATAGCTTTTAATTGCATTTTTTGGCGTCTTTTACTTTTGTTGCTAAGCCATTTCTTCCTACGAGGACTTCAAACATAATCATGGTTACTCAGACTTGTACTCCTTACCAGACTCTCTGGGGCTTTGGTACTCAGCGATGACTTCTTTGAACCGAAGTTTGGTCACTCTGTTGCTTTCAATCGGGGTGGAGTCTTCCGCAAGGGCTCTGTTCACTTCCTTCAGCCTCTCCGTCATGTCTATCGGGGGAAGGTCCATGTCTGTCGCAAGAAGAAGCGTTGTTTTAAATTTATATTTTCAGTAAATGATGTAATATTGAATCGGAAAGGTACAAAACTCTGCCCAGCAAAAATAAAACCCTCGGACCCACTCCTGTGACCTTGAACTACATGCATGAATGCTGAAAGATTTCTTCCTTGACCAGGCCTCAACACTTTTGTTAAATATCACTGCAATCCGTCCGTTGGTTTATGAATAACTAAGTTCATCACAATGCGCAAACTTTTGGCTTGTCGCTGTGATCTTTACCGTTCGTTTACCAATATCGATGGATATTTCCCTGGCTGGGGCCCAAACAATCTGTCTCATGGTCAAAACAGGCTTACACACACACACACACACACACACACACACACACACCAGAGTGATTACAGTCCCCATTTTTCCCTATCGGGTCAGAGCAATTACAATAATCTTCATCAGAAATTTTTTAATGCAAATTTTTAAAATTTGTAATCAGTTAATTCCTTCTGTTTTTGTACTGTGTGTGTGTGTGTGTGTGTGTGTGTGTGTGTATGTGTGTGTGTGTGTATGTGTGTGTGTGTGTGAACAGAGATAATTATTTTTAGTGAGGTATCTCCTTTGGTACCTTCCTAGTTTAAAACATTGTTTTTTAAATAAAACCTCTGTCAAAAAATGTATCTCAGGTTACGTTACGTTAAGTTAAGTTAGATTAGTTCACAAGTTTTATTAATTAATAAATAAATAAATAGATAAGTGCCCAGTTCACAATCGAAACTGATCTAAAAATTGGGAATTGGAAATACAGAAAAAGTTGACCTCCTCTTGTGGGGTATCATGCCCTTTGATGATCTAATGTGTTTTTAATTATTCAAATCCACAGTATGTGAGGCAAAAATACATCATTAGTCTTAATTCACGGTCGCCTTGTATTAATTAGCGCTATAATTACTCACGCAGCTACTATAATTAAAATACTAAATTCTTTGTCGGAGAAATTAAAGTTAGATAACAATAGTTTATATATATATATACACACACACACACACACACACACACACACAGAGGGTGTCCCAGAAGTTTTGGAGGGGTTTTATTTGACTAATTTTTTTCTTTATTGATTAATTTATTTTTATTTTTCAATTAAAGTACCCTTGCTGAGATTAATGAAAATGGATTCCTGGACAGTGCAACAATGAGTGGCTATTGTGGAACTTTATTTGACAAACAACTCTTTCATCGTTGCCGCTCAAAGAGCTTTTCGATTAAAATTTAACGCACGTTCCACTCCTTCTGATCGAGCTATTCGACGGTACGTCGCTAAATTTCGTATGGGAAAGGGTCAGGGAGACGAACCACGGACTGGGCGTCCTCGGACAAGCCGAAGTTCAACTCTGGTTGAGGTGGTTCGTGAAGGCGTTGAGGAAAATCCACATCAGTCCGACGACGCAGCCAGGAATTAAACATTTCAAGAAGTTCCTTACATTTAATTTTAAGAGAGGATATCAATCTTTACCCGTGCAAAATTCAAATTGCTCAAGAAATTAAACCACAAGATCATTAGAGTCGGATAACGTACGCTAAGGCGATTTTAGATTTACGCAGTGAAAATGAAGATTTTCACCAGATATTAAATTTGTAATTAAAATCGCAATAAATATATTTTCAAGTGTTACAAATCATTTTTTATTTTATATATATATATATATATATATATATATATATATATATATATATAATTTAGTTAGGTTAAATATATTTAAGAAAGCAGTGTCCAGTTAGATTACAATTGTTGGGGTAAATTTGGGTAGGTTACTTAAATTACAATTCTGCTTCTAATTAAATTGGGTTGGAAATGTTTGTATAAAAACTTATGAATAAATGAATGAAATTTTATTGTTAAAAATAAATATTACAATATTACAATAATTTCAACATACATTTGCTTGTTGGACATTTGATATTTATTTTTCCTGTTTAATTTGGCCCTTAAGCGTTAGGTTTCATGACAGTTACCGGTAAATTCATGTTATTATTAAACAGAAATAAACCAAAGGTTTAGATAAAAAGGAAGGTTTGAAATTACAGCTATTTTGAGTTCTTGGTCCAAATTGTGTAAAGCAAACCTGGGGTGATATGAATGTAATTGCGATTGGAACGGGCGCATTCCTTGTCCTTGGGGAGGAAACCCATACTTGCGATGCAGCTTGTTCCTGATGACCTATAAAGCTAAGAGTGTCTGCAATGCAAACGAATAACACAAGCAAGGAAATGACAATGGATCAGACTGTTCACTGAATTATCATAACTCAAAGCATTGTTGCTTCTAGTCCGAAGCCTCGTTAATACATTAACCTCCTATGCACTTAGCAATGATGTTGCGAACTGCTTATACTCTGAATGGGTGTACTGTATGGGTGGAATAGTAAGTTGACCCCCCCCCCCCTACCCAGTTAATTAAGCCTTTCTTCAACTTGTGACTTAATCCATTAACGCACAGTATGTATAAAACAAGTGATTCAGTATATCTGATTCTATATGTATGGTGGTGTAGTGGTCAGCATCGCTGACTACCGGCCCTGTGTTCAATTCTTGATGACGGCAGGTGGTGCGCAGCAAACCCATACAACAAAAAGGGTTGGTAGATATATGGGTACCCTGGGCAGCTTAGTGGTTAAGACGCTGGACTGCTGATTGGGAGGTCGAGATCGAGTGCCTGAGCGAGGAATGACCACTCGTGATGGGTCGTGGTTCGGATTCCAAGTTAAGCTGTAGGTCTAAGGCGGAGCAACAAGCTTGACCTTCGTCAGAATGAATAATTCGGGCGGAAGCAAAATCAAGGTTAACAAAGGTTATAAATATGAAGGAATACATAACCATTTCTTCCGTCGGATTTTATTGGTAAACACTTTCTCAAGTCGAATCCTTTTGGTTCTCACCCAAGTTGGATTTCATGCGTTTACTTTTGGAAGAAAACAGCCATTCCTCACCACGCCGAAGTAGTATTTTCTCCAGCCGTTAAGGAGTGAAGTTTGAAATCATTCCATCTTCAAGCATCATCGTTTAAACATCTTGCTTGTAGTTATAGGCTCTTGCGTCTTAGCCTATACCTTTCACGTAAACTCAGAGTCTGTCACCCTTTTGCATAGGCCGAACTCATTTGGCCTACAGTGTTTACAGTGTCCTGCTAGGCTATTTTGTAATACAACCTATAAATTCAGACAAACTCTCAATCTAACCGTATAGTAGGGTGGTCCACTTTTATATAGAAAAATATAAACTGTTAGAATATGTTCTTCCTCAAGGCTGCCCTTGTTACACTATGTCAGAGGATTTCACAAGTGAAATTTGGAGCCATTCGAAGCATATTTAGAGGTCGCAAAGAAATTGATCCTTTTGTCCAACATTTATCCCCTTCTGTATTTTATGGCATCACCAGCTTCAGTCACTGATTTACTCACTTACAATGAATTTGTCTGACGTCAAGTTACTATTGCAGACATTATTTAGTATTATGATGTATTAAATAAATATAAAAAATACATACTTGGCGACATTTTCCATCTCAGAGTCAGTTAGAGCGTCTCAGTGAGACACAATCAGTTACAGTTCAGACACCGTGTGGGAGTGTTGCGCTATCATTAGCTGGTGAGTTACTAGTAAATGCAATCCAGTTAGTTGTACATACATTGTGGCAACCTGGCTTTCATATCATTATTCTTGATACTAGAATTTACATACAATTGAAAATAAAAGATTTGATCATTCATGAAAGCTATCATTGCAAAATTAACGTATGCGTTTCGTCTTTTGCAGATTCCCACCATGGCCAGAGAACTTCGTGATGCTGCAGCAAATTGGCTACTTGGTAAACCCACAAAGGACATACTAACATCGCGGCTTCCATCACAACGCGAAG
The DNA here is from genome assembly GCA_023014485.1 of Bathynomus jamesi. NCBI lineage: Eukaryota > Metazoa > Arthropoda > Malacostraca > Isopoda > Cirolanidae > Bathynomus > Bathynomus jamesi. The sequence continues at coordinate 321,918 of JAJOZX010001010.1, forward strand.
TATTACGCTTCTCTATGTGACAGAGAAAAATATACTGTATATATATATATGGTAGGCAACACTTTTAACTGCATCAATTTCACGACATTTATTTTAATTACAGGGCCGACACGGAGTTAGACAGCGTTATAAACACTTTCGACGAAAGGAGAATGAATGCTTCGCCGAACAGGCTACCCAGCGAAACAGGTCACAGGATTGAATCACAGTCAGCCAAGCGAACGCGAATTTGCAGACTAGTTAAGGTAAGTGTTTTGAAGCTATGTGGTATTTTAAAGTAAACAGATTTTTCTACAAGGTAAATTATGTTCATTGATTTAACTGGCTCTCGCTAATGGAATTTTCTCGGTTATAATATAACCTGACATTCACTCGCTATTAATTAGCCTTATAAATACCACTACAAACGCGTTTTGAAAGTAGTTTATGCCTTATTCTCGGTCTATATATACACAACGTTTCAATCGGAATAAATTATAAAAGGCCGCCATAATTGCTAAACATTTTCAATTATTTTCTACATCCTTCACCGTTATTTCCGCATATATATATATATATATACACACCCACGGCGTGTTTATATTTCTTGTACAGCTAGGTTTTTAGAAATATTAAAACTTTTAAGAATTGCATTCGAATTGAAAAAATGACTTTCTCTTTATTTTACAGGAGCGAAACGGAGGTAGACGATATTATAAATGCTTTTGGAGAAAGGGTGATAAATGAAGTGGTACCCACAACAGCTGGCGAACCAGATGTCGTGGTAATGGCACACAACCGGTCAAGCGAGTGCGTGCTCATCGACGAGATTATGTAAGTATTTTTTGAGGATATTAACAAAACGTAACATATTTTCATTTATTAAACATGTACAAAAAGGGGCAGCGCCCAATTCTTAATTGTTACAAATGTGTATATAGGTTTATACAATTTAGAGCTTACAAATTACAGGGGGTTGCAACATGCGGGAACTTTTTTTTTATCTGTCTGCACACATTTATCGTTCATATTTGTGTCACACAAGTCGAATAATTTTAAAAAATTCATAAAGCCCTTCCCGCGCGACATATGCATGAGAAACAAAATACAATACAGTCCACATGTTTCAGTATAAAGCCCTTGAAGGCGATATGGGGTCCAGATAATCTTAGGCACACGTAATCGCGCGATAAAATTTACGATTGTCGAGTCATGCTATGGGGGGAAACTGAGTGAATCGAAATAGTACATTCTTTCCTTAGTTTTAAAATAGATCGCAAACCAGTGAATCCCATCGCCACCCACATTGTCGGTGTTAACAATAACCCCGCACCAGTTCCCCGTACTGGGCACCTTCAATATTTCGTTCTTAGTGAACACTCCGATAAATTTGGAACGCGCGAAACAGTTACTTTTCATCATTCTCTGTAGAGTATTTGCCACCATCTTAAAAATCTGTGCTTATGTTCCGGAAACGGTCCAGTTCTATTAGTGCCTGCGTCTCGAGATATATTAGTATACTAATAGGAGCGTCTGTAGGCCTGGCGAAATCCAAACGCACTGAAATCGTCCCGGTCTGAGGGGGGTTTAAATGGGTGCTTACGCCGGCAGTCAAGTCAGGCGTAAGGTCAAATGAGTAAATATTAAACTGTTCCACAAATTCTTTCTGCGTTATACCGATTCCAAGTTCATCACACGCGCCTGTGTTATGGGCTAAACTGCTGTATGATCTCGCAGAGAGCGGAAACACCGCATCTGGCGAGTAGTCCTTATTCAAAGCCCCACCCAGTGCGACGCCATTGATATATAAAGTAATATTTTTAAGCCCAAAATTCTGGAATTTTAGGGCACTCTTTTTACAATTTCCATTTGTCGAAGCGCGGTCTTGCATCCCTATTAATATCCTGTTAGGTAGGACGCCAAGAGCGATGTTTTCTAGCTGCTTCGATGGCAATAGTGTAGGAATCGTGTACAGTTTGATCTGTACCCTGTTAATTGGGTATTTCACTCTTTCTCGATTTCTATATGTTTCGCGGAACTTAGTTTCACTCGGCGTATACGCAAATATGCTTCCATGATGTGTATCACAACAGGTTTCGCGCCTTCTTCTTGGTCAGCGCCCAGATTTATACAGATCTCAGGGCTTGTGCGAGTAAGCTTCAATTTCATATCTACCCCGTTCATAAGCAACTTCTGGAATGTAAAGTCCGTGTGCAGGCGTCCAAAACATTCATATATCTTTTTTTTAGAATCTTTAAATTTATCCTTTATACTACCCTCATCTTTAGTGTGGTAATACCCCTCGGCGGATAAAAAGGTGTCCTTCGCTTCTTTTGAAAAGTTGAGGACATTTTCCAGATATGCTCGTAGGTGGTAGTACCCCGTGCCTGCTGAGATGTTAGTCTGATTTAAATATACGTCAAACTGGCTGAATATGGTGTGCAGAAAGTTTGTTTCGGGATATGCAACATAATTATCATCACAGTCCGTTCCATCAGAATGAGCTATGCGTAGTTTAGTATACATGTCCATACAGCTCGGATCAAAAATGTAAGGGCCTGAACTGGGTATCACGAATTCTATAGGTTCACTGGGAGAACTAATTGTGTTTAAAGGGTTAATTGTAATAAAGTCACTGTGCTCAATAGAAACTTGAGTTGGAGGCATCTCAAAGAGGGATAGCTCCGATTTACAGCACTGTGAACTGCAAGGATGAATGACACGTGCCATGGTGAGTTAGAAACAGTGCCACCTCCCCCGACGAGTATCAGTCAATCTATGAATCATGAGAGTAGCGTCCTCAGTTTATATCAGTTAAAAAAATGATCGGTCACAGGTTTCATACGCTTAGAACACTTCTTTTTTGGCACCCTTTTACGTTTAATACCACGTGTCCCCTTCTTCTTCCTAACAGTTCTCTTCTTCTTCTTTACGCTACGTGTTGGCACCCCCTTCTTTCTATCAATTCTTTTCTTTCCTCTGCCACGCATTTTTATCTTCGCATCTTTGATGATTTCATCCCGCGTACGTTTTAAATGTTTTTTTAGAGCTTCTTTAGGTTTAGTTCCGGCGAGCATTTCCTCTGCCGCGTTAAAACCTATTTGTAACGCCTTCCTCCCAATGTACCTGGCCCCCCTCTCCAGTAGTGGTACAGCTGTGCGCAGTATGGATGAAAAAATGGACCCAAGTCCACTACCACGCTGGTATCTCGCCCCTCGGTATCCCATGAATGGTTTTCTGGCCATTATAACTCAGTGCGTCGAAAGTGCAGCTTCACTGTTAAGTTCCCGTCACCGAATGGGAAATTTTTACCCTCTACCGTTCTTATATATATTGAGATATTAGTTATTAGATTAGTTGCGACATTCACATAATGGGGCCTGTCATATGTAATACTCAAACTCCTGCCTCTATGGTTGGGGATGTGGGCAATGCGCAGCAGGTGGGCCTGGGTGTCCCCAACAAATTGGTGCTCCACTGTATTGCTATAAATATAGCACATGTCTGGGGGCTCAGGGTCTTCAGCCATTTTCTCCATCTTCAATTGATACATTAAGCTGGACAAGTCATCCGGTGCCTCGTGAAAGGTGTCTCTTTGGAAAGCTGTACTATATCGCCTCTCAGCCACAATTTTGAATAGTTATTTATCTTTAATATTTCCACCAAGCGTTGACTTTAGCTTCAATGTGCATGCATGCGCGTTTATATTTACGACTTCAAAAAGTAAATCGTATGTCAAGTATGACTTTTCAAGACTCTTGTTTAAACCCGCCACAATGTCCATGGCTGTGTCATAATGCCCGACTCCTAGCGAAACAATTGCGCTATAGTACTGTTCCTCGCCTCACAGGGTCGAACGTATAGTATTGTCTAATGTTATGCCTATTTTTTCGCACTCGTCGTTTCTTCTATAGATCAGAAATATGATTTGTTCATTTTCAAGAGTTAAATATTTGGTGGATAACTGAAGTTCACATATTCCCAATTCAATTGGGCCATGGAGTTCTGTTACAAAGCTGGCTAGTGTGTTGTTAGGATGCACAGACAGGGACGATGAGGATGGAAGTGTGACGTAGAAATGGTTGGGAGCCATGCTGCATACTAATTAAGCTTCATGACTGCATCTGCTTTTATATAGGTATTGAAGCTTTCTGGGTAACCTAGCCATTTCACCAGGTGCATTTTTCTCTTTCCTGCACCTTTGCTTCCTAAAATTTTCTCAATTTTAAACACGTTTTTTCCTAAATTAAATGTTACTTTCTGAAGTTCCTCGCGGTAAAAACCCCGAGATTTCTTCCCATTCAAATCTTCAACGTAATACATCATTATCTCGCCTTTAGGCCTCATAGCTCTAACTTTAAAAATCTCGCGTGTCCAGCCTTGCTCAAAACCCTTCGCGAATTTATTTCCCGAACGTGACAGCCTTACATAGTCACTGATTTTGAAACGCGCAGAGTGTGGTGGTGGTGGCACTCCATCTCTTCTCGGGCGCTTGCCTCTTTCTAAAACATCGTTAGGCGTTGTACCGATCGTACGGTGGTGTGGTGGGTTGTAGGATGAAGCCAGTGAATCGAGAACGTTTATATATCTGTACGTGTACGTGTTCCTTTATGGTACGTTGAACTCTTTCAGCTAAAGAAGCTTTATGTATAGAATTGGAAGTGTAATAGCTGATATTAAGCTCTGACAGCATGTTCTGAAAAGCTCGCCCTATAAATTCTTTCCCCATATCTGTACAAAAATAGCCCGGAATCCTGTTTTCTTTCAACATCAGTGTTTTGGTCGCTTTAGCGACTGTTTCAGGCGATTTATTTTTCAGGGGAACTAGCCACAGGTATCTAGAGAATACATCTATTATGAACAGGATGTAACGGTAGCCATCGTTGTACACTGAATATCTTTGCATGTCTGTTAAATCTGCCTGCCAAATAGAGTCAATCGATGCGGCTGTTGTCTTTGCTGTTTTAAACCTTTTTCTCACCGGTTTATGAAGTGTGTAAGCATCCTGGGCACGCAAAAATCTCTCAACATCCTTTTTCCTTACACCATAAGTACCTCTTTACAGTCTATTAACGCCACCATAGGATGCAGGGCTAGAAATGTCATAATAGTGCTTACTTAATACGTTAGCCATTTGTGTATTTTAGAGGCACGTGGATAAGGTTGGCTTCTACTCTCTTCTTTCTTCTCTTCAGAGGTACGGCAGCTGTGTTGGTGCGAAGGTGTACTCAGTTGTGACACGTGTGATGCATGTTCCAAGTCTTTTAACCTATTCAGATTACCTATCAATGTTTTGGGGACATTTATTTGCTGTAGTCTTGCTTTAATATGCCTCCATCCTGTTGGTGAGGGCCTGTCCCACTTTCTCACCAGATCATGAACAATATCAACGATATTGGACCCTTGTACCCTTGTTCCATCAACAATGACCTCGCCTGTGTCGGCCCACTGTATGACGGGGTCCTCACTCAACAGATTATAAAGACTTAACCCTTTATTCCTCAATGTATGGGGGAGGCTGTTTTTTAGCACATGTTCGATGTGCTGTGTTCCGCTACTCTTTGGTTGCTCAGGCCTGTGTCGCTATGCTCAGCGCTACTCGAGCTGTGCCTCACGGTGAGCTCTGTAGGATGCTTATAATCTTCGTACTCATGAAGAAATTTCTGCAAAGCCTCTTGATACAAAACCCTTTTCTCATCAGGCGCCTTTTCACTGTTTAATAGGGATAGTAGCTCACTCTCCATTCTTTTAAGCCTACTTTTACGGGGTTCTAGAGCCGCGTCTGGGGTCCTTTGTAATGAAGCATACACCTCGTGCGGGATCACAACCACCTTCTTCATTATATTAATCTAGTCAGTAAAGGCCCCAAAATTGAAAATAAGATGGGGAGGAACGAACCGCCTCTTTGTACAATAATACGCTTTTTCTTACCCACAGTCTGACTTTTATGGGCGAGCGTCTGTATTATGTTCTTGTAACGACGTAAGCGAGCCTTCTGACAGGATTTCATTGGAACATTACATTTTATAACATTGAGGCAGATTTCGCAGATGCACTTTAAAAAGTCAGAGTCGATATTTTTAACAAACATCTGCTGCAACGCCCGAGGCAATCGTTGATAGATTTTTATTAATTCACGGTATTTCTTTAGCCTATTCGTCATTCTGGAATATACCGGTTTCAGGCTCGTTTGGAAATATATTCGTTCTTAGAAGCACCCTAAACGTGTTTCGGGTGAAGGTCACAAAGCAAATATCCATAACGTTGCTTTGTGACCTCTTTATAAACCTCAAAAACTCCTTACGCTGACTCGGGAACATTTGACTGGCCAATATCCCAATTTGTGACACATCTCTACGTTGCGCGAATAAGACTAGATATTGCGTATTTAACGACACATCGCGCATGTATCTATTTTTAAAAAATAGATTCTGATTGATGAAGAACACGCTTATGTTAAGGTGGTGGGAGAATACTGTAAATGTCTCGGCAAACGTTTTATCCATCTCCAACATGAGGTCGTCAATTACGATGACTGTATGTTCATTTCCCTTTAACGAATTAACGTCATAGACCCCCTTGTGGAACAATACATCATCTTGGTACTCGTTGAACACTGATTGGTATGTCGAATAGCACCATATAACTTTATGCACAAATTTTGAGAACATTTCCCCCTTTTCTTTAATGATATTAAGCATAAACACCGTTTTACCACACCCTGTCGGTCCAGATATAATACATGTGGACGGGCTCGTGAATCTGAATTTTTCTACAGCATCCATTTCTAACACGTCACACCCCTAAGTGACTCATTTACAGAATATCATAAATAACGAGTTCTGCTCCTTATATTTTGTTTTCTTCTTCCACAGAACCGTGAATGACGACGATGTACAGCCCCCCCCCATCATCGACATCACGGGTGAATCCACTGACCGTGCATCTACAGTGCCCGTACCCGCCGATGAACCCTCACCTGCGACACGTGTAGCACGTTCAAAGCGGAGACATGATGAGTCCTCCACGTCAGGTATAAAGCGCGCGAAATACGCGCCGGTTGTTAGACAACCAATAGTAGAACCCCAGCCCTCAACGTCTTACGCTACCAACTCTACATCAGCTTCTTCCCCAATATACCCCATTGTACATCCTCCACAGCCCCCACCCGTTCTGTAGAGTCTGCTGTAATACACCCCCAGCCCTCGTCATACGCGGCCAACCCCACATCTACCAATATAGGCTCTTGTCCATCCTCCTCAGCGGTGACTCGTTCTGTTGAGGATGATATAACTTTGAGTTGGTGCGCTCTGCAACCCCGACCCCAGCCTTGACTAGAAATCAGTATATAGTCAGGGTCGATCCTAGATCCCTGTATAGCAATGCAATTGAGCGCGGCCTACGTCGAATTGTAGAGCGTATTGTAGAGGTTGCCCTTCAGAACCGCGACGAACGTGAAGTCAGGACGAGTCTGTCCTTCGGATTCGGATCAGATGATAACGATGTAGATGATTTTTGGGTGGTAGTGCCATTTAGACGTTTGGCTGCTGAAGATGTAGAATATATATTAGCACGTATAATGCAAGCCGCCCAAAGTAGTATAGCATTCAATATGGACAACTTCACGGTAAATATTGACCGTGTATTCCGTGTTGCGGGCCATAGTGCCACACCCTACACTCTTAACTTCAATTCTCAGGCTATTTTTAGACGGCATATAAACGTCGATCGTGGTTGCGGCTTTATAGCAGTAGTCTTAGCTCGTATGTTTACTGTACAAAATATACAGACCACAAAAATTTGGTTGCCTACGATCGTGGAGCGTGCCCGTAAACTAGCTGTAGACTGTGAACTTGAATTTGACTGTAATATGGGTCCTGAAGAACTGAGAAGGGTAGAACAGGAAATGAATGCTCCTATAGTTGTATTTGGCCTGGATGAACGTCGTAGAACTGTGTATGTTTTTAAAAGCAGTGAAAGAGATCATACAAGACCCCTACTTATTTTAGGACTGTCAGGTACAACGTATCTCCCCATCCGTAATATAAGGTGTCTTTACGTGAGTTATGATAAAAGTCGAAAATATGGGCGACATCATGACTTGTGTAAGGGGTGTCTCGAGTTTGCGGATGATATAGTGAAACATTGTAAAGATTGCCACATAGTATGTGAGCAGTGTAAAAGCGCCAAATGTGAAAGTCGTGTAGTTGATGCTGAGAAGCGGGATTGTAATGTGTGTAGACGCACATTTTTCAATAGTAACTGTTTTGAGCTCCATAAATCAATTGGTACGTGCAGGAAAATGAGAATCTGCGAATGTGGTATGTTTCATACAATAGATAATTGGGGGAATTTCAAGCACAAATGTGATGAAATTCACTGTTCTACATGCCATGAGAAATATAAGGCGGATGGTGTAAGGCATGTATGTTATATGAAAGACGCCAAGCCTAAAAACAAACCTGGTATAACTGTATACTACGATATAGAAACATACACGAACGTTGAAACCAAAGAGGTAATTCCACATTTACTTGTGAGCTAGACTATCTGTGATGATTGTATGGAGATCGAGTGTGATGAGTGTCATAAATGTGGTGAACGGACAAACGTTTTTAAAACGAATGTCCACGATAGTCCTGTGAAACTATTTGTGTCCTATATTGTCAAGTTAGCCGACAATTTAAAAAAAATGACTGCGTATATTCTTGCCCATAACGGGGCAAAGTTTGACACGCAGTTCCTTTATAAGGAGTTGCTTGAGCACGAGTCCTCTGAGATATTTACAGGTGATCCATTGAAAAGAGGCAACAAATTAATACAGCTGCAAATAAGAGGTAATGTACAATTTAAAGACACTTTATTATTCACACCTTGTAAATTAGCAAAGCTACCCAAGGTGATGGGGGTAGCAGCTGAGGTTTCAAAAGGATACTTCCCTTACACATTCCTCACTAGCGAAACTTTAAATTACGTAGGCCTACCTCCACCCAAAACGTTACTTTACTATGATTGTATGAGTACAGATGAACGTGAAGACTTTGATCGATACTACAACAGTTTAATGAACGTAATCCTTATAATATAGCTGATGAATGTGAGCGTTATTGCGTGAATGATGTACGCATGCTTAGAGTATGTTTCCAGGCCTTTAGAAGGATGTACATTGCTTACAAGAAGTCTCGCGCCTCTGTCTCGTCCCAAGCTAGTCTGTTAGGTATAAAATGGGCGGTCCTTATGGCAGCGGAGGTGTGTTCGGATTGGTGCACATAATTGCTCTAACCCCATCAATGACGTCCACATTATCATTGTGTTGATCACTCTATCTATTTATATATAGAGCCATATTGTATATAGATATATATGTAGAGTATGCAGGGGATAACGTGTCTCAGTCCCAGCTATGGTAGTTGTCTTACAATTAACAGTCCTAAGTGCAAGTTACGTTAACACCTCCACATAAACTACCCTGGACTAAAATAACATACGTGAAGCCCTTACCCACAAACCATTTGAAAGGTGTGATTTAAAAGCTCTCTGTCTCTCTGTGTGTGTCTCTGTGTGTGTGTGTCTCTCTCTCTCTCTCTCTCTCTCTCTCTCTCTCTCTCTGATCACACCGCATGGCAATGTATCCATATAACGATAATAATAACCGAAACTCGAGAAAATATACTCTCTGCATTCCGCTCTATCCCAAATCCTTTTCTCTTAGTAACCTCTTAATACAAACTAATCTATCATATTTTGCGACTTTTTAACTCTGGTAGGATTCATTTCCATTCCTATAGTGTAAGAGATACTTAAATTCATGTGTGTATTATGCCATATGATGTGCGTAATAAATAATCATTTTTAAATAGTTGGAGCGTTCAAGGTCATCTGTAATAATCTATAGACTACCCCTCAAGCACACTCTCAACACTTAGATTCTCCTAAGACACAGGCGTCTTCAAGTAACATGAATGCGTAGAGATCTAAGGTGTTAGATTCCATATTATATAATTTATGTGCTACGTTTAAGAACGCTGGCATTGAAGGATAGAAGGAAAAGCGATAATAGGTTTAATGAAGGAAGTGGAATGAGGATGGAGGTAAGCGTTGCTATGTCGAAGGAAACGAGGTTGGGTGGGGAATTACGAAGGGAGGAGGAAATGCTAACAAAAACTCAAATATTTATTTTAATGCCCTAGACCTAGAAAGACAAAGAGCAAAATACCTTAAACTAACAATGAATTGACAGAAACAGAAGAGTCTGGTCTTAGGCGCACTGATAGGTTTAACGTATGTGGCTAGAGGCCGCCACTCAGAATTACCACTACTACCTAAGTCATAATAAGGTTATTTACTATGACAGAGTAGTCATGAGTAGTTATGGAAATAAAATATGATTATACTGTTGATGGCTGACTATATTCAGTTGGGATATAAACTATTGCTGACAATCTTTGGATCCTTTGCTTTCAAGACGAATTTTTTATGCATTTGTTCAACAAAATAGGAAATTGGCTGATTATTATTACCATTCGAAGGGTTGGTACCCTTCACAACCGAAATCAGTTTCAGAAGGGGTGCATGGTATCCTCATTTCCTTTATCGTCCCAGCACGCTTCACATAAGCCATTTACACAAAGATGGAAAGGCCGTCTGTGCACCACGAGACGACCCATGCAATGCGGGGAGCAATGGTGACATTGCATGAATATGGTGTGCCAATAAGAGAAATATCAAGACGACTAGACGTTCATCGAAGCACTGTGGAACGGTGGATTCATCGGTATGAAGCAGAAAACTCAATCGCTACTTTGCCGAGGTCTGGTCCTCCGCGTTCAACATCTCAAGAGGAAGATGCTGCGATTGTTAATCATGCCAGAGAGCATCCGTTTGTTCCAGCGACGCATATTTACAGACACCTGAACCTTCGTTGTAGCGCAAATACAGTAAACAACAGACTTCACGAGGCAGGGTATTTTTCTCGCCGTCCAGCTATAAAACCTGCATTGACGATTGAGCATAAAGAGGCGCGGATGGGAATTGCCTTGCAATACTTGCCGCAGGAGGAAGAATTCTGGAGAAAAGTTGTGTACTGTGACGAAAAAACATTTTCAACAGATAGTCATGGTTCCCTGCATTGTTGGAGGCAGCGCGGAAAACGCTATGAAGAAGGAAATGTTTTCCCGAGCAAACGTAGTAGTCATATCAATCTCGGTGTGTGGGGCTGGATGTCTGGCTATGGTGTCGGAGAATTGACTCAAGTAGATGGACGCTTTACTGGACAGCAATATTGCCAGATACTGGAAGAGGTGCTACTACCCAGTGTTCGTGCGTATCTGGTTCCAGCACAGGAACCACCGGAACCATTTTACTTAATGGAAGATAACAGTCCCATTTATAGGAGTAACGTTGTGAGAGCGTGGTACGAAGATCACCCAGAGATTCTTAATCTAATTCTGCCACCACGTTCTCCTGGTTTGAATCCGATTGAAAACCTTTGGGCAATAATGATTAACGAATGGGAGCAACGCAATGAAAGAACATTTGAAGCACTTTTAGCTCACACGAGGAATAGTTGGGAGAGCTTACGCCGAACACCAAACATTTCCTACAATCTGGCCTCTTCTATGCCGCAACGATTGCAAGAAATTATTGATGCTGGAGGAAGCTATACGAAATACTGATGTTAAAGCCATGACGTAAATGTGTATCGAATATATATTTATATTAATATAGAATTTTATTATATTTTTATGTTTGACATCTATAAAAGTATATATTGTGACCATGAAATAACTTTACTTATCCTTAGTTAGAATCTTTTCTTGCAATGTCTACGCTCGTGGAGATGATAATATATGCATTGTTGAAACAAACTATGAGAAGGTAATAGTTTCAGGAAAAAAAAAAACTAGCAACATCGAGGTCATCACATGTTTATGGGAATTGTCATATGATATGCTACCAATAAACTCTTATATACTACTATATACAGTATACTATATTACGTAATAATTACGATGAACAAATCAAATGCAAATTTCTCTGATTCACGGCCCACCAGTCTTGCTTTAGACTAATGACTTTCATAAAATGGAATAGGTTTAACATAGTTCGTTTAATAGGTTACCACTTAAAACAATGGATAAACTATCTATTAGTGAGACGACCGTGACTTCCTCGAAATGCGAGCGCGTGAGAGGTTCACTGAAGAATTTGGTCATTAGATTCTTCACGTAGGATATATATCACAAACAACAATATTGACAACAATTCCCAACAATTACTTAATATCAATAATTGCATTTGAGCAAATAATTTAGACCTGCGTCCAAATAACTTAGGTATCATGCCATGATTTGGGATATTTGCCGAATTAGTCGTTCTCTATAGTCTACAGTATATATTGAGACGGTATAATGTAATGCCCAGCTAATATTATGATGACTAGGATTGCTCCATAACTAGGCTGACCATACGTACCGTTTTGAACGGGACAGTACCGTTTTTTTAATATTTCCTGGCCGTCCCGTCGTTTTAATAAAAATGTCAATTTTGTCCCGGTTTATGTACTTACTTTTTCATGAATACAGAATATTACATAACCCCCGTCCCTTTTTGCCATCCCAATGTCCCGTTTTTGTCTCAAGGAAATATGGTCAGCCTATCCATAACCATCCCAACATCCCGAAACTTGCTCCATTCTGCTTCTTAATCATTTGTATTTTAAACACTAAAATGTAGCAGAAGTGACGTACTAATGGACGCCATTCATTGTGTTAGAGCAGTTATGTGCACCAATCCGAACACACCTCCGCTGCCATAAGGACCGCCCATTTTATACCTAACAGACTAGCTTGGGACGAGACAGAAGCGTGAGACTTCTTGTAAGCACTGTACATAGGCCGTTTGAAATGCGAACCGCTGCAAGTCGCAACCACGATCGCTTCATTATGTTTTACGGTGTTCAAGAATAACTTCATGCCTAAAGCCACGTTAGCCATTATTCACAGAAACAATCCCCGCAGTTACGGCCACAAGGCTATTTACTGGCTCATACATCTACAGCAACAGACAGGTGTATACATAAAGCACGCCCGCAACAAGGGTGAAGTACCCATTAAGATTAATGATCGTGTTTTTTGGGTTGATGTACAAAGTGAAAACCGTGTCACTGGTGTGAAGACTGTGCACTCCTTTAACGGATGCTGGTGGCACTGAGTGCGGAATCGCCGGAAATATCCACGGTAGATCTGCCGACTGTCTTGCATGGACCCGCACCCGCGATCAACTTATAGGGTCCTAGTTCACTCACAAAGTCTTGTGGGAGCATGAATATGATGCACGGATGGAGACAGACGGGGCGTACCGTGAGGAAATAAACACGATCAAGCGTTCAATGGTACTGGAACCTCTCAAATGCGGTGATAGCTTGTTCGGTGGGCGTACAAATCCCTTCAAGCTATACTTTCCATCTACGGAGGGTGTGAAACTTCACTACTACGATTTCTGTTCTCTATACCCATACATGATAAAGAACAACCCGTACCCCGTGGGTGCGCTTGAGAAACTGGTGGGGCCTAACCTGCCCTGCATCGCCTAGTTTTCAGGAAATTTGAATGATCGCTACTTTGGGCTCTCTTTCGTAGACGTGCTCTCCCCTCGCGAATTATGGATGCCGATCTTACCCGTCGTCATCGACCACAAGCTCATGTTTCCCCTGTGCGTGAAGTGTGCGGAAGAGAATAACGGTAATTGTAACCATATACCCCACCAGCGTAAGACCAGAGGGGTATATACAAGTCCTGAGCTGGCCCTAGCCGTACGCCATGGGTATAGAATACTGAAGATACATGAGGTGTGGAGGTTTCAGAAGCTACCCAACCTTTTCACGCCGTATATAAACGCATTTTTGAAGGATAAGGTTGAGGCATCAGGGTATCCGCGAGGAGTTGATACGGAAGATGAAAAGTCTGCCTATATTCAACGTTACCGCGACCACGAAGGTATACAACTTGATCGTGCCCAAATTGCAAAGAATCCTGGCAAGCGCTTTAGTGCAAAGTTGTGTCTAAACAGTCTATGGGGAAAATTCGCACATAATACTGGCAAGGGGAACGTTCATTTGGCACAAAGCTATAGCGAAGTCTGGGATTATGCCAACGCGCCCTATAAAGAGGTCATGGAAATCGTGAATGTAGGTAATACTTAAATAATAAAGTACAACAACACTGAATTGGCAACAGATACCTCAAGGGTTACAAACATTCCTGTAGCCAGCTTCACAACAGCCTACGCCCGCATCAAACTTTGGGGTCTATTGCATTCTCTTGGGCAGAGAGTCTTGTATGCCGATACAGATTACAGATAGCGTGATATTCACAGCGAGGGAGGGTGAATACATGCCTGCTATTGGTGAATTCCTCGGCGAGCTCACTGATGAGATCAAGGATGAGTATGGGGACAACGCATACGCCGACTCTTTTGTCTCAACAGGACCTAAAACGTATGGGGTACGGGTGAGGATAGGGAATGAAACGAAATATATCGTGAAGACAAAGGGTATCACGCTTAACCAAGCGAATCGGCGAGTCGTTAACTTTGGTTCGCTGAAGGATCTAGTGTGTTTGGACGATGATGAGGGCGAACGGCCTCCCCAACTAATTGTAGGCATCCACAATTTTCGGGCGCAGAAGCTGGGGGGCGTGAAGGAACTTAGGGGTACAAAGGTGTGCCGTAACACCTATAGGAAACGTTACCAGTTACCTGGTACCTATGATACCGTACCCTTTGGTTACCATAGACTTTGATGGGCCTATTGTTAACTTATTCATCACACGTATTTGTAAATATATATGTATTGAGAACAATCTTTGATGTGCATATTGTTAACTTATTTGTTGCACGTATTTCTAAATATATACATGCTGATTATTTCGTTTATTAAATAAATCGTGCTTCAACTTGTGTTTCACTTTGCATGTGTGCGTGTGTAAAGTAAAAGTTAAGCCCCACCCACTGTAAGACCGGGGACGTGATTCATCCTGTAGCCTGAGCAGGCCTCTGTCCCCGCGTTCTCAGTTGACCTCTGTATACCCTTGAGCTCAGACGTGTATTCTCTCCCGCGTAGAAGAAAATGGCCACCTTTAATATCGTGTGTTCAACTCCCTATCCCCGCCTCCTTTGACTCTTTTAAGGAAGCATTGAATCGTGCGAAGGGTCAGGCTATTCAAATACTCTACGGATATTCTGGCGAGGGGATTGTAGGATTTCGCAGTACAGACGATGTACTGAAGTATGTTGTAGAACTAAGCTTTATAAAGGCACACGTGCACCGCGTGGTAGAAGAAGCGGCACGTTCAGACTCTAAACAACAGTTATGGGTAGTGAGTCGTGTGGATGAGTGGTGTGATAAACGGTATTATATCATGCTACACCATGTCGATTACTCATACCCTACGACTGAAAATGTGAATCTCGTTATCATGGACAATCTCAAGTATTTTTACCACTACATTAATATATATCATGATGAGGTTTGTAGTGAGGTTGTGGCTAAAGGGTTATGTGAGTTTTTAAGATTTTAGTGATGAGTATCGCCTGTTAAATAAAAAGCCTAAATATGAACATATGTTTCTATCTAACAGCGCCCCACAGTGTGAAGATTTTTAGGAGAGACAAAACATTATAAATTGTGCCTAGTTCATGAAATTTACCCTGAGGGAAACTGTCTGGTGCGTATTCGGGGGAGTGGTAGTGATAAAACGTTAAAACCGAAATTAGTTCTTGTACCGGAAAAATTCTCAAAACGCCTACCCAGTATAATGGGGTACAACAATTCATATTGGGCCAGCGCCGTACAGGTTTCATTAGATTATGGTGCGACTCGCACCTCACGGATCATACGGGTTCGAACAAACCCATTCACGTATCATCAGGGTGAGTCAACCGCCCATCGAATCGTTCCTGCCTACCTGCGTGCCTCACCTCACGCGGCTCATAGTCTTCTCAGAGCTTGCTTCGAGTGGATGTGCCATAGTCATCTCGAGCTGTGAATACGATGGAACTCCCTTTGAGAAGCATTCTCAACGCCTCGTACAACGTCTCCGTGACGAAGTCGTTGCGTGTGTTCAGGCGGGAAACCGGCACCATTATCTGTGTGCTTGAAACGAACAGTAGACCTGCGAGCAAGCGCAACGTTATTTATTTAAATCTTGAGGAGATGCATAAAATCTTCGCAGTAGTTGAGAGGTGGGGTGAGGACCGCTATAAAATACCAGCTGACGTAGGTATAATAAGAGAGGTGATTAGTGAAGCCTCCTCATATACCGTTGTTTGTACATTGAGTGTAAATAACAATCAATCATGCGTTGATATACGACTGATGTGGAAGAACACAGCTTGTAATGGCATTCTTGTTCCTACACGAAACCGTTTCATCCTCGACAGAATGTTTGAGATCGTTGGATTCCGTAAGGTGAAGCCTATGTTAGGCATACGTATCTCAGACATGATTTACTTTGACACAATACTTGAATACGCTTACACCGCTCTGCTCGACGGATTTGTTGAATGTAGGAATGTTCAGGGAGAGAACGGACTAGCTCTGGATGCATATTTGAAAGGCTTAGACTCTTCGAAATATCCCGAGCTTTGCTACAAAACGCTTGAGAGGTACAGAGCTGAGCCCGCCTACACTGTTCACCCTGAAGAACTATACCTCTATATAGTAGATAGCTGCCGTTACGACTTGGAAGATTATTTCAATTGCTGCTATGCCGGGTGAAGAAGAGTTCACGATTGAAAAGCGCGGTACGTTGAGAAAAAACCCTCGATTGGAAAGGCGTGATTATAAGCTTTTATTTAATGACATAGTTAACAATGACGTTTTTACGCGTGCTTTTGATTGCGTTCTAGTGGCGCTTAAAGACAACTTACCTGCCGAGTGCAAATTGGGTACAAAAATAGTGTTGAATGTTATGAAAGCCTTTCACATTGAATATAAACCGCCGTATCAGTTAAGCGGCGAGGCCACATCGTGCAAACTAATGCCGATGTTGATGTAGCATCAATCAGCATTGAATTTACCATTTTGTACCGTAGAACGTAAAGACATATTTTTACTGCAATATTTTGCTAATACTACGTTTTGTACGATTATGTATAATTAATATAAATATATATTTTTCTAATATTTCCTTAATACTATGTTTTGTACAATTATATATAATTAATATAAATATATATTTTTCTAATATTTCGTTAATACTATGCTTTGTATGATTATATATTTTCCGTTCTATTATTTGTTCATATATATATATCCTATTGTATATCCATTAATTAATAAACAGAACGTTGTAATGGTGTTTTATTTATTCCTTGAACACGTTTATATCATTTTCTAAAACAGAGTAATTGAATAGATAAGTAACGAGGCTGACAGCTCAGCCAACTGTAACATAAGCTTTTTAAAAATAAATAACGAATCTGGCAACGCAGCAGCCAACTGGCTGAATAATAATTATATATATGGCGTTGTCTGGCAACTCAGCAGCCGACTGGCTGAATAATATATAGAAGAAATAAATATTTAAAGCTATCTGGCGCTATCTGGCAACTCTGCCAACTGACTGATTAAGCCAACTGGCTGAATCGGGGCACTATAAGATGCGGCGGGTGGCTGACGGACTTCATATGAGCTCGGCAATCGGCCGAGTGAACACCCAGCTCTGGGTCCTCTACCTTCCTCTACTTCTATCTCTTTTTGCTCCTTTGGGGGGTGAGGCGTTCCCTTCCCCGCCCAAAGAGGCTCCCTTAGGATAGGTAGGCCCCTTTGGGGGGTTCAGCTTGGGGGAGCCGGAGAACTCTGCCTCCAAGTTGCATACCCCTTGCAATCCCATTTTGGGGTTGGCAACAAAGGTTGGCGCTCCCCTTTGGGGATAACTCCAGGTTGCATACCCCTTGCAGTCCCACTTCTGGGCTGGCAACAAAGGGGGGTGGGGGGTTGGAACATTACGTACCATTATGCGATATTGCAATGCAATTGCACTCATACATTTTGCGCCCATGCTACTGGCTACTTTGATAGTAGTAAGTTACCAGGCCCGTAGCCAGCTTTTCCCAAGGGAGGAGGGCTCGAATTTTATGGTAATGTACATTGTACAGCCCCGCAGCCATGGGGAGTCGAACGACCCCCCTCTCCCCTTGACAGGAAAGGTTCACTTCTGCAACCATACATATAACTTATGATGTGATATAATATATAACATCATTTAGTAAATAAACACGCATTTTTTGCATTTTTTTTTAAACTTCACAAAGTACTTACTCTAAACTTGAACCTTTTGTATAGTAGATTTTACGCTGATTTAAAAAATGTAAGTCTTTTTTGGAGAAATATCTTTTTTTTTTTTAAATCGGAAACAGTCCAAATTTCGAAAAAGCTTCCTAAACTTAATTACTGTAAACCTCCTCCGCAGTGACTAGGTCGTTGCACCAAAAGGTCCGCCTTTCTACAGTTTCGACCTCCCTCCCCCCTTGGGAAGTCCTGGCTACGGAGCTGATGTAGCAAAAGTGGAGTGGGAAGGTATAAAGAAGGAAGCCAGGGAACAATATGCCGCACACAAAGATCGTCAGGGCCTGGAGGGCGTCTGAACACTTTCCTTCACGCCTGAATCAGATTTGATTTTATATATGATATCACACACACTTTGGTCATAAATGAAGTAATTACACATAAATATCTGCACCAGTATTTACTTTTGACTATTAATAATAAGCTAAAGAAAATTTATTCCTAAGTTGGAAATGTATAAAAAAGCAAACTTAAAATAAAAGAAATTCTTAAATTCCTTCTTAAAAAAATTAAATATCACCAATATGTCATTCAAAGAGAAAATATTTTTTCCAGCGGTAGGGGGCTTGATCGAGCGCCTCGATCCCCCATTAGCTACGGGCTTGGTAAATAGTTCTATGTTAATTAGCCGACTTGAGATTGATGTTTTGCGAGATTTTATTTTTATAAAATATGGCTCATGACTTCAATAACCTCGATAGGCTCCAGTGGCTTCATGTTTTCCAAATGAAATGTAGTGTAATGTAATACCAGTAAATTACTGAACATTTGTCCTCTGCGAAATCACTCCTTCATTTTAAGCATTCATTAAAACATTTGATAAAGCAACTTTCGGAAAAGTTTAAATTTTGAATATCGTTTTTATTAAATGAAAAACTATAATCTAATAAGTTTGGTTTTTCAGTAAAATTTTTTGAAGATTTTATACTTCTTCATTTGCCATTATTTTGTACAAAACAATAAAATAAAGGTGTTTCTCGCCAAAAATTAGAAAATTGTTTAAAAATTATTTAAAGAAATCCAGCCTTCTCCGACATCATTTTTGGAAGGAATTATAATACGTCTTGTTAAAATAGTTGCAATGAATGGATTTTTTTAAGAAAGTTTCTATAAAATTGAATTACGATATAAATTAAACAGTAAATTCTAATAATTTTACAATATTTTAAGGGTACATTACAGCTTATGTAGAAAATTCGGTTGAAGCGCGGTATTTGGATATTTCACTATAAACTAACTGTTAATCACTTTAAATAATTATTCCTTTATTATTGTTAATTAAATTTAAAAAAAAAAACTAAGCTTTTATCTCCTTTATTAATTTCATTATTTATTTGGACGAAAGATCAAATTGGTGACCCACTAAATGGCTTTAATTTACTTTATTATAGAGGGTCTATTTTGAAAAGGCCCATATATATATATATATATATATATATATATATATATATATAAACATTTTAAAAGTGCCACCCAAATCCCTGACCTCAATTAAATTATATGGAAATACCATAATAGAAAAGGGGAAGTTTGGTAGAGAGGAGTTGGGGAAGAGGGAAGAAAGAAAACGGAAAATTGAAGGGTGCACTTATTTAAATAAGATGATTACGTTATTCTGATTACAGTTAAGAATGAATTAAGGTTATTACTTCAGATTCGAACTTGATATATATATATATATATATATATATATATATAACTGCAATGATCACGCAATATATTAATGTATAGAAACGACGTAAGTATAGAGAAGTGTTCTGCACACGAGGAAGAGAAATAACGAACAAATGAAAAATGAGGTGACCGCCCGGGAATCGAACCCAGGATCTTCCGATTGCCGGTCAGATATGCTACCACTACACCACGGGCCTCGATCAGTCAGAAGTCGAAATTCTCCTACATAGGGCAGAAACCAATGCCTTGAGAGGGCACCCTCGCAAATCGTGAATATGTACATTTAACTGCAATGACCACGCAATATATTAATGTATAGAAACGACGTAAGTATAGAGGAGTGTTCTGCACACGAGGAAGAGAAATAACGAACAAATGAAAAATGAGGTGACCGCCCTGGAATCGAACCCAGGATCTTCCGATTGCCGGTCAGATATGCTACCACTACACCCATATACCAATCCTTCCCCGAAGCCCGTGGCAGCTCTCGCCGGCTTTGTTCGTGGGAAGATTGTGACGAGTAGACAGATGGAGAAACTGAGTTTCTGAGGCACTGAAAGCCACAAGGTTTTCTCTGCCCCAATCAGAGATAGCAGACAGATCAGAGGTCAGGTGCTTCATAGCCTTCTCACGCGAATCATGGAATGACTGCTGTGAGGGATACTTTGTGAAGCTGGTGAAAAAGTGAAGAGTGGAATCATCGGCAAAGGAGTGAATAGGACAGGGAGTGCGAATTAAGAGATTATTAATAAATAAAAGGAAAAGAGTGGAAGACAGGACAGAACACTGAGGAATACCACTCTTGGTAGTTTTGGGAGAAGAAAAGTGGCCATCTACAACTGCAGCTATAGATCGGCCAGAAAAGAAATTAGAGATGAAGGCACAGAGAGAAGGATAGAAACCGAAGAAGGGCAGTTTGGAAATAAAAGATTTGTGGCAGACTCTACCAAAAGTTTTTGATATATCTATTGCAATAGCAAAAGTTTCATCGAAATCTCGAAAGGAGGATGACCAAGAGTCAAAGAGCTATGCAAGAAGATCGCCAGTAGAGCGTTCCTTGCGGAATCCATACTGACGAGCTAAAAGTGGATTGTGAAAAGAGAGGTGTCTAAGAATTTTCCTATTAAGGAGAGATTCCAAAACTTTGGAAAGGCAAGAAATCAAAGCAATTGAACAATAGTTGGAGGGTTGAGAGCGGTCACCCTTCTTTGGGAGAGGCTGAATGAAAGCGAACTTCCAGCAGGAATGAAAAGTACCAGATGAGAGACATATATATATATATATATATATATATATATATATATATATATCTATTAGGGTGGTCCTTATTTTTCAACTTTCGATATTTTTCGGTCTGACCTTATCAAAATGTTCCATTTGGTGAAGAAACGGTGTAGAAATTTTTTGGGGAAAATTTTAATATTTAGAAGTCGCGCAAGGTCCTCAAAGTTTTACTGTCGTGGGCCCTCAGCCAGAGTCCCTCCTCCCCCCATTAAAAATTGGTATTATCTGTTTAAATCGGGGGTCTCATGGTGACCAGCCACTCATTGTCGCCCTGTTAAAGTCTGCTTGACGGCCCACGGCACACGCTTGCGATGTTCCGCAACCACCTGGAGGATAAATTTGAGTTGTTCCTCATCCTCAGTAACACGGCCGGAGAAGTCCTGGACGAGAGCAATTCCACGCTCGGCGTTATCATTTGTGATTCAAGAGTCTTCACCACCGCCCTCGCAGCCTGGTAATCGCTATCATTGGTCCATCGCGCTGCAGGAATCTTCAGGAATCCATCCGGGAGGCTGAGTTACGAAGCGTGACCTCGTCTTCTTGGTGACAAAGTCGGCGACATTTTTCCCTTCCAAGGCGTCCAAGTCTACCCGGGCTCGCTTAGGAGGATACTCGTTCCCGTCGACACTTGACATTGCCTCGACCATGTTGTCCTTGATGTCAGGAGTGACATCAACGTCGAACAGGGAAAGACCCACCAATTCCTCAGACAAGTACCAGAGGTGAGCGGTCATCTTCTGGGAAGTCGCCTTGGCGATGCCTGGGTTGAGGATTGGAGGAAACGTAGGTCATTCTGTGGGGCGCTGACGGCAAGAGGGGAAGTGATCCAGGCCTTCACATACACTCGCACTACGAATATAGAAAAATCACGAAGACCCCTTTCTTCTCTCTTCGTTAGGATGAACTGTGAACGAAACATCCAAACATCAATAGCATAGATAGCCTTTGACATCCACTGGGCTTGACTCAGAGCTCCAGGAGCTAAGAAGCGTGTGCCACGAGGAGGTGGAGTGCCAAAGAACAGCGAGGCCAGCTCGAGAAGTTCCCTGTAGTCTTCTCGAGACTGTTGCTCCAACAACGCGGCCCTGAAGAAAGACAGGAGCTCTTCCTTGTCGTCAGCGATGGCAGCGACGACAACCTCGTCTGTGTTGGAGTCTTCAAACCACTCCTGATGGATTTACTCCCAATGTGTTTGGAAGCGCCTGAAGAGGGGTATTTCCGGGGCTAAGGAGGAACCCATACACTCCTTGAAGGCTGCCGCTGCCACCAATTCCAGAATGTGGTATCGACAGGCAAGGTGGGGAACATCGCGCCCGAGCAATTGCTGCAGGATGACGCACGCTCCTGTGGTGCGACCAGTGTTGGAGCTAGTGGTGTCGAAAGACATTGCTCGTACCTTGTCTTCAACACCTCATTGTTTCAAAGCTTCGAGGATAGCTTGAGCTTGCGCCCGTCCAGTGCCTGAGGGGAGTTTGGGAATAGCGAGAAGCCGGGAGACTCCATCTTCAGACACGATAACGGTAAGGCGATCACCATCTTCTTTCCGATGAGGTCGAGTAGGAGCTTGCCATCCTAATGGACAGTTAGGGGGACGTCTGGCTTAAAAGTCTCTAGTATGCTGGTGGTGGATTCCTCCCGTTTCTTCCACCGTTGCCTCCGGATGCTGCTCCGATTCAATGCGAGGGCAATGATGTCGTGACCGAGACTCAGCTGTCTCTACGAGAATCATCATTGCTGCTCGACCGGACACTTTGCTTCGGTCCAGCGTTGCTGAGAGAGTCGATGTAAGGATTTCCTTTCGACTGCGCTTGGGAGGAGGAGTCTGGAAGCTAGGTCTAGGAACTGAATCGGTGTCACAATCCTCAGGAGCAGAAGTGGAGTCGCTGCAGCTCTCGAGCGTGACGATCAATTGCAGTTGATCTATGCTTACTTCCTCCCTCCGCCTTCGTTTCTGTTCATTGGCCCTGCTCTGGCTTCTTTTTCTCCTTCCGTTCGAATACCTTGTCAACAGAGGATATCGTGGAGCATCAATTTGTTGGGGACAACAAATTGATGCTCTACGATATTGCTGTAAATATAGCACATGTCTTGGGATGAATAGCTTTCACCCAATTTCTCCAATTTCAATTGGTACATTAAGCTGGACAAGTCATGTTGTGCCTCGTGAAAGGTGTCTCTTTGGAGGGCTGCACTATATCGACCCTCGGCCACAAGTGTGAACAGCTCTTTGTCTTTAATATTTCTACTAAGCGTTGATTTTAACTTCAACGTGGTGCAGGCGTGTCTATGTTTACGACTTCAAGAAGTAAATCGTTTGTCAGGTACGACTTTTCAAGACTTGTTTAACCCCGTCACAATGTCCGTGGCTGTGTCATAATGACCGATTCCTAGTGTTACATTTGTACTATAGTAAAATCCTTCGGCGATCTCTTCCCCATTCAAAGCTTCAACGTAATACATCATTATCTCGCCTTTAGGTCTCATAGCACTAACATTAAAAATCTCACGTGTTCATCCTTGCTCAAATCCCTTCGCGAATTTATTTCCCGAACGTGATAGCCTTATATAATCATTGATTTTGAAACGTGTAGAGTGTGGCGGCGGTGTTCCATCTCTTCTCACATCAGGCTCTGGGCGCGTACCTCTTTTTAAAACTTCGTTAGGTGTTGTGCCAATCGTGCGATGGTGTGAACTGTTGTATGACGAGGCCAATGATCCTAGAATGTTTATATATCTGTATGTGTTTTTGTGAAAAATAGCGATGCATGCGTTCCTTTATGGTACATTGAACTCTTTCAGCTAAAGAGGTCTTATGTATAGAATTGCTAGTGTAGTAACTGATATAGTTATAATGTTATAATGTTATAATGTTCAGACCAACAAAGACCCTAGGATCCACTCATGGCTGGTCTACCTAACTGTGTTCGTAATCGTGTATTGTGTATGTCCTCCGTGGTGGCGGAGGGGACCTACAATTTTACGTGTGTTCCGAACCACAAGAACATAAGAAATTTATGTAAAAACTGCCGGTAAATTGGCAACGACCAATTTTTACGAAACTAAATAATTATCAATTTAAAACTAATTAATTATCGATTTAAAACTAAAAACAGAATCTCTGGATCCAGAGGATCAAGTCATAATAGACTACTATCCACAAATATGTTACACTCTATATCTATTTATAAAGGACATACAAATATATCAGATCCAAAGAATCCAGTCAATTTCATTACGGTATCCATCAAGTCACGGTCCATATCGATTGCGGACCAAGTCAAAATTTACAACCATATACATTACAATATATACACTTACGAGGAAAAGTGTAGGTGTGGTTGTAAAGACTGTACAGTAATGTAGAAATGTGTGTGCACCCATTTTGGGTCTCCCATTTAAAGGTGTTTGTGGGGCAAGTGAAGATCATGAGTTTTTCAATACCTCACAGTACTATGGGGAGCACCGCTCGGCAGAGGAATCTCTTTAAATGGGGTGTGTAAGGACAGAGAGTATCCCATAACCCAAGACGCTGCCTCCCTATATCCCACAACACTTGTGTTGAGCTGTGGGATCTATCCCCACAAAGCCTTAATTTTACTTCCTTAAACTATACCCTTTCTATCAACATATGCGTCTAATCGATTTTTAAACATGTTTATAGACGTGCTACTAATTACTTCTACCGGCAAACTATTCTAGCTATTTACTATTCTATGCGTAAAAAAGTTTTTCGCAACTGCTGTCTCGAACCTTCTACTTGTCAACTTACACCCGATATTTCTAGTCCTATTATATTGATATATTTCGAAAAAGCTATCTCTATCTACGTTATCGAACCCATTCATAATTTTGAAAACCTGGATTAGATCACCCCTTAACCTCCTAGTCTCGAGTGTTGTCAATTTTAACTCCTTAAGCCTATCCTCGTACGACTTTGATCTAAGCGACGGAATCATCTTAGTTGCTCGTCTTTGAACTCTTTCGATTTTGTCTTTATCTTTGCGCATATGCGGATTCCAAAATTGGACCGCGTACTCCAAATGGGGTCTAACTAATGATTTATAAAGTGGAACTATAATATCGCGCGATTTGTACTCAAAATTTCGAGCTATAAAACCTAACACTTTGTTCGCCTTATTGACCGCTGCTGTACTTTGTTTCGCTACTTTTAAATCACCAGTGACTATAACTCCTAAATCTTTTTCCTGCTCTACGCTTGCTAATCTTTCCCTGACATACTATACGCAAAATTCCCGTTACGCGAACCTATATGCAAAATTTTGCACTTATCAACGTTAAATCTCATTTGCCATGTGACTGACCAATCAACGATTTTATTCAGATCTTCCTGAATTTTACCTCTATCTTCATCATTAATCGCCCTACCACCCAGCTTCGTGTCATCCGCAAACTTTGAAACTGTACTGACTAGGCCGACATCTAAATCGTTAATATATATATAAGAAAAAGCAAGGGGCCCAATACAGAACCCTGAGGAACGCCACTCGCTACATTAGCCCAACACGACTCCGCTCCATCAACGACCACCCTCTGTTTCCTACCTCGCAACCACTCTTCTATCCAATTTATTACTACACCCCTGATTCCATGAGCCTTAGTTTTTTCAATGAGTCTTTTGTGCGGCACGGTATCAAACGCTTTTTGAAATTCTAAATACACTACATCAACCGCCCGATGTCTATCGTAAACGTCAACCACCCTTTGGAAAAATTCTAAAAGATTAGTTAAGCAAGATTTGTTTCGCCTAAATCCGTGCTGCGTATTTCTAACTAGCTTATGGAATTCTAAGTGTTCGACTATACGATCCCTAATTATTGATTCCAGTAGCTTACCTACAACAGACGTTAAACTGATTGGCCTATAATTTTCCGCCGCACCTTTATCGCCTTTCTTAAAGATAGGTGTTACGTTTGCTAACTTGAAATTATCTGGTACGCACCCCTCAGAAATAGACGCATTAAAAATCTTTGTTAGCGGCACAACAATGCTATCTTTTAATTCTTTTAGTTGTATGGAATATATGGAATCCGGCCCCGGTGATTTACGCGTTTTCATTTTATCAATATAGCGCATTACCTCCCCTTCACTAACGACAATATTATCCAAAATATTACCATTATCAAAAGGTATTATGTCTATGACCGTAGGGATATTCGTTACATCTTCTATAGTAAAAACTGACGTAAAAAATTCGTTTAGCAAGGTAGCCATTTCCTTGTTTTCAGAAACTAAATCTCCGTTTACATTTTTCAATGGACCCAAGACACTTTTTACTGGATTTCTATTATTGACGTATTGAAAGAATCGCTTGGGGTTTTCTTTACCGTCACGAGCTATGGAGATTTCAAATTCGCGCTTGGACTTTTTTATTACACTTTTCGCTTCACGCCTCAGAGATATGTAGTTGTTTCGTAACAACAAATTGTCTTTATCGCACTTATGTTGCCTATAAGCCCTATCTCTACTCTTTATAATGTCTCCTACTCTAGAAGTAAACCACAAGGGCTTGTTGTTTACTTTCGCACGCTTAATTTTGTACGGTACACATTCCTCATTTATAGTCCTAAATACTGTTTCGAACGATTCCCACATTAGTTTTGCGTTGGAGTTCCCCATCACGTTTTCCCAATTGACGTGTGACAATTTATCTCGAAATTTACAAAAGTCTGCGTGCTGGAAGTTAGGAATTTTAGTCGAGTTAGTTGGTTTCGAGTGACTTACTGAGAGGACAAACTCTACCATATTGTGATCGCTATTGCTTAATGGTTCTATTACTTGAAGATCAGTAATTAGCCTATCATCCGTAGTTATTACTAAATCTAAAATACTGTCCAACCTCGTAGGTTCCCCAACCTTTTGAATAAGAAAGCTATCCTCGAGAAAATTAACTAAACGATTACCTTCCGCGTCTCCCTGCATTGTATCGTAATTCACGTTGGCGCAATTAAAGTCACCCATAACTAAAGCCTGCTCACTACCGATTATTCTCTTTAGTTCACGATATAACGCTTCGTCCGTATCAGCTGTTTGATTAGGGGGCCTATATATAACCGCAACAAGAAGTTTGAAGTCGTTTAATTTAAGTTCTGCTATAGTCGCATCTATCGGTTCTGGAATTGAGTGCTTTACTTCTATAACGTTCGCAATATTATCTTTGATATACAACATAACACCGCCTCCTCGCCTACCTATTCTGTTTTTAACAAAAAGTCTATAACCTTTAATTTGATACTCCCCTACAAAGTCACGTGTTTCAGTGCTAAGCCACGATTCGTTTATCGCAATTAAATCATAGTCTTTACAAGCAATTAAGAAAAAAATTCATTTATTTTATTTCGTAGGCTACGAGCATTTAAGGATAGAACCTTCAAATTGTTTGTAACTGCGACACCTTCGCGAGCGCAAGGGAAATTTATAGAATTTACGCTGGGACCGTTCGAGTTACGGCAGCCTGAAAAGAAGAGACAGTATTATGAAATAGTCTTCCTAAACGCGCAGCTCCTACGTCATTAAGATGAAGTCCATCTTCGAGGAACAAGTCCCTCCTGCCGTAGAAACTGTTCCAAAAATTCGCATAATGCACTCCTTCCTGTTGGCAAAGAAACTTTAGGTTATTGTTAATATAGGTCGCCTTGCTGTAGAAATCGTTACGTTGGATAATTCGAGGAAGTATACCTGTTAAGACAATCTTATTAGTTTTCTCCTTTAGTCGCTCTATTAAGTCCCTGTACCTAGCCAGCAGTTCTTCCGATCTAGAATTTAAAACATACGTTGTGTCCTCGGCGGTACCGTCTGTAAAATGGTCAATACTATTAGTTATATCCTCCACCCTTGCACCAGGGTAGCAGTAACGGCGCCTACGACGAGGGTTTCTCCCACAGAATTCCTCGAGCTGCCCTCGAACAATGGAATCGCCAACGAGTCGTATTTCCGGTTCATCAGCATCTTCGAAACTCTATCAGCATGTTCTGAAAAGTGCGGCCTATAAATTCTTTCCCCATATCCGTACAAAAATAGCCAGGAACCCTGTTTCTTTCAACAGCAACGTTTTGTTGGCTTTAGCAACTGTTTCAGGTGATTTATTTTTCAGAGGAATTAGCCACAGATATCTAGAGAATACATCTATTATGAATAGGACGTACTGAATCTTTGTATGTCTCTTAAATCCAATTGCCAAATAGAGTCAATCGAAGCGGTTGTCTTGGCCGTTTTAGACCTTTTGCTCACAGGCTTATGAAGTGTATAAGTATCCTGCTTCCGCAAAAACCTCTCAACATTTTTTTCCCCTACTCCATCATTGTAAATCCTTCTGTACAGCCTATTAACACCACCATAGGGGGCTGGGTTAGAAATGTCATAATAGCGTTTTCTTAATATGTTAGCCATTTGCGTATTTTAGAGACACGTGGATATGGTTGGCCGTTTGGTCTCTTCTTTCTCCTCTTCAGAGATGCTACTGTTGGGGGTGATGGCATACTCAGTTGTGACACGTGCGAGCCTTGCTCCAAGTCTTTTAACCTATTCAGATTTCCTATCGATGTTTTGGGGAAATTTATTTGTTGTAGTCTTGCTTTAATATTCTTCCATCCTGCTGGTGAGGGCCTGTCCCACTTTCTCACCAGATCATGGACAATGTCGACGATATTTGATCCCTGTACCCTTGTTCTTTCCCGTTTCAGGAAAAGATCCCCCGGAGGAAAATACCCCCCCCCCCCCCCCCGAGGAAAAAATCCCCTAGGAAAAAATCCCCCTGGAAAATATCCCTCGAGGAATAAATCCCCCATTAGTCATGAAACATATAAAAAATTATCTAGAAATGACATAGGTTAGGTTAGGTTAGGTTAGGTTTGGGCTTTTATAAGGTGCATTCAAAAGGAGCAAGCTATACAACAAGTTTATGCTACTCAAGCTATAGCTGGATCATCCTTCTCATACGCAAAGAAAAAAATACAAGAGTGCAGTAGCTCGTATTAAAAGTATCGTAGATGATGTTGACAACCGATCCATTATAGATTATCTGAAAGGAATCGCCTTCAATCTAAAATTTTAAACGGCATTTTTTCACATACATTATCTATTCGTTTTTAATTGTTTCTTAATAAAGAATAAATTTTATTTAGCATTATCTGTATCCTTATTTCTCATGACTAATGGGGAATTTATTCCTCGGGGGATATTTTTCCAGGGGGATTTTTTCTAGGGGATTTTTTCCTCGGGGGGTATTTTCCTCCGGGGGATCTTTTCCTGCAGGCGTTCTTTCCACAATGACCTCGCCTGTATCGGTCCACTGTATGATGGGGTCCTCACTCAATAGATTATAAAGAATTAAGCCTTTATTCCTCAATGTATGTGGGAGACCTCTTTTTAATACATGCTCGATGTGTTGCGTTCTGTCATTCTTTGGTTGGTCATCTCTAGCGTCGGCCCCAGGTCCTATGTCGAAATGCTCATCGTTGTTTGCGCTGTGCCTAATAACCACGGGGAGCTCTGTCGGATTCTTATAATCTTCTTACTCATGAAGAAATTTTTGCAGAGCCTCTTGGTACAAGATCCTTTTCTCATTAGGTGACTTTTCACTGTTTAATAGGGCTAACAATTCGCTTTCCATTCTTTCAAGCCTGCTTTTACGAGGTTCTAGAACCGTGTCTGGATTCTTTAAACTTTGCAGTGAAGCATACACCTCGTGCGGAATTACTACCACTTTCTTCATTATATTAATCTAGTCAGTAAATGTCCCAAAACTGAAAATAAGATGGGGAGGAATGATCCCCCTCTTTGTACAATAATTCGCTTTTTCTTCCCCACAGTTTGATTTTTACGAACGAGTGTACGTATTATGTTCTTGTAACGACGTAGGCGAGCCTTCTGAGGGGGTTTCATTGGCACATTACATTTTATAACATTAAGAAAGATTTCACATATGAATTTTAAAAAGTCGGAGTCGATATTTTTAATAAACATCTGCTGCAATGCCCGGGGCAATCGTTGATTGGTTTTTATTAATTCAAGGTATTTTTTCAGCCTATTTGTTATTCTGGAATATACACCGTTTCAGGCTCGTTTGGGAATATATTCGTTCTTAGAAGCACCCTAAACGTGTTTCGTGGGTGAAGGTCACAAAGCAAATATCCATAACGCTGACATGTAGCTTCTTTATAAACCTCCAAAAACTCCTTACGCTGATTCGGAAAAATTTGATTGGCTAATACGCCAATTTGTGACACATCTCTACGTTGCGCGAATAAGACTAGATATTGTGTATTTAACGATACATCGCGCATGCATCTATTTTTGAAAAATAGATTCTGATTGATGAAGAATACGCTTATGTTAAGATGGTGGGAGAACACTGTAAATGTCTCGGCAAACGTTTTATCCATTTTCAACATGAGTTCCTCAATTACAATGACTGTATGCTCATTTCCCTTTAACGAATTAACGTCATATACGCCTTTGTGGAACAAAATATCATCTTAGTACTCGTTGAACACTGATTGGTACGTCGCATAGCACTATATTACTTCATGCACAAATTTTGAGAACATCTCCCCCTTATCTTTAATGATTTTAAGTATAAACACAGTTTTACCACATCCTGTAGGGCCGGATATAATCCATGTGGATGGGCTTGTGAACCTGAATTTTTCTACAGATTCCATCTCTAACACGTCACACCCGCTAAGTGAAGTATTTACAAAATATAACAAAATTTAAGTGCTGCTGCTTATATTCTTGTTTTTCTTCTTCCACAGAACCGTGAATGACGACGATGTACAGCACTCCATCATCGATATTACGCAAGACCCCAATGACTCCAACCCCGCTGACGAACCCTCACCAGCGACACCTCCACCACGTGGCAGTTCAAAGCGGAGGCACGATGATGAAGAACCTTCCACGTATAAAACGTGCCAGGAGTGCACCGGTTGCTAGAACCCCAGTAATAGAGCCCCAGCCCTTTACGTCTTACGACACAACCCCCAAACTAGCTCCCTCCTCAAATATACCCACTTATACCTGCTCCATTCCGAGAACATCCTCCACACCAGCAGCAGCTTCTCGTCCTGTGGAGGAAGGTTTAACATTCGAACTGGTGTGCGCCGCTAACCCCACCCCTGCCCTGATTAGAAATCGGTACGTGGTCAGAGTTGACCCTGGAGCCCTGTATACCAACGGTGTTGGACTGCGACGTGTAGTTGAGTGTGTTGTGGAGGTTGCCCTTCAGAATCGCGACGAACGTGAAGTCCGGACAAGGTCGTCCTTCAGGTTCGGGTCAGATGACGGGGATGTAGATGATTTTTGGGTAGTAATACCGTTCAGACGCATGGCAGCTGTAGACAGAATATATCTTGGGTCGTATAATGTAGGACTCTCAAAGTAGTACAGCCTTCAATATGGACAACTTCACGGTAGATATTGACAGAGTATTCCAGGTTGCGGGTCATAATGCCACACCTTATCAGGGTCGGCAAAAACCCAGCAAAAACCCAAAAACCCAGCAAAAACCCAACTGGTTTTTTGCTGGGTAGTTGCGTTTTTGCTGGGTTTTGCCAACCCTGCACCTTATACTTTTAATTTCAATTCTCCGGTTATTTACAGAAAGCATATAAACGTCGATTGTGGTTGGGGGCTTTATAGCAGTAGTCTTAGCCCATATGTTTACTGTACTGAATACCCGGGTCAAAAATATTTCGTTGCATACGGTTGTGCAGCCTGCTCGTAAACTGGCTTCAGATTGTAAGCTTAAGTTTGAGTGTAATATGGGTCCTGAAGAGCTTAGAAGGGTAGAGCAGGAAATGAATGTTCGTATAGTTGTATTTGGAATGGATGATCGTCGTAGGACTGTGTATATTTTAAAAGCTGTGTGAGAGATCGTACAAGACCTCTACTTATTTTAGGATTGTCAGGAACATCGTATCTCCCCATCCATAATTTAAGGACTCCCTACGCTAGTTATGAGAAAAGTCGAAAATATGGAAGGCATCATGATTTTTCTAAGGGATGTCTCGAGTTTGCGGATGATATAGTGAAACATTGTAAGGAATGCTACATGGTATGTGAGCAGTGTAAAAGCCCCAATTGTGAAAGTCGTGTAGTTGAAACCGAGAAGAGGGAATGTAGACGTACATTTTTCAATAATA
Organism: Bathynomus jamesi; assembly: GCA_023014485.1. Lineage (NCBI taxonomy): Eukaryota > Metazoa > Arthropoda > Malacostraca > Isopoda > Cirolanidae > Bathynomus > Bathynomus jamesi. The sequence goes on from JAJOZX010001010.1 coordinate 354,366, forward strand.
AATTCTTTGAGCCCCATAAGTCAATTGGCACTTGCAGGAAAATGAGAATCTGTGAATGTGGCATGTTTCATATAATGAATAGTTGGGGTAAGTTTGCATAAATGAGATGAAATTCACTGTTCTACATGTCATGAAAAATATAAGGCGGATGGAGTGAAGCATGTATGTTATACGAAAGATGCTAAGCCTAAAAATATACCCTGTATAACCGTGTACTACGATATAGAAACTTACACAAACCCTGAAGCCAAAGAGGTTATCCCACATCTACTCGTAAGCCAGACTATCTGCGATGAGTGCATGGAATTCGAGTGTGATGAGTGTCACAAATGTGGTTAAACGGACAAACGTTTTAAGACGATTGCACACGACAGCCCTGTGAAACTCTTTGTATCCTATATTGTCAAATTAGCGGACAAGTTAAAAAAAATGACTGTGTATACTCTTGCCCATAACGGGCAAAATTTGACACACAGTTCCTTTATAAGGAATTGCTTGAACACGAGACATCGGAGATATTTACAGGCGACCCCTTGAAAAGGGGGAACAAACTTATACAAATGCAGATAAGAGGTAGTGTTCAGTTTAAAGATACTTATTATTCACACCTTGTAAACTAGACAAGCTACCCAATAGGGTGTGTCACTTTTAGACTTTTTTTGAAAAGTTATGGTGCTTACCTCTTATATTGTGACAAATTGACCGAAAACCATGAATAAACCAAAACAAAAGACAATCGGATAATATTTAGGGTCCCCGCCCCCCATTTGAAAATTAAGCCCCTTATTCACAAAAAAAAAATGGTGATTTTTGGAGATATTTTTTATCATAGTTTTCTTGCTAATCATTGTATTTCAAAAATTTTGCTACCAAACTGTAGAGAATAACGGTATCCTCTTATTGTGAACGTTTTAAAACTATTTTAGTTGTATACGGTGCTGATATTTGAATGGACTTTATGAAATTTTTTCCTCTGTTTTCATTTCTATAACATTTATTTACAGTATTTCCAGGTTTTATCTACAAAAAGTATGCATATATAACCAAATGTATGATAAATTTGCTTTTCTTTCAGAATTCTATTCTAGATTTGCTTAATTTCATAGTTTATTAAAATTAGTCAATAGTCATGGCTAACAGTAAGCCAATATTAAGAACAGACCTAAGAAAATATGATTCTTTATTGGGAAAGTTAGTGGAAGACATATGCGCAAGAGAAGGAAGCATGCTTCTAACGAATGGTGAAGTTCTCAGTCACTTTTTCTTCTTGAGAAGGGATCAAATGAAAAGCGACAATGTGTCAAAGGAAGAAAATATTTTGAGAGTATTAGATAAGGTAGAAAAGGTGTGGATTATGGCTGGCATACCATCAAAATCCGTTAGAAAGCAGAAAGGACCCCAAAAAATGTTGTGGGATTTGATAAAAGAGCATGAGAAGTTGGGTACAAATATAAAGAAATGTTATGAAACCCAAAAAACATCTTTTCTGTCTCGTTTAGGTAATTTATTTGATATATCAACTGAAAATGTATGTAATGAGATCCAAAATGATACATTGAGAACTATACAACAGAAGAATGAGGATCTTCGCTTTTTGGAAGATCAGCGAAGTGCTAGAATATATTCTCTGGGTTCGATCGATAAAGCTTATGTAGCCAAACTGATCAAAAAGACTGCTAGAATAGAAGGTGAAGAACGAAGAAAATTGAAAGAAAAAGAGCGAAAGGCATTTGAAGAAGAGACACAAACTTGAATCATCTGAAGGCGAGTTAGTGAACTCAAGTAATGGTGAAGATGATTTTACTCCGAGTCCAGGCCCATCAAAACGTCCTAAGTTACTACAGTCAATATTAATATCTAATACAGCTGATTGTTTAGGACTATCATTCGGACAACGCTCGACATTTGCATCTGTGGTAGCAGCTGAATGTGGGCTAGATTTAAAAAGAGATGTCATTATCGAAAAGTACTTCTGCGCGAACTGCGAAGAAGTCGAGGAAAGCTACTGCTGACACTATTAAAGAGTCGTTCAACCCACCTCAATATTGTGTAGTCCACTGGGACAGCAAAATATACTGAATGTTTCAGGAGGAAAGCAGGATCGATTGGCAATACTTATATCGGGAGAGAATGTTGAGAAACTTCTCTCGATACCCGATATCGGTGTCTCAACTGGATCGACACAAGCTTGTACTGTTTTTAGCACAATCCAAGAATGGAAGTTACAGGATAAGGTTTACGGAATGGTATTCGATACTACTTCATCCAATACTGGCTGGATAAAAGGGGCTTGTAAAATATTGGAAGACCTCTTTGGAAAAAAATTATTATGGCTCGCTGTCGCCACCATATGGCAGAACGAGTTTTGTCAGCAGTGTATCTAAAGGTATTTGGAAAATCTACTTCACCCGAAGACGAATCTTTCAAGACATTCAGAGATGTTATATGGGAGAAGCTAGATACTAAGCAACCCTTCAAATATCTATCTATCAATGACAGATATCTCAAGGACCTGAAAAAATGCGTCATAGATTTTATGACAGATTTGCTCAAAGATAACCAGAGCCTTCCCAGGGATGATTACAAAGAGGTAGCTGAAACAACTATGCTCGTTTTAGGAGAAATTCCTGCCAGAGGAATACACTGGATCAAGCCAGGAGCTCTCCATCACGCCAGATGGATGGCTGTCATATTGTATACGAATAAGATGTTAACATTTTCAGACCAAGCCGGATATGATAATGTTACAATAAAAAATCTGGAAAGAGTATGCTTGTTTACAGCGCTGATCTACTCCAAGCATTGGCTATCAGTCACCAACCCACTTGAGGCTCCTGAAAATGACCTCCTCCTATACAACGAATTAGTTCAGTACAAAAAGATTGACATGGAAGTAACGAAAGCTGCCCTCAACACTCTAAAAGGTCATTACTGGTACCTATCTGAAGAACTTGTAACCCTTTCTCTCTTTGGAGATTTATCTCATAGTGAAAAGGACAAGGTGGCCAAAAAACTTTCCTCTTTCAATCAACCACCAGAATTCAAACAGGGTAAGCCGATATTTCCCATCCTAAAAGAACGAATTAAAATTCAGTAATTGTTGGTCGAAACTCTTGGTTTGTATTCAAAGTCCTTGGTTCAACGGGAGATTGGATAAGGACTCCGGTTTTAACGTGGGACAGCAACAATGATTTTCAACGGATGAAGAGAATACTCTCTTCAACTAAGGTTGTTAATGACACTGCAGAAAGGGGTCTCAAACTTTTGCAGGATTTTCATGGCTCATGTAGGGATGAAGGTGAATTTCAGGCATTGCTTCAAGTTGTAGAGGAAAACAGGCGTGTTTTCCCAAAGTTTTCCAAACAAGGTCTCTTGAATTTGTAATTTCTTTCCATTTATAATTTCATTTCATTTACAATTTTCCATTATAATTTCAAGAATAGCACTTTGTTTCTATTTGATTAAAATTGTTTTATGTTTGTATTTTATAATAAAAAATAATAAAAAAACAATGGAGCTTTGCATAGTTTTTTAGATTAATAAAAATTTAAGTCTACAGTTGTCATTTTTTTTTTGCAAAATTTACTAATCTTAACCTACTAAACATGCGCGAAGTTGTTCCCACTTTGAATCTTTAAACTAAAAAAGTGTTTCTCATTTAAGCCCATCTGCTTTTTTGATTTATATTGTCAAAGCCCATCGCCGCAGAGCTGCATTGGGATGATGCTCTATGGATGGCGGTGACATCCAAAGTATATAAGATAATATTTTATTGCAGTTCAGATCTTCCAAAGATATAAAACAGCAGCATTTTTCTCTTAGAAAATGCATCAAAATGACCAAAGAGATATAAAAAATTTAATAAATTTAACTCAAAAGTTAATAAAAACTATTCAGATTGAAGCACATTATTATTTTCTACATTACTTTAACTACACCAACATGAATGATAGTGAGCGTGAAAATTTTGACCGCTACTACAACAGTTTTAATGAAACAAGTCCATACAATATAGCTGATGAATGTGAGCGTTATTGCGTGAATAATGTGCGCGTGCTTAGAGTACGTTTCCAGGCCTTTAGAAGGATGTACATAGCCCGTTTCAAATGCGATCCGCTGCAAGTCGCAACCACGATCGCTTCATTATGTTTTACGGTGTTCAAGAATAACTTCATGCCTAAAGACACTTTGGCCGTCATTCACAGAAACAATCCCCGCAGTTATGGACACAAGGCTATTTACTAGCTCATACATCTAGAGCAACAGACCGGGGTATACATAAAACACGCCCGCAACACGGGGGAAGTACCCATTACGGTCAATGGTCGTGTTTTTTGGGTTGATGGTCTAAGCGAGGATCCAACTACTGGTGAGAAGACTGTGCACTCCTTTAACGGCTGCTGGTGGCATGGATGCCCACGCCCTGAGTGTGCCGTCACAGGGAATCTCCATGGAAGATTCCCCCCCTCCCCGACAGCCTCGCATGGACCCGTAACCGCGATCAACTTATAGGCTCCCAGTTCACTCACAAGATCGTGTGGGAGCATGAGTATGATGCACGGATGGAAACAGATGGCCAGTACCGTGAAGAAATAAGGGCCATCAAACGTTCAATGGTGTTGAACCCCCTCAAATGCGGTGATAGCTTGTTTGGGGGACGTACAAACCCATTCAAGCTTATTATACGCCTAAGGAGGGCGTGAAACTCCATTACTACGACTTCTGTTCTTTATATCCCTACGTGATGAAGAACAATCCGTATCCCGTAGGTGCGCCTGAAAAACTAGTGGGCCCCGCCATGCCAACCATCGAGGAGTTCTCAGCTAACTTGAGTGAGCGCTGCTTTGGACTCTCTTTCGTAGATGTGCTCCCCCTTCGCGATTTATGGATGCCGATCTTACCCGTCGTTATAGATCACAAGCTCATGTTTCCCCTGTGCGTGAAGTGCGCAGAGGAGAACAATGGGGATTGTAATCATACACCCACCCAGCGTAAGATCAGAGGTGTATATACAAGCCCTGAGCTGGACCTAGCCGTTCGCCATGGATACAGAATATTGAAGATACATGAGGTGTGGAGGTTTCAGAAGCTATCCAACCTTTTCACGCCATATATAAACGCTTTTTTGAAGGATAAGGTAGAGGCATCAGGGTATCCGCGAGGAGTTGATACCGAAGCTGAAAAATCGGCTTATATTCAGCGTTACCGTGCCCGTGAAGGTATACAGGTTGACCGTTCCAAATTGTTAAGGATCCTCGCAAGCGCTTTAGTGCAAAGTTGTGTCTAAACAGTCTTTGGGGAAAATTTGCACAGAATACCGGCAAAGGGAACGTTCATTTGGCACAAAGTTATAGTGAAGTCTGGGATTATGCCAACGCTCTCGATAAAGAGGTGATGGAGATCGTGACTGTAGGTAATACTTACATAATAAAGTACAACATCACCGAACTGGCCTTATATAATAAAGTACATCACCGAACTGGCCACAAATACCTCACGTGTTACAAACATACCTGTAGCCAGCTTCAGAACGGCCTACGCCGCATCAAGCTTTGGGGACTACTGCACTCTCTTGGGCGGAGGGTGCTGTACGCTGACACAGATAGCGTAATATTCACAGAGAGGGAGGATGAATACATGACGCCTATTGGGGAATTCGTCGGAGAGTTAACTGACGAGATCAAGGATGAGTATGGTGATGGTGCATACGCTGACTCCTTTATATCAACAGGGCCAAAAACTTATGAGGTACGGGTGAGGGTGGGGGAGGATCTGAAATATATCGTGAATGCTAAGGGTATCACGCTTAATCATACGAACCGACGAGTCGTTAACTTTGACTAGTTGAAGGATCTAGTGTGCTTGGAAGATGAGGGCGACTATCCACCCCAACTGGCTGTGGGGACCCACAATTTTCGGGGGCAGAAACTGAGGGGCGTGAAGAAACTTAGGGGTACGAAGGTATGCCGTAACATCTATAGGAAACGTTACCAGGTGCCTGGTACCTATGATGCATTACCCTTTGGATACCTTAATCCTTGATTGTTTATATATATATATATATATGTTAACCCCCCCGTCTATGGCCATAGGTTGGTTCGAAGTCGACAGGGGTTCTGGTTAGGAGGCAGCAACGGATCTGTTACTTGCAGTAGTTTCTTCTATACTACTCTAATTTTTTTTCTCTCGCTATAGGGTCGACAGTTGTTAATTCTTCTCTTTCTATAATACTCTAATACCTTCGCTGAAGGTTCGCCGATTTTCGTTTTATGACTTACCGACTTTATTGACTGAATTCTCGGGCGAGGACACGGCTCGAAGGAAAAGATAAAAAAAACTTCTTTTACTGTAGTTTACTGCTAAATGTACAGGTAGTGCTCTGAATTTACAGGGGTAGAGGTTCGACCTCTTTCGACCATGGCTCAGGCCGGAATCTAAAAATTAAGGAGGCAAGGGGCCTCTGCCCCATCCTTGCAGCGAGGCTGCTAACAAGGGAGTGATTCGAAGTAATCGAAGTCGGAGTGAAGAAGTGACATTATTTTACAATTACATGATTTATATACAATCTAAATTTTTTGGGGAATGCAGTTTGAAGGTTAAGTTTCCCTCCTTTTAAACACATGATCAGATGAAAGATTCCAAATAAAAATTTAAAAAATAAGAATAAAAAATAATCGTATTTTCGCCGAGTATGCATTTCTAACGGGCGACATAATTTTGTAGTATATTAAGTACAATCCAAGTACACCCTGAGTATATTGTAATTTCGGGTTTACAACAATTTATTATAATTATGGATTAGTTCATATTCACTTAGTATCGTTTAATTACACTTCCATTTAAAGTACATTATTACATTATATATTAAATTATGATCGTTTAATTAAAGTTTCATTAAAGTACATTACGTCGTTTACAATTCTTAGTGTTTTTTATATTTATATATGGTTATTATATATGGTTATTAGTACAACACAAAGTACATGAACACATACGAGATAATTTATACACAACATGACACACATGATAATAAGTTATAAATTTGAAATCAGAGGGACAGGAGGTCTTTCGTTTTCAGATGTTCGATTTATGCTGTGATTAGCGAATTGCGTACACTTGCATAAGCGTTTTCGAGTTCATTGCGGGAGGCGAAATAATTAAAAAATAAAAAGTAAAAAATAAAACAAATAATACATGAGAACGTATTTGGACAATTTTGAACGAACAGGTACGGAGGCATAAAGTTTCGTACCATTTCGTAGACTGACACGAGTAAAAATGAATATTAATAAAATTGATACAGGATAATGGTCAAGATAGGATATGGATGTATGAATGAACAACATATAAATAATGATGTATAGAGTGTACAGTCGTACATTGTATACGTAAGATGTCCAAATACTAAACACGTGATTCAGTGTTCAAGGTATGGAAACCGTGAAGGAAGTTTAAGTTATTTTATGACGTCATAGTGTATAAGTCATTATTGGGAGGATTTAAAAGAACGAATTAGAGACAAAGAGTGGGTATTAAGGACTAAGTACAACTACGGGTTCCAATCCTGTTATATGCAATGTGTATGCATAATCTAGGGACGAGGGTGAGATGCAAGACAACCATAATTAATTATAATAAATTCTATCAGGTCATCCCATAAGTAATGTCGTTTTTTACGATAGATTAAGTTTAAAATAGTCCTACTTGGTTTAAGCATAAATATTCTGAAGGTTATATCTAAGAGGAGATCTATCGTGTTTCGCTACATACTTTACAGACCTTGACAGGGGAAGACGTGTGTTTTGCTTTATGTGAACCCCTCATAAACATGGTGGTATCAGAAGAGCTTATCAGGCATATAATGCTTTACGAGTTCAAAAAAGGGAATAGTGCTACTGAAGCAACACGAAACAGTAAGGACGTTTATGGCAACGATATTCTGCATGTGAAGAAATGTCAACGATGGTTTCAGAAGTTTAGGAATGGTGACTGCTGTTTGACAGATGCAGCACGCTCTGGACGCCCTGCTGAGTTTGATGGTGACCGGCTGTTAGCCGCACTTGAAGAAGACTGTTCAACAATTGTCGAAGAATTGGCCCAGAAACTCAATTCATCCCCGGCCACCATCCATCGACATTTGCAACAACTCGGGAAAGTGTCTAAGTTAGGAAAATGGGTGCCACATGAATTGTCGGTCGACAATCTGAGGGTGCGGGTAAACATTAGCACAGCTCTTCATTCCCGTGAACTCCAAGATCCGTTTTTGCACCGTTTAGTGACTGGTGATGAAAAGTGGATACTGTACCAGAATGTTAAGCGCCGTCGACAGTGGGTTTGTGCCGGAGAACCAGCGACACCACAGCCAAAACCAAATCTTCACCCTCGGAAGGTGTTGCTTAGTGTTTGGTGGGATAAAGGTGGTGTAATACACTTTGAAACCTTACCACACAACCAAACAATCACCGTTCAAGTCTACTGTCAACAACTGGATCGATTGAACACTGCACTAAAAGAAAAGAGACCTTTGGTTAATCGGAAAGGAATCGTGTTCCACCACGACAACGCACGTCCTCATATTGCTCGGATCACTTTTGCAAAAATTGAGGAGCTTGGGTGGGAAAAACTTCCACATCCTCCATATTCTCCAGACCTTGCGCCTTCAGATTATCATCTCTTCAGGAGTCTGCAAAACTATCTTGACGAGAAACAGTGTACTTCTTTAGATGACCTGCACACCAGTCTTTGTACATTTTTGCCTCAAAACCGCCTGAATTTTATAAACATGGTATTGAAAAGCTTGTAGGACGTTGCAGAGTGTCATTGATTCCGATGGAAAATATATACTAGATTAAAAAGTTTCAGTTGAGTTTTTTTTGTCCTTCAAACTCCGATCTAAAAAACGACATTACTTATGGGATGACCTGATATAACAAATGAAAAATGGAAAAATGGATACGACTAAACCATAGAAATGGTAGATCGTAGGGTTGTGACACAAACAAAAATAGAAAGCAACAAATAAAATTTTTATCCAAAATCGCATCAGGCGACTTTGGTTCCTCATGTAAAAATGAATATGGATTATTCATTGTTCATTTTTACAGTGCTCTCCCCTTTAAAATGATATTAATACAATAATATAATACAATACAATTGAGAAAATAACATCATAATGAATTCAAATTAGATGACGAATTTTTCTTTGCATTACGAATTTTATACAGAACAAGTGAGTGCGGGTGGTTGAGTACAATGCAGAGTGATCAAATTTTTAACATGACACTTATTTAGAGGTTTATTATAAAATATAAAAGTTCAAAGATTAAAACTTTAATTTTATGCAAGCAGAATAAAAAGATTAATACATTAATTTAGACAAACAATGAAGTTAGACAAACAATGATATTGTTAAATTTAAAAAAAAAATTATTTCCCTGTGGAAAAAGTACATACCTAATGAATAGTAAGTAAAAGAGAAAAATTTAAATTTAAAGTTCAGGAATATCCAAAGTTACCATGATAGTAGAGTTAAACTAATTTTATTGACTAGTGTAGGTAAAAATCGAATTACGTAATGGATGATGTATAGATCTGTGGTCAAGTTTGTATTTTATAATTTTGAGGGACAGATTAGCTTAGAGGGTTGTTAAATTAACAGAATAAATGCATGAGCAAGATTATATATATAAAGCAACAATTATTATGATGAAATAAATTTAAATGATCTAGAGTAAATATCATAGTTAGCACTTACACGCAATTAAATAAAGTTTATCGTGATATCCAATGATTTTAGAATAGCGGTTTGTATATATAGTATATATAGTGTGCATACGTGTGTGTGTGTGTGTTTGTGTGTGTGTGTAAGGATTCGGGAGGTTTTCGAACTAACAAAGTTATATAATAATTTAAATTGAGAGTAGGGTTATAGAATCTTTTAAGTTTAAGTCAATTATTATTATTATCATTATTATTATTACTATTACTATTATAAAATCCTTTAAGTTCAAGGTAGTATTTAAGTATTTAATTAAATCAGTTACACGTATTAAGGTAATAAAAAAAACACACTTAGAAGAGCTTACAATTAATGAAAGTAAATCTAGCGGTATTGAAATTGAATTTCGACACACAATTAAATTCGACTACTAACATTCATAGCGTCAAACTGACTATAATTTTCTTTTGTTACCTTACAAATGGTACAATACAACTTATGGACAATTACTCACGATTAATTGAACAAAGCAATGAAAAATACAAATTAAAAATAGAAATCAATTATGCATTTTAATGAACTAAACATATAATATTCTTAAAAATAAAAAACACAACTTTGGTTAACCTGTGGTTTGACTGGAGCCAAAAAGAATTAACCATGGTTGAACCACTTTTTGGTTGACACGGTTCAACTGGGGTTGGGGTGTTACAATAAAATAAAAATAAAAGACAAAGTAAGCGGGGAGATATGTCTGAATTTGACAATACGTCTTTTCGTGAGCGCTTTGCTCTTAAAACATTGATTTTCACACTGCTTAGAACAAAAATTAAAGGAGGTAAAATAAAACGGAGGGACGGCATGTTCTGCCCTATAGTAATTTAAAAAGGAAGTCATTGGGACATGATTGATTAATTATTACACTATTACTGTCATCATATAATCATAATAATTATAAAAATTGCTAAACATTTTTAAAAACAATTTTGGTTACTGATAATAAAATATATGATTTTACCTATATATTTATATATGCAACAACTGCATGCAAAAAGAGAAAAATCGGTCAATTTCCTTCTTACGAAAAAAAAAGGTTGAACTAAAGACAAAAACCGGTCAATTCAGGTTGAATTTAATTTTCTCTTATACAACAAAAAAAAAGGTTGAATTAAATTCTCTTAAATTACATTCAAAGTAAATTCTCTTAAAGTAAATTCTCTTAAATTAAATTCTCTTAAACAACTAAAAAAAAGTTGAATTCAATTGATTGCATTGAAATGACTTGGGACTTCAAAACTGACTTGGGACTTCAAAACTGACTTGGAACTTCAAAACTGAGACTTGAAACTAACTTCAAAACTGACTGAAATTGACTTCAAAACTGACTGAAACTGACTTCAAAACTGACTGAAACTGACTTCAAAACTGACTGAAACTGACTTCAAAACTGACTGAAACTTGAAACTGACTGAGACTTGAAACTGAAACTGACTTTGAACTGAAACTGACTTTGAACTGAAACTGACTTTGAACTGAAACTGACTTGAAACTGAAACTGACTTGAAACTTACTTGTAATTGAAACTGACTTGCACTTGAATTGCTATCAAGTATCTTGAAACTGAAACTGTCTGACTTGAACTCTATCAAGTATCTTGAAACTGAACTGACTGAAATTGACTGCAATTGAACTCTATCAAGTGGAGTCTATTATTCTCTGGGTTTGGTTGTCCCTCTTGAAAGCAACCAACTAACTGAAACTAACTGAAATGGACTGCACTGAACTGCTATCAGTGGAGTCAACTGAAACTGACTTGCACTTGAACTGCTAGCAAGTGGAAACTATTAATCTCTGGGGTTTGGTTGTCCTTCTCGGATACAACCAACTGAAACTGTCTGAAAACTGATTTGCAACTTATTTGCAACTAAAACTGACTCGAAACTACTTCAAGTATCTCTATAAATCTCTGGGGTTTGGTTGTCCCTCTTGGATGCAACCAACTGGAACTGAAAACTGAAACTGGAACTTGAAACTGCTTCAAGTATCTCTATAACTCTATAAACTCTCTCTTTCTTAATTTGCAAGTCAATTCAATTTAATAATTTAAAAAAAATTGTAAACAAAAATAAAAAAATATAAACAACATTTCACTCGAATGTACGCGAAGGTACAGTAATATTATGTTTGGTACATAAAGTAAAATTATTCTACACTAACTATAATAGTGAAAATAACTGTGACAATAACTCTGTGACAATAACTCTGAAAATCAACTTTTGTGAAAATCAACTTCTGTGAAAATTACTGTTCAATAAAAAAATGTATCACTGGTGTCTGAAATGTTCACTGTGTTTTCTTGTAAATTCTGACTTGATACTCATTATTAACTGTTAATAATACTGAATTTTCAAGTGTTATAAATTAATTAAAAAAAAAAAACTGTACTTAAAATTTCTACGGCGAAATCCTTAGAGACGTGTCCTGAAGACGTGTCTTGCTGGCTACTTGTTCTTGGATGAAAACTAGGCGTGGAGAACTTGGAGTCGTTACACACCGGTTCAAGGGTGGATGTGACGAACTAGAAGTCGTGACACGCCGGTCAACTGGGTGTTGGTTCAAGTCCCAAGGTCTGGAAGACTGGAAGAATCCTGGATGCAGAAGTTGTCAGTTGTTAAGATCCTGGTTAAAGGGTCGCCAGTTTGTTAAAATCCTGATGCAGGGTCGCCAAATGTTAACCCCTCCATCTATGACCCTGGGTTGGTTCGAAGTCGACGGGGGTTCTGGTTAGGAGGCAGCAACGGATGTTACTTGCAGTAGTTTCTTCTATACTACTCTGATTTTTTCTCTCTAACTATAGGGTCGACAGTTGTTAATTCTTCTCTTTCTATAATACTCTAATACCTTCGCTGAAGGTTCGCCGATTTTCTTTTTATAACTTATCGACTTTATTGACTGAATTCTCGGACGAGGGCACGGCTCGAAGGAAAAGATAAAAAACTTCTTTTACTGTAGTTTACTGTTAAAATGTACAGGTAGTGCTCTAAATTTACAGGAGTAGAGGTTTGACCTCTTTCGACCATGGCTCAGGCCGAAATCTAAAAATTAAGGAGGCAAGGGTCCTCTGCCCCCTCCTCGCAGCGAGGCTGCAAACAAGGGAGTGATTCGAAGTAATCGAAGTCGGAGTGAAGAAGTGACATTATTTTACAATTACATGATTTATATACAATCTAAATTTTTGGGGGAATGCAGTTTGAAGGTTAAGTTTCCCACCTTTTAAACACTTGATCAGATGAAAGATTCCAAATAAAAATTAAAAAAAAAAAAAAAAAAAAAAAATCGTATTTTCGCCTAGTATGCATTTCTAACGGACGACATAATTTTGTAGTACATTAACTACAATCCAAGTACACCCTGAGTACATTGTAATTTCGGGTTTACAACAATTTATTATAATTATGGATTAGTTCATATTCACTTAGTATCGTTTAATTGCACTTCCATTTAAAGTACATTATTACATTATATATTAAATTATGATCGTTTAATTAAAGTTTCATTAAAGTACATTGCGTCGTTTAAAATTCTTAGTGTTTTTTATATTTATATATGGTTATTATATATGGTTATTAGTACAACACAAAGTACATGAGCACATACGAGATAATTTAAACACAACATGACACACATGATAATAAGTTATAAATTTGAAATCAGAGGGACAGGAGGTCTTTCTTTTTCAGATGTTCGATTTATGCTGTGATTAGCGAATTGCGAACACTTGCATAAGCGTTTTCGAGTTCATTGCGGGAGGCGAAATAATTAAAAAATAAAAAGTAAAAAATAAAACAATACATGAGAACGTATTTGGACAATTTTGAACGAACAGGTACGGAGGCATAAAGTTTCGTACCATTTCGTAGACTGACACGAGTGAAAATGAATATTTAATAAAATTGATATAGGATAATGGTCAAGATAGGATATGGATGTATGAATGAACAACATATAAATAATGACGTATAGAGTGTGCAGTTTTTATTATTATGTTAAAGAATTTCGATACATTGTATACGGAAGATGTCCAAATACTAAACACGTGATTCAGTGTTCAAGGTATGGAAACCGTGAAGGAAGTTTAAGTTATTTATGACGTCATAGTGTATAAGTCATTATTGCGAGGATTTAAAAGAACGAATTAGAGACAAAGAGTGGGTATTAAGGACTAAGTACAACTACGGATTCCAATCCTGTTATATGCAATGTGTATGCATAATCTAGGGACGAGGGTGAGATGCAAGACAACCATAATTAATTATAATAAATTCTATAACAAATGAAAAATGGAAAAATGAATACGACTAAACCATAGAAATGGTAGATCGTAGGGTTGTGACACAAACAAAAATAGAAAGCAACAAATAAAATTTTTATCCAAAATCGCATCAGGCGACTTTGGTTCCTCATGTAAAAATGAATATGGATTATTCATTGTTAATTTTTACACACACACCACACACACACACACACACACACACACATATATATATATATATTATATATATATATATATATATATGTATTGTTAACGATATTTTTATTTATTACGTATATCTGTTTCAATTAGAGTTTCATTTTCTCCTTTGTGTGCGTCCGTATGTACAATCCTAAGCTCCGCCCAGTGTAAACTCAAACAAAGGGTCACGTGACTCTTGCTAGTACCTGGGCATATCTCTACCCCTGCGTGCTCAGTTGACCTGTGCATGCCCTGGAGCTCACACGTGTATTTTCTCACGTAGACGAAAAATAGTGATGGCTACTTTTGATATTGCGTGTTCAACTTTTATGAAGTGGTATTCGGTAAAGTCGGAAGATGTGGTGAATACTGAAAGACGATCTAGCTGCCCCCTCCTTTGAGACTTTTGAGGCTACACTGAATCGCCCGAAGGAACAAGATTTTCAAATACTCTATGGATATTCTGGCGAAAGTATTGCCGGATTTCGCGGCACAAACGATGTAATGGACTACATTGTAGGGCTAAACTGTATAAAAGCGTAGATATACCGTGAGGTGAAAGAAACAACGCGTGCAGAAGAGAAGCAACGGATATGGGTAAGGAGTCTTGTTGATGAGTCGTGTGGCAGGCGGTATTATGTCATGCTGCATCATACCGAGTACGTGTACCCTGCGGCTGAGAATGTAAACCTTGTCATTATGGCCAAGCTAAAGTGCTTTTACCACTACATTCATATCATGACGAGGTTCGTAGTGAGGTTGTAGCTAAAGGCCTGTGTGAGTTTTTAAGAGTTTAGAGACGAGTATCGATAAATACGGTCATATGTTTCTCTCAAATAGTGCACCGGATTGTTAATGTGTGGAGAATGTCCAGTGCGCATAAAACATTAAAACTGAAATTACCCCATGTGTCGGAAAATTGTCCGATATAATGGGTACAAGTACTCGCATGATTCATGCTAGAACAAATCCGTACACGATTCAACAGCTTATGGTGTGGCTCGCTCCCTCCGTCGAGCCGATCCGCCCACCCGTGGCTCATTCTCATCTCAGAGCTTGAACCGACTGGACGTGCACTCCTCGAATACGATGGAACTTTCTTTGAGAAGCATTCTCAATGCCGCGTGCGATGTGTCCGTGACGAAATCATTGTGGGTGTTCAGGCGTGAAACCGATGCCATTAACTATGTCCTTAAAACGACTTGTAGACAAGCACACTCTGGTAAACGTAATGTTATTTATTTAAGTGTTGAGGAGATGAATAGGGTCTTCGTGATAGTTGAGAAATGGGGTGAGGACCGTTATAAAATACGTGCAGTTGTAAGTACAAGAAGAGAACAGGTTAGTGATACCCCCTCATATGCCGTTGTTTGCACGTTGTGTATAAATAACGATCAGCCATGTATTGATATACAACTGATGTGGAAGAATGTATCTGATAATAACGTTCTTGTCTCTACGCGAAACCGATTCATCCTCGACAGAATGTTTGAAATTGTCAGATTACGCAAGCTGAAGCCTATATTAGACGCGTGTGTTACGGATATGATTTACTTGGACACGGTTCTTGAATACGCATACACCGCTCTGCTCGACGGATTTATCGAATGTAGGAGTGAACAAGGCGAGAATGGTCTAAAGCTGGATGCTTTTTAAAAAGGTTTAGACTCTTCGAAATATCGTGAACTTTGGTACAAAGGACTTGAGCGGTACAGTGCAGAGCTTGCCTACACTGCTCACCCTGAAGAATTGTACCTCTATATAATGAGCAGCTGTCGTTACGACTTAGAAGATTATTTCAATTGCCGCTATGCGTTGTGAAGAAGAGTTCACGAGTGAAAAGCTCGGGTCGGTAAGAAAAAACCGTCGATTGGAAAGGAGTGTTTATAAACTTGTATTTAATAATGATGTGGTGGCTAACGATGACCTCTTTCTGCGTGCTTTTGAATGTCTTCTAGCCATGTTTAAAGATAACTTGCCAACCGAATGTAAAATGGGCACAAAAATAGTCTTCAATAATGTGAAGGCCATTTACATCGAGTATAGGTATCCCTATAACTTGAGCGGTGAAATAATGTTAAATCGTATTTACTGCGTTGTGCAAAGCAATAATGATATGACTGTAGACTCGATTACGTGCGAGTTTAGTGTTTTAGTTAAGCGCAGTAGAACATAAAGCGAATGTATTTTGATGTATATTTATTTTCAATATATTTAATTATTTAATATAATTGTGTATATATATATTTTTTTTTCCTGTACTGTTATATTGATGATTATACTCCGTCGTTTTGTATATTATTATTTTTTTATTTGTTGATTATATATATTCCATCGTTCGTATTTTTATTATTATTTTTTATTGCATATATTCCTCGTTTGTATAGGATTGTATATTTATTTTCTATATATTTCGTGAAATTGATTCCAATAATTCGTCTAAATGAACAGAATGTTGTAATGGCATTTTATTTAATTTTTTTGGTTGTATATATAAACGATATTATTATTTAATTATATATATACCAAATGGCTGGTTACTCATTCTAAACCGACAGACGGATTTCTAAGTCAACTGTCAAGAATATCTAAATAGCTCAATCTGGCAGCTGAAAAGTTAATTAATATATACACATACACCTGCCTTCTAGGTCTTCTAAGTCAACTGGCAGATTAAGCCAACTGACGGATTTATAAGCCAACTGTGGAGAATATATGCTTTAATTAAATAAATAGCGCAATCTGGTAACTCAACCCTAATAATGTACACCTGAACAAGTCATTTATGCCTTCTAAGTCAGATTAAGCCATCTAAGCCAACTGGCTGATTAGGACCTTATAAGACATCGGGCGCTCGGATGAATTCTCATTATGCGTCTGGCTGGAGCCAGACGAACACCCTTCTCTCCTTCTTAGGTTAGGTTTCCCTTTGAGGGGTGAGGCCGTCCCACCTCCCCCAAAAGACCCTCCTCCTTTCTATCCCTCTCTTAGGTTAGGTATACCCCTTTGGGAGGTGAGGCCGTCATCTTCTCCCCCAAAGAGGTTAGGTGGACTCCCTAGCTTGCTGGGGGAGTTCCCCTTCATTGCAGCTTGGGGTATTACCCCTTCCCCTTGTTGCATAAAATCTTGCAACATTCCCATTTCCTCATTTGCAACATTGATCAACATTTGCAATTGCATTGCACTCGTCCATTTTGCAGTCATACTACTGAGCCCGTTGCGCGAATGTATTTGGCTCGATCCAATTTTCCTTTAAAAGTTGACTTATTTTTCTAGGTTGGTGGCGTTGTTGCCCCTCTCAGCGCCGTCTGAGCTTATTTCCGATTTAATATTAAAAAATTATTAACAAAAACTGAAGATTGAATTTTTAATACCCATTTAACAGACCAAAAAAATCCTTTTATGAGCTCAGTAAAGCTTATACGAGTAAAGCTTAATGGCCAAATTAAATACAAATAAATAGTCCACTTCGTATAGTCTACGTTAAGCTTATTGTGATATTGTAATAACCATAATAGATCCGATCATTTTTATCAATAAAGAGATATTTATTTATCTCTCTATCTCTCTATCTCTAATATTTTTAATAACAAAATTTGGAAATACACTTATACTTATAATTTCCCCCTTAAAAGAACTGATATTTTTCGGGTGATGAAGAAGTATCGAATGAATCTTTAATTAGAAAAAAGATACCCAGTTAATTAATTATGTTATGGACATATACATATATATATATATATCAGGTCATCCCATAAGTAATGTCGTTTTTTACGATAGATTAAGTTTAAACTAGTCCTACTCGGTTTAAGCATAAATTTTCCGAAAGTTATATCTAAGAGGAGATCTATCGTGTTTCGCTACATACTTTACAGATCTTGACCAGTGAAGACGTGTGTTTTGCTTTATGTGAACCCCTCATAAACATGGCGGTATCAGAAGAGCATATCAAGCATATAATACTTTACGAGTTCAAAAAAGGGAATAGTGCTACTGAAGCAACGCGAAACTCTCAGGACGTTTTGGCAACGATATTCTGCATGTAAGGAAATGTCAAAGATGGTTTCAAAAGTTTAGGAATGGTGACTGCTGTTTGACAGATGCAGCACGCTCTGGACGCCCTGCTGAGTTTGATGATGACCTGCTGTTAGCCGCACTTGAAGAAGGCTGTTCAACAATTGTCGAAGAATTGGCCCAGAAACTCAATTCCTCCCCGTCCACCATTCATCGACATTTGCAACAACTCGGGAAAGTGCCTAAGTTAGGAAAATGAGTGCCACATGAATTGTCGGTCGACAATCTGAGGGTGCGGGTAAACATTAGCACAGTTCTTCATTCCCGTGAACTCCAAGATCCGTTTTTGCACCGTTTAGTGACTGGGTGATGAAAAGTGGATACTGTACCAGAATGTTAAGCGCCGTCGTTCGACAGTGGGTTTGTGCCGGGGAACCAGGGACACCACAGCCAAAACCAAATCTTCACCCTCGGAAGGTGTTGCTTAGCGTTTGGTGGGATAAAGGTGGTGTAATACACTTTGAAACCTTACCACACAACCAAACAATCACCGTTCAAGTCTAGTGTCAACAACTGGATCGATTGAACACTGCACTAAAAGAAAAGAGACCTTTGGTTAATCGGAAAGGAATCGTGTTCCACCACGACAACGCACGTCCTCATACCGCTCGGATCACTTTTGCAAAAATTGAGGAGCTTGGGTGGGAAAAACTTCCACATCCTCCATATTCTCCAGACCTTGCGCCTTCAGATTATCATCTCTTCAGGAGTCTGCAAAACTATCTTGACGAGAAACAGTATAATTCTTTAGATGACCTGCACACCAGTCTTTGTACGTTTTTTGCCTCAAAACCGCCTGAATTTTATAAACATGGCATTGAAAAGCTTGTAGGACGTTGGCAGAGTGTCATTGATTCCGATGGAAAATATATACTAGATTAAAAAGTTTTAGTTGAGTTTTTTTGTCCTTCAAATTCCGATCTAAAAAACGACATTACTTATGGGATGACCTGATATATATATATATATATGTATATGTAAAGAACGACGCTTGTGTAGAAGAGTGTTCCGCACAAGATGAGGAGGGAGGTACCTCATTTTTCATTTGCTCGTTCTCACTCCTCATCTTGTGCGGAACACTCTTCTACAGAAGCGTCGTTCTTTACATTGATTATACTGTGTGTTGGTTGCAGTTAAAATGTATATATGTACGGCATGCGTAGGTGCCCCCTCAGGGCATTTGATTCCGCTCGTATGTAGGAGAATTACGAGTATTGACTAATCGGGGTCCTTGGTGTAGTGGTTAACATATCCGACCGGCAATTGGATGATCCCGGGTTCGATTCCTGGGAGGTACCTCATTTTTCATTTGCTCGTTCTCCCTCCTCATCTTGTGCGGAACACTTCTACACCAGCGTCGTTCTTTACATTGATTATACTGTGTGTTGTTTGCAGTTAAAAAAAAAAAAATATATATATATATATATATATATATATATATATATATATATATATATATATATATATATATATGGGATTGAACTCAGAATGATCCCCTGAGGCTCTTTCATGATACCCACAGACCGTGCATCGAACAAGGAACTCTTCTGGGAAAATCAAATCCACTATAGTCCGAATAATTAATGGTAAATGACAAACAGTATAATTTTTTCTTTTTCATGATATTCGCCCGACGTGGGCAATGGGTCACTCGCAAAGAGGCCCCAAAAAATATAGCTTCCCTTACCAGCTATCTGCAAAGCAAATAGGATCCAGCTTTGGGGCAGGATCCCATCTGCTTAGCAGATAGCTGGTGAGGGAAGCTATATTTCTGGGGCCTCTTTGCGAGTGACTCGTTGCCCACGTCGGGTTAACACCATGAAAAAGAATAAATTATAGTGTTTGTCATTTACCATTAATTATTCGGACTATAGTGGATTTGATTTTCCCAGAAGAGTTCCTTGTTCCATGCACGGTCTGTGTATATCATGAAAGAGCCTCAGGGGACCATTCTGAGTTCAATCCCATAAGTATATATATATATATATATATATATATATATATATAATACGTAAAGAACGACGCTTGTATAGAAGAATATTCCGCGCAAGATGAGGAGGGAGAACGAACAAATGAAAAAATGAGGTAACCACCCGGGAATCGAACCCGGGATCTTCCAATTGCCGGTCAGATATGATAACCACTACACCATGGTCCTCACTCGATCAGAAGTCGTAATACTCCTACATACGCGCAGAAACCAATGCCCCCGAAGGGGGCACCTTCCGCATGCCGCACATATATATACATTTCAACTGCAAAGAACACGCAGTATAATTAACGTAAAGAACGACGCTTGTATAGAAGAATATTCCGCGCAAGATGAGGAGGGAGAACGAACAAATGAAAAATCGAGGTAACCATCCGGGAATCGAACCCGGGATCTTCCGATTGCCGGTCAGATATGATAACCACTACACCATTCTGGTTTCTGCGCGTATGTAGGAGAATTACGACTTCTGATCGAGTGAGGACCATGGTGTAGTGGTTATTATATCTGACCGGCAATCGAAAGATCCCGGGTTCGATTCCCGGGTGGTTACCTCATTTTTTAATTTGTTCGTTCTCCCTCCTCATCTTGCGCGGAATATTCTTCTATACAAGCGTCGTTCTTTACGTTAATTATACTGCGTGTTCTTTGCAGTTGAAATGTATATATGTGTATATATATATATAATTAATGTAAAATAACGCACTGTCGCGACGAAGTAGGGAAAAGGAAACCACTCTTCAGGGAGACGTAAATTTTTATTTCTTAACACCAATAGAGTTTCGGCTCCTCGCAAGCCCTTCTCAATTGGTAATGACCGTATAAACAGAGAACAGAGTTTATATACACCTGGAAGTTAATTATCAGGGATTAGCTGAATGAACCTTCCCATCGTCAGCCAGACACCGTACTGAGCGGACGCATTTCCTGAGCTCTCTGATATTGCTTCTACTTTTGGATTTTTCCAATAACTTTACTTTTGGAAAGTTCTGACTTTATATACTTGCGTTTATATTCACATTGTTATAGTTAAATAATTGAATATACTGTAAGTGGTTTTTAGCGATTTAGAAGTTTTCAGAGCGTGCCGGCTTAATTTAACTTAAACTTGTGACGGTTGTAAACTAATTTAACTTGCTCGATGCCGTCGCAGAAAGCGTCATGTGTTAAGTGTGGGGTAAATCGGTGGTATTCGGATTTTAAGGATTATAACGGCGGTCCTATGGCGATTACCGAGAGATCAGTTTGTTTGTTTTTGCGATTTAACCTTTGAGGACCACGGGACATATGTGTCCCAGCGAAATAATAATATAAATTGTACAATGATGCAACGTTTCTACAAATACATCTAAATGTTTATATAGGTATCGTTTAGTTGGAAAATTAACCCCAAAATGGGTCATTTAAGTGACTATAGTTACTAACATATCTAATTGTGAATACCAATAACACCTAAACGTTTAAGTTCAAAGAAACGTATACCGGTCGTCAAAGGGTTAAGGGAGGAAAGAGTTAACATAAAACATAGTGTACGTGAGGTAACGGAAAAACTTGCAACGCTTGATGAGGGCAGGGGTAGGGTACAGTTGACGAAAGCCAGACCAATACTAACGTTGAAGACGTTAGTAATTTGAAGGGTTAGGTGCGTAACCTAGTTTCTAGTTTAGGTAGCTTATCGGGAGGGTTGGATAGAGTTGAGGAAGGGGGTTAAGGTTGGTCCGAGATTAGTAGATGGGGAGAGATTTAGAGAAGTTAAGGGTGGAGCTAGGCCGCGTACGTTAGGCGATAGGAATCCCCCCCTATCGAGGTTTCGAACCCTTTCGCTCATTTGGATAGGGACGTGAACGAGGGGGAAACTATTTTAATTGGGGACTCTTTAGTGCGCCATATGGACACAGAGTTCGTTGAACGGAATTCAACCAAGAGGAGGAGGGTCTGTCTCCCTGGGGCCAGGGTTGACAGAATTAGAGACGAAGTGGATAGGATTGATGTTGCCTCCCGTCACTCGATGTTGGTGACAATAGTAGGGGGCAACGACTCGTATAGGCCCGATACGAGAGTGCCTGACCTTTTGGAGAGATATAGGGGGTTAATTAGGTCCCTGAAGGCGGTCAGATAGGTTTTTAGTTCTAGGTATTACTCCTAGGTACGGTTTGGGTCTTAGGATTATGTCTAAAACAATATTTTTGAATACTAAATTGGAAAAGATTTGTGCTGAGGAAAATGTACCCTTCGTAAAGCTGTGGGCGGAATTCAGTGATCCTAGCCTTGTTTTTAAAAGATGGGGGTGCATTTTAATGAAATAGGTAATGCTAGGCTAGGTAGGTTAATTGACGGAAACGTTTGAAAGCTGTATAGGTCGAAGCCTTCTTTAAACGTTGTGAGTCCGGGAAACGCGGGTCCGACGTGAAAAATAGCTTAAAACGTCGACCCGTGGTAAAATAACTTAAACGTTTTTTATTGTAACGCGCGTAGTATTAGAAATAAATTAAACGAATTTAAGGTGATAATTTATTCCGGCAACTACGATATAGTTGCTATCACTGAAACGTGGTTAAATACAGTGACTCGGGACTTGTTGGGGGAACTTGATATACCGGGTTTTAAACTCTTTACTGATGACAAGTTACATAGGATTGGTGGCGGCGTTTTGCTGTACATTCGTAATTCCCTTAGGGCTATCGAGGTTAAGATAGATTTTCCGGCAGCAATTAGCGATATGCGTTGAAGTTAGGGCGCGTAGTATTAGTTTTAATTTTGTTGTTGTTTATAGACCTCCCGTTCAACCCCTCGATACCGATAAAAGATTTTACTCACTTCTTGGTAACTTTATTGATAATCGGAATAGTATAATTGTCGGAGACTTTAACTGCCCTAATGTTAATTACGAGACTTTTACTGGTAATGAGAGGGTTTGAGACTGGTTGAGTTCATGGAAGATAATTTTTTTACGACAGATGGTTACCGAACCAACGCGCGGTGACAATATTTTAGATTTGGTGGTGACGAACGGCGAAAATATAGTTGAGAGTTTAGGATGTAGTGATCATCACATTCTTAGGTTTAAGCTATTGATACAAAACACTAAGGATAGCAACGTAATAGAAGTCCATGATTTTCGTAGGGCCAATTTTGATAGTTTTGCGGATAGGATGAGAGTAGTGGACTGGGATAACTTATTTATGGGTAATGACACAAATTTGCATTGGGAGGCGTTTAAAGAAAGTTTTATGAATATTGAAAGGGAGTTTATTCCTCGTAGGCCCAAGCGCGCTAGAAATCATGGTAGGCCCAAGTGGTGGACTAGGGAAATAGGCGAGTTCATAAACGAGCGTAACAGAGCGTATAGACTTAATAAGCGCAATGGCACGGCAGCTAACTTTAATAGATATATCGAGCTTAGACGTCAGGTTAAAAGATCAGTTAGGAATGCTAAGCGTAATTTAGAGATACTTATAGCTGCGGATAGTAAACATAATCCAAAAAAGTTTTTTAATACGTCAATAATCGTAAGCCGATAAAAGATAACATAGGCCCTCTAGTGGATGTTAATGGCGCTTTGGCTTCTGACGCTCAGGCGATGGCGGGTATTTTCAATAACTTTTTTGCGACAGTTTTTACCGTAGAAGACGTAAATAATGTCCCCGACGTGGACGATATCGTTCCATTTAGTAGCGAGACTATTTTGGATGAAATAACTGTTTACGAGGGTGAGATTATTGCTCCAGGCCCTGACGCTTTTATCCCACATTTGAAAGATTTGAAAGACGTTATCGTAGGCCCCTTAACGAAGATTTTTAATCAGTCACTCGAAACGGGGATTATTCCTGAAGACTTCAAATTAGCTAACGTCACGCCATTTTTAAAAAGGCGACCGCACAGTAGCTAGCAATTATAGGCCCATTAGCTTAACGTCAATTGTCGGTAAACTTTTGGAATCCGTAGTTAGGGATCGTATCATCGATCACTTAGAAAGTAGAGATTTGATTAATAGTAGTCAGCATGGGTTTCGACGCCATAGATCTTGTTTAACTAATTTGTTAGAATTTTATAACGAAATAGTGCGCGAATACGATAGGCATAGAGCGGCTGACGTTATTTATTTAGATTTTAAAAAGCGTTCGATACAGTTCCGCATAGAAGATTAATTGCGAAGGTTAAAGCGCACGGTATACGCGGTCAGGTAGCTAACTGGTTAGAGGAATGGCTTCGTGCTAGGAGACAGAGGGTCGTTGTTAATGGTAGTGAATCGGGGTGGTTGGATGTAGGTAGCGGTGTCCCACAGGGTTCAGTGTTAGGCCCATTGCTATTCGTAATTTACATTAACGACATAGATGTAGGATTGACTAGTAACGTGTCAAAATTCGCGGACGATACTAAAATAGGCGGTAAGGTTGTTAACGAGGACGATAGAAATAGGCTCCAAGACGATGTAAATAGGATTATGGAGTGGACGGATAAGTGGCAGATGCAATTTAACGTAGACAAATGTAAAGTTTTGCATATAGGTTCTCGTAACAATAATTACACGTACACGATGGATGATAGAGAGTTAGCGAGCGTTAACGAGGAAGTAGATTTAGGCGTACGCGTATCTAAGGATTTAAAAGTTAGGAACCAGTGCCTGGAGTCTTGCGCAAAAACTAATAGGATGTTAGGCTTCATAGCGCATAATTTCGAATTTAAATCGAAGAATATTATATTGCCCCTTTACAAGTCCCTAGTCAGGCCTCATTTAGAATATGCCGTTCAATTTGGGTGCCCGTATTTGCGTGAGGATATTGATAGGTTAGAAAGGGTTCAGCGTCGTGCCACGAAACTAATTCCGTCATTGCGCAACAAGTCTTACGAAAATAAGATTAAAAAGTTAGACTTGCATTCACTCGAAACTAGTAGATTAAGGGGGGAGCTTATTGAAGTTTTCAAAATCGTTAATAAAATCGATAACGTAAATTTTGACAAACTGTTCACTTTTGATAATAGCAATACTTGTAATAACGGATTTAAGTTGCGTGGCAGACGTTTCATTACTAATATCGCTAAAAACTTCTTTACGTTTAAAGTAATTGATAAATGGATAATCTTCCCGCTCCCGTCGTGAACTCTACCAGCGTTAATATGTTTAAAAACCGTTTAGATAGGCATTTTAAAAATATTAACGTTGTTTAAAATAAAAAACAATTGGCGCAGGAGCTCTGGGGGTGTTGGTCGAGGATGAGTCTGTTGACGATTAATGCCAGCTTGTGACATGCCAGCGTGTAATATGCCAGCAATAAAATTATTTAAAAAAAAATTAGACTAACACGAACGTATATATAGCTTGTAGCGTAAACTAACCCACTTTTTATAATACTCTTTCTACTTTTTTTTTTTTCTGATTCTCTTTACTTGCATGTCTGTAGTTTGCATGGTATGACAGTGTTTGAGTTAAGACTGTGTTTGCATGGTTTGTAAGCGTTCTTATTTTACTTCTTTTTATCTTTCACTCCTTTCCTATTCTCTCTAGTCACCATTCAGTAGCGTTGAATATCATATTCTTATGGAACATGTCCTCAGAACTAAAATGGAAATAAACACGACTCTATTTCAAGTAAGAGAAGCTAAGAGAAACCTGCAACAAAAGTGTGATAATGTGAATAGTCATAAAAGGAAGCTACAGAACAAGCTCCAACCTCTGTTTATGACCACTTTGTGGGTAAAAGGTTCATGTCCGAATAAAAATATAAATCTCTCATCGTACAATTTAAACCTGGATGAAAGTCTTGTTTTAGGTTATCGCTTGTCTTTTTGAACCAAAACATGTGACAAATTTAACCTCGAACATTTAGTGTCGATAGTAAAAGCCAACAGTGAGAGTGATATTAGTGCTGATTTTTTGAGTGGATGTTTGATGAGTGCCTTAAATTCGGGTAACCCCAGTGAAACAGGTGTACCAAAGAGATTTCAAGAAGCTCTTAAAAAACTAAAAGCAAACCATGATATTGTCATAACAAAATCAAATAAAACTAACCAGATAGTAATACTGAACAAGCTCAGCTGTAGTGAGAAACTAAATGAGTTGTTAAATAATAGTAATACTTATGAAAAATTAACCAATAACCCATTAGAAAATAAAGTGAAACAATTCAATAAAGGCCTTACCAAGGTTCTAGGAAAATCGGAATTAACTAAACAATTCCAAAGTATGAATTCGTCTCTTCCCTATATGTATGGCCTTCCTAAGACTCCAATGTAGGTTCAGTTACGTATAAATTCTCAAAATGGCTTGCCAAACACTCGTCTCCAGCTGTAGGTAGTATTTCCCCTGCTCACATAAGTAGTATGGGTGCAAAAGGAGAGACTGCAATACAATTGCAAATGTTGATAACTGTTGCACAAGTTATGCACCAAAGGGGAGGGGAATGTTGCAAGCTGCTATGCAACAAAGGGGGAGGGGGAATGTTGCAATCTGTTATACGAGAAAGGAGGAGAGGGAATGTTGCAAGATGTTATGCAACAAAGGGGGAGAGGGGAATGTTGCAAGAGCAACAAGGGGTTATGCAACTTGGAGGCGGAATTATCTCTCAAGAGAAAGAGAGAGAAGGAGAGAGAGGAGGAGAGGTGTTCGCCTGGCAGTTGCCAAGCGCATATTAAGACTTCAGCCGAGCGGCCGTTGTCTTATAGGGCCCCTAATCAGCCAGCTGGCTTAATCAGTCAGTTGGCTTATCTGGCTGACTTGCCCGATTGCGCTATTTATTTAATTAAAGCGTATATTCTGGCTTAATCCGCCAGTTGGCTTATCTGGCTGAGTTGCCAAATTGCGTTTATTTATTTAATTAAAGCGTATATTCTGGCTTAATCCGCCAGTTGGTTTAGAAGGCTTCTTAGAAGGCATAAATGACCTGTATATATTAATAACCTTCGAACGAATTAAAGGCGCACACAAACGCACATACACTCACCGACTCTACGTCCATAAAGCCCCTATTATCACAGACACACACACATTATACATATATATATATATATATACCATATGTCCCACAAAAAAGTACCCCCAACTTTAGATTGTACTAACTCCTCCAAAAATTGAGATATTTTGGATCTGTTTGTTTGATTTTATATAGCAAATTATTCTTTGTTAACGTTCAAAATTTATTCATGTTTAAACGATTTAGTGTTTAAGCATCTGCTTTTAACTGAAGGGTACAGCAAAATGGGTTGCGCCGAATGATCATTTCTCCCAGCCAGATAGCTCCTCTTGCTTTAACCAATGTGCTACTTTTTACGTCGAAGGATATTGCAAATATTTTTTTTTAATAATTCGAACTTTTGTATCTAAGATACGAGTCATACATATAAATGAAGAATCTGAATTACTAAATTTATAAATAACTTTGAAACCCTCATCATGCAGTTTACACGAAGGCTGCGCGTTCTCATGGTCACAACTTATCTGCAAACTAAAAGCTTAAAAGAAGTTCAGAATACCCTCGAACTGCAATTTCCCGATAGAGCTTCTCCAACTAAATATACAATTTTGAAGAATGTTCGGAAATACAAAGAAGAAGGAACGGTCCTCAATTTGAACAAAGGACGTTCAGGCCATCCGAAGACGGCAAGAACAGAGGAGAACATTCAGCATTCAGCCCTGACATGTCCCCGTGTGATTACTTTTTATCGGCTCATTTGAAAAATAGAGTATTTGCATCACAACCTATCAATTTAGATGATTTGAGGACTCGCATCACAGCTGAAATCAACTTGTTAAAAGACAATCCAGATCTTATCAAAAGAGTGATGGGGAAGATGAGAGCTCGACTCCAGATTTGCATCGATAGGAATGGCGGTCATGTTGAAAGAAAACGAAACTAAGCATAACTTTTGCAATAAGGAATAAAGAAAAATCTGCTTTGTATCTTATTAAAATTATGTTAAAGTATCTATTATTATGTATTTGTCTTTTCATTACATCGATAGCACACACATTATTTTTTCATTGAACAATTTTGCGCAATCCATTTTGTTGTACCCTTCAGTTAAAAGCAGATGCTTAAACACTAAATCGTTTAAACATGAATAAATTTTGAACGTTAACAAAGAATAATTTGCTATATTAAATCAAACAAACAGATCCAAAATATCTCAATTTTTGGAGGAGTTAGTACAATCTAAAGTTGGGTGTACTTTTTTGTGGGACATATGGTATATATATATATATATATATATATATATATATATGTATAGAAACGACGTAAATATAGAGGAGCGTTCTGCACACGAGGAAGAGAAATAACGAACAAATGAAAAATGAGGTACCCGCCCGGGTTATTTCTCTTCCTCGTGCGCAGAACGCTCCTCTATATTTACGTCGTTTCTATACATTAATATACTGCGTGGTCATTGCAGTTAAATGTGTGTATATATATATATATATACTGTATATATACATATACATATATATATATATATATATATATATATATATATATATATATATATATAATGTATATAAACTGATTGATGCCCCAATAGCAAAATATATACGAGCAAAACCACCATACAAAAAAGCATCACATCACCAACAATCGTCAAGTATAGACTTTTAGGAGCTCATCCCATCAACACCACGTAACCGATTTGAGGGATACAACCAAGCGTCGAAACTTAGACGATTGGTGGTGAAGCACCACAACCACCGCTTTACTTACCAGCTCCTGGTAGACCGACAAGGTCTCTAAATACGACCCAAAGTGCACACAAATGCACACCCCGAGTATACGCCCATAAACCCCCTATTATCACACACACACACAAACTGATGCATGCAAAGCCCCAATAGCAAAATATATACGAGCACAACCACCACACAAAAAAAGCATCACATCACCAACAATCGTCTAAGTATAGACTTTTAGGAGCTCATCCCATCGACAGCACATGGTCAGATGAGGGCTACGACTTTTAGGAGCTCATCCCATCAACACCACGTAACCGATATGAGGGCTACAACCAAGCGTCCAAACTTAGACGGTTGGTAGTGAAACAGTATTACACAACCACCATCAACAACCCACCAACCACCTCCACAGCACCACCACCACCGCTTTACTTACCAACTCCTGGTAGACGGACAAGGTCTCTAAATACGACCCAATAGACAGAACTATTAAACATAAACAAATACGTTTATGGGGCAAGTCAAAAAAAGGCAACGCCAATAGTTTTTTATTGAGCTTCTCGACATCTACATTTCATTCTGAATCATCTTCAGTCCATCTTTCCCCTTGTTGACTCTATATTTGTTAGAAATGTTGAAACCATGTAACGTAAAAATGTGTTGTATACAGTAATTCGATGAACAATTAAGAAACCCCTTAAACAAAATTCCATGAACGAGGAAAATATCTACAAACTATACTTTTCCCTTAATAATACGTACATAATAAAGAAATTAATTATACGGAGAACATCGCTTCTCCATTAAACATATACAAATTAAATAAATAGCGCAGTCTGGCACCTAATCTTGTGGGTTATCTTGGTGTATATATATATATATATATATATATATATATATATATATATATATATACAGGGCGTCCCAAAAAAATGTATACACACTTTAAATAATTATAAAGGCAGTGTTTATTAAAATACATTTAATTTTCAAAATGTAATAGAATCTACAGACATTATTTAATTGTTTTGTCAACGCCTGTTTTCAAACTGACGTCCGTTCTGGTCCAGGCACT
Organism: Bathynomus jamesi; assembly: GCA_023014485.1. Lineage (NCBI taxonomy): Eukaryota > Metazoa > Arthropoda > Malacostraca > Isopoda > Cirolanidae > Bathynomus > Bathynomus jamesi. The sequence goes on from JAJOZX010001010.1 coordinate 384,395, forward strand.
GCTGATAACGCGAAGCAATGGAATCGCAAACATCACGAAACATTTCGTTTGGTATTTGTGTGCATTCTCGTTCAATGGCTGCTCTCAATTCAGCGACTGTTGCAGGTTTTATAGCGTAGACTTTGTCTTTTAAGTATCCCCATAAAAAAAAGTCTAGTGGTGTGAGATCTGGTGAACGCGGAGGGTATTCTACGAAACCCCTTCGTCCAGTCCACATCCACATCGTGCCAAGTACCACTCGCAATACTCCACTCTTCGGTCCGGATCATCTTCATTAATAGCATGGACTAATCTTGGAATGTAACTTTTCCATTGACAGCGCTTCAAAATGCGTTGGACAGACGATTCTGAAATTCCTACCTCACGACTCGCTTGCCGCACAGATTTTCTTGGACTTTGGTGATACGTTTCCAGTACTCTTTCTTGCTTTGTGGGGCCTGTCGATGTCCGTGGTCTTCCGGAACGCTTCTTGTGGACATTCTGAACAGTTCCATCGGCTTCAAACTTATCTCTAATTCGAGTGATGGTAAGTCGCGTTGGTGGATCTGTTTGAAACTCCCTCCTAAACTGCCTTTGCACTTCAACTGCGTTTTCACACTTCCAGTAGCATTTTAGAATGAATTTCCTTTGTTCAAAGCTTAGTCTGACTGCCATTATTAATTCTAATGGGTTTAACTTGGAAAGAAAGAAATATCAATTGAGCTATCAGCTGTTAAAGTGTGTATACATTTGTTTGGGACGCCCTGTATATATACATATACATATATATATATATATATATATATATATATATATATATATATTATATATACACACACACACTGCCTTCTAACCATTACTGTGGAAAATATTTTAACGGTTTGCAATAATTCGAATTAATCTTCGCAAAATGATCAAATAAAAGAACTAATTCATTGCATAGCGCATTCTGGCAGCTAATCTTGTACCCCGATATATATATATATATATATATATATATATATATATATACACACCCTGCCTTCTAAACACTATATCGTAAAATCGCGATGAAATATGCCCAGTACTTGGACCTCTACTTTTTATTATTTATATTAATGACTTGGAAAGGGGTCTAAATAGTAAAACCTCAATATTTGCAGATGATACAAAATTGGGACAAAATGTAAGATCTTTAACAGGTGCCATGAAAATGCAAAAGGACATTGATAAAGTAGTTGTTTGGGCAGATAGATGGGAGATGAAAATTTAATTTAATATGTCCCAAAAGCTGGTTTAAAATTACAATAAATATAATGCATTAAATCATGTTAATCCAATTATTAAATTGTAGAAGGTGCAATTATATGAGTTATGCCATAAATTCCATTTTTTATAAATACGTTTAGAAAACGATATTTATTGGGGTAAGCCAGCTAAAACTTAAAATCTAGTTATATTAATGTTTTTTTTGCATCAAAGTTTAAGATACTTCGAGGAGTCTATACCTTTTAAAATAATTTTGCATCATTATTTCAGGATATCTTCAACAGTAAGATTTAATATGATCGTGAATGCTGGTTTAAATTACATTAAAAAATAATGCAGCAGTGTTGCGGCAGGTCTGCAAGTAAATGAGGAAAAATGAATAAGTTACTCCGAGACAGAATCTATTTTGTTTTTAAAATCATATTAATATTTTTTGTAATAAGGCTTAAAGATATATTGGTGTCTTAAAGATAAATTTATATTGAAACACAATAATTGGCTAAAAGAGGAAAAATTAATAAGTTACCCCTCATTTAATTTCTATTTTGTTTTAAAAATCATAGTAATGCTTTTCATGTTATAGTTTAAGGATAAAATTGCGTATTGTGATGAAAATTTGTATTTGTATTAAAGTTAATCTTATTCGATTTTTTGTTTAAAAGATGGCCCCCACCAACTGTCAAATTGGCCTCGTTTCACCACGAGAAGCTCAATAGAAAAACTATTGGCGTTGCCTTTTTTTGACTTGCCCCATAAACGTATTTGTTTATGTTTAATAGCTCTGTCTATGGGGTCGTATTTAGAGACCTTATCGGTCTACCAGGAGTTGGTAAGTAAAGCGGTGGTGGTGGCCGCTGTGGAGGTGGTTGGTGGGTTGTTGATGGTGGTTGTGTAATACTGTTTCACTACCAACCGTCTAAGTTTGGACGCTTGATTGTAGCCCTCATATCGATTACGTGGTGTTGATGGGATGAGCTCGTAAAAGTCGTAACCCTCATCTCACCATGTGCTGTTGATGGGATGAGCTCCTAAAAATCTATACTTAGACGATTGTTAGTGATGTGATGCTTTTTTTGTGTGGTGGTTGTGCTCGTATATATTTTGCTATTGGGGCTTTGCATGCATCAGTTTGTGTGTGTGTGATAATAGGGGGTTTATGGGCGTATACTCGGGGAGTGCATTTGTGTGCGCTTTGGGTCGTATTTAGAGACCTTGTCGGTCTACCAGGAGCTGGTAAGTAAAGCGGTGGTTGTGGTGCTTCACCACCAATCGTCTAAGTTTCGACGCTTGGTTGTATGCCTCATATCGGTTACGTGGTGTTGATGGGATGAGCTCCTAAAAGTCGTAGCCCACATCTCACCATGTGCTGTTGATGGGATTGAGCTCCTAAAAGTCTATACTTGACGATAGAGTCTGCTACAAATCCTTAATTTCCAAACTGCCCTCCTTCAGTTTCTATCCTTCTATCTGTGCCTTCATCTCTAATTTCCTTTCTGGCCGATCTATAACTGCAGTTGTAGATGGCCACTGTTCTTCTCCTAAAGCTATTAACAGCGGTGTTCCTCACGGTTCTATCCTGTCACCCACTCTTTTCCTTTTATTTATTAATGATCTTTTAATTCGCACTTCCTGTCCTATTCACTCCTATGCCGATGATTCCACTCTTCACTTCTCCACCCGCTTCCCAAAGCGTCCCTCTCAACAGTCACTCCATGATTCGTGTAGTACGGCTATGGAGCACCTGACCTCTGATCTTTCTGCTATATCTGATTGAGGCAGAGAAAACCTTGTAGTTTTCAATGCCTCAAAAACCCAGTTCCTCCATCTGTCTACACGTCACAATCTTCCACACGACTATCCCCTTACCGTCAACAACACACAATTCAATCCTTCCTCTTCTCTTAACATTCTTAGAGTTTTCTTTTCTCATGATCTTTCTAAGCATCACATATACTCTCTTTCTAAAACAGCTTCTAAGAGTTTAGGTGTGCTGTACCGTCTCCGCGGTTTCTTCACCGCCACTCAGTTGCTGTCTCTGTACCGGGGTCTTGTTCGCCCCTGTATGGAGTATGCTTCTCATATGTGGGGTGGTTCAACCCACACAGCCGTACTTGACTGGGTGGAATCAAAGGCTTTTCATCTCATCATTTCCCCGCCTCTTACTCATTGTCTTCAGTCTCTCTCTCTTCGCCGCAATGTTGCCTCACTCTCTCTTTACTATCGCTATCATAACGGACATTGCTCTTCTGAACTCTCTAACTGCATGCCTCCTCTTTTAAGGAGAGCACGCAGTACCAGACTTTCTACACTTTCTCATTCTTTTTCTGTCTAACTCTCTAACGCAAGGGTTAATTGGTATTTTCAATCTTTCACCTACTCAACCGGTCAACTCTGGACCAATCTTCCTAAATCCATCTTTCCTCCTGTCTTTGACCTCCCATCTTTCAAGCGCAGAGTGTCTAGGCATCTCGAAAACCCCGGACCTTGATTTTGACTCTCTTCTTCTATGGGAGGGGCGCTTTTGCGGGCATTTGCCCTTGGCCTCTCCTTCCTGCATAAAAAAAAGACAAAACCATCAATTTTTTGAAGGAAATGCTTCCTAATCTAAAACTAACGCTTCCAGTAATAGCCAAGAAATTCATAGAATTGGTAAAACTTTGTGTCGAGGATAATGTATTTATAGCTGAGGGCACGTTCTATAAACGGAAGCATGGCATGGCCAATGGCCATGGGCAATCCCCTCTTCCCCATTTTGGACAATTTATTTATGAAGTTTTTCGAAACAAAATTGTTGCCTAGGATATCCTTCCCCAATCAAATTGGTTAAGATATGTGGATGACACATTATCAGTATGGCCAGCTAATAAGAATTTTGATGACTTCTTTTCCAAACTCAATAACCTACTGAATTAAGTTCAAATGTGAATGGGAAAGAGACAGAAAAATACTCTCTTTGGATGTTCTCATCAATAAGGAACATGACAACATAAAATTATGTGTGTATAGGAAGAAGACTAATTCAAACTCTTACATTCACTATTTTTCATTTCATCATGACCAAGTAAAAAAATCAGTTGCATCTTCAATGTTCCTAAGAGCATATAGAATCTGTCACCCTTCTTATGTTGAGGAGGAGATACAAAAATTCAACACTATATTTAAAACTCTGTATTATCCCAAATGGTTCATTTTTAACGCTCATTTAGCAGCCAGAAAAACCTTTTATACTGGCAGGTCAACTGTAAACGAGGATTACAAGAAAAGTATTGTCCTTCCCTATAACAAAAACTTGAAAGGGCTTAAGAAAACTTGTCAGAGAATAGGCACTAATGTGGCATTCAAATATAATAACTGCATAAATGACATGTTAATAAGGAACAAACCTAAAGACGAAAAAGACACAGGTGTATATATATTATCATGTAAAGAATGTCCTGATAATGTATACGTAGGAGAAACGGGAAGGGACTGCAGTAGCAGACAGTAAGAAAATTTATGAACACAAGAGAGATGTGAGGGTGGGGAATGAAAAAAGTGCGGTATTCTGTCATGTTCGAGACTGTAACCATGTAATAGCTTTCAATAATTGCAACTTTGTTGTGAAATCTAATAATTATGTTAAGCGTAGAATTGTTGAAGCTAGTCTTATAGGCTCAATACAAAATTTTAATCTCTCCGATTGTCAATTCTCTTTTAATAAAATTATATGTAATAAAATTAAGAATTTTGTAACAGTACCCTCCAAAAATCCCCAGGCAACACAAGTACATCCATCAGGTCAAAGCTGGGTTGGAGGGGGTCACTTAACTATCCTCTGAGAAGAGGATGGGAAGGTTCAGTCAGCTAATCCCTGATAATTAATTAACTTCCAGGTGTATATAAACTCTGTTCTGTTTTGTACGGTCATTACCAATTGAGAAGGGCGCGCGAGGAGACGAAACTGTATTGGTGTTAAGAAATAAAAATTTTCGCCTCCCTGAAGAGTGGTTTTCTTTTCCATATATACAGGGTGGGCCGAAAGTCTGGATCCATAGGAAAATATTTATTTTAATACATAAATTACAACAAATGGTAAATACTTAAAATGAATATCAACTTTAACTCATAAATGCGTATCCGTGATACTGTACAGTAGTTCGTACTCCAGTATAAATACTCAAATACTTTTTTATTTCAGCCCAGAAATGGCTTCAAATCTAACAACAGAAGACCGGGTAGAACTTGTGCTCATGTACGCAAGACAGGGCGCTACACACAGAGAAGTTGCTACCGAATTCAATAGAAATCATCCTGATAAGTATCCAGTAACACATGCGACTGTTGGCAAGTTGTTTAAACGTTTCAAAGAAACAGGAAGTGTACATGATCGACGGCGTTCTGGTCGTCCAAAAACTGCAACTGATGAAAATACCACTGCAATGGTATGTGAAACTTTAACGAATAGTCCAGTAAAGTCAACAAGAAGATTATCAAATGAAACACGCATCTCGAGAACGTCAATTCGAAGAATTATTAAAAATCATAAATTCCATCCCTAAGTGTCTCGATGTCAGAGGCCGCCAATTTAAGCATTTGTTATAATTTGTTGTTTATACTGGAGTACGAACCACTGTACAGTATCACGGATACGCATTTACGAGTTAAAGTTGATATTCATTTTAAGTATTTACCATTTGTTGTAATTTATGTATTAAAATAAATATTTTCCTATGGATCCAGACTTTCGGCCCACCCGTATATATATATATATATATATATATAAATATATATATTAATAGTTCCGAACGACAGTTCAAGATCAACCTGCGGTCGACCCTTCTGCAGCATCCCGCCTCATTTGCGGGATTTGGTGGAGAAGAGAAGTGGTTTCCACTCTTTTCCTACCCCTGTAGCCAGGAACGCGTGGCGAGTCAGGAACTTTGCACAATAACCTGTTCAGCTGGTTCTTGAAATTATCGAGGTTGGTGTGCTGGAGGTTTCTCAGTTCTTTTGACAGTACATTGAAAAGTTTCGGGCCTCGTATTCTGAGGGTATTTTTCATCTTCGTTTTCATGGTACCCTGTCTCACCACAGCTGGGACAGTACAGAATCTGCCACTTCTCTCATTCCAGTATGTTTGTATTTTTGTATTTCATTGATAAGGTCGGAACACAACCCTCGAGTATTTTCTGTACGTATATTATTGTGTACCGCTCGCGTCTTCTTTCCAGGAAGTAGAGTTTTGGGGATTGTAGTCGAGACCAGTAGTCTTCACCTTTCGTTTCCTCTATCTTAGATGTAAAAGGTCTTTGTATGGCTTCTATGTTCGCAACGTCTCGTTTTCTGTATGGGTTTGTGAGTACTGAGCAATACTCAATTATTGGTAGGACTAAGCTCTTCCGTAATTTTAGCATGATGTTTACTTTTCTGCCGTGGAAGCTCCTCCAGTTAATTCCCATTACTTTTCTAGCTGTTGCGATTTTAATGTTATTTTGCTCTTTGAATCCTGCATCCGATAACATTATTACTCCAAGACCCCTGACTTGTGGGTTTGGTGTAATATCTTTAGCTCGCAGTGATTTGTACCCTTTATTCCGTAGCACCTTATTGTTACCTTATTATCTTTAATTTGAATTTTTCTTCCACTCACTCGAATAATGTCAACACGCATAATAACACGACTTAACCTAACCAATTGTCAAGGGCATACAGTTGACCTAACCGGGCCTTCAATGGTGGACATCGGAATAACATTGAAGGTCCGGTTAGTATTTGAAAACATCTACAGTATATTGAAAATTCAAATTCACATGTGTTCAAATGTTCAAATGTGTTCAAATGTGTATTTGAAGAGTGTTTCTCACTGTTTTGAACAGACCCGTGGATGTTTTAGCAGATTTAGTTAGTTAAATAAAGGTTTCAAATTTTATTGTGATATTTGTTATTTCTATGAATTCATGACAAAAGTAATTTTAGCCATTTCACGAAATGACCAAGGTGGAATTTCAGCCATTTCGTGTAATGGCTGAAGAGTTTAGTCATTTCGCGAAATGACCAAGTGAAACAGCCATTTCGCGAAATGACTAAATGCTTCAGCCATTACGCGAAATGGCTGGTTACACACTTTGACTGGAATATTATTATATAATATATATATTATATATATATATATATATATATATATATATATATATAATATATATATAAATAAAATTAAAGAGTTAATTAAAGAGTTAAAGACTGGTTCTGCGTCAGGGGTAGATGACTTATCGAATGAGCACTTAAAATATGCAAATGACGTAGGATGTCTGCATATATCATTGCTCCTATCAGCCATGCTTGCTCATAGCTATATCCCTGCAGAGTTCATGAGGGTATATATCTTGCCCCTGGTCAAAAATAAGTACGGAGACATTCTGTCCAGCAATAATTACAGGCCTATTGCTGTCGCTTCCTGCTTCTCGAAACTACTAGAAAAACTCTTGTTACTCCGATTAAATGATTTCCTATGGACATCTAATCAGTTTGGCTTTAAAAGGTCCCACTCAACTGATCTGTGTATCTATGTACTTAAAGAAACAATATCTAAATACATTGACAGTAATTCAACTATTTATAGCTGTTTCCTAGATATAAGTAAGGCATATGATAGGGTGAACCACAATATTTTATTTGCAAAACTAGAAGACAGGAAGGTTCCCATGTACATATTAAATTTATTGAAATTTTGGTATTCCCACCAATCTTTCACTGTTAGGTGGGGCAATGTACTATCCGAGTGTTTTGGCTCCTCTTGTAGGGGGAGACAAGGCTCCTTGCTCTCCCCTATGCTGTTTAATGTGTATATCGACGGATTAATTGTTTCACTTAATGAGGCAACAGTGGGATGTTGTATAGATAACACAAGGATAAATAATTTAGTTTATGCCGATGATATGGTGTTAATAAGTCCCTCTGTTAAAGGTCTAGATCAGCTACTAAAAGTCTGCGAAGTGTATTCGCAGGAACATGATATTCATTTTAATGTTACAAAAACTAAGGTTATGCAATTTCATCCTAAAAGCTGTAATCAGCCAGCTGATATAAGGTTTAAAATGAATGGTGAAGTAATTGAGGAAGTACAAGAGTTTAAGTATTTTGGGTCAAACTATTACCAGCTCCTTGAGTGATGACTCGGATATAAGAAAACAATCTCGAAGCCTGTGTGCTAAAGCGAATATGACCATAAGGAACTTTCGATTCTGTACAAGTGAAGCTAAAGACACTCTCTTTCGTACTTTCTGCAGTAATATATACGGACAGCAACTCTGGGTGAATTATAAAAAAGGTTCTGGCAGAACTCTAAATGTGCTGTACAACAGGTCTTTTTGACTCTTACATAAATTACCCCCGAGATGCTCAGCTTCGCAAATGTTTGCCAGCCGCAATGTCCCTAGCTTCGCGGAGGTAACAAGACGTGCTCAACACAATCTAATGCAAAGAATTAAAAAATCAACCAACCCGATCATCCAAGCTATCCATGAGTCCTGCCATTTATCCTCTAAGGCCTAAGCTACGGATTTCTTGGTACGAAAACGTCTGTCTGTAGCTCCACTTAACTTCGATATTACAGTATTATTTCTAATCAATTGTGTATATTTCTATCCTTAGTATATGAACTGTCATTGTATTAATAATATTTGTCATATGGACTATAGTCTGCCAATAAACCTTTTTATTTTCATTTTATTTTTCATTTTCATTTCATTCACACACACACACACACACACACACACACATATATATATATATATATATATATATATAAGCATCACTATAAAGTTATTTTTAACATTCAAGATCAGAACGCGGTATCGTGAAGTATGTAAAGAGTTAAGCCTATCTAATGAATAAGTCATCAATGTTCAGAGGCTTCGATTAAAAGCTGACGAATTAATTATTAGTACAACTTCTTCTCTCTCTCTCTCTCTCTCTCCGCAGGGGGTATAAAGGTTATGCACATTTCTTCTGGGTGTTGTAAACTTTATACTTGGGGTGTGACAGCCCTCCGGTCCCGAGTCGTGGGATTCTAGAGAAATTGGCTGCCAGTTCCTTTAAGTTCTCTCTCTCTTTCGGGAGGGCGGGTAAAGTATGTTGTACAATCCTGTCCCGTGGGTTACTAGGACCCCATCCCATCCCTACTCTGTCCTTTTAGCTTACGTTAAGGATGTTCTCCTCTGACTGAAAAAAAAAAAAAAATCTTTTAGTATTAAGTCTTTTTCTCTTCTTTTACTATTAGGACCCTACTGCTACCTCATGCGTGGGAAGAGAGGCTTTGGAACCTCTATAAATAACACCATTTAACGCTCGTAGGTTGTGAAAGACTGGGATGGAGGGGTCCCAGGCGTAGGGGCGCGATGAATGGAGTGTGGCTAGTGCCCCGTTAAGCCCATTCCTAACGCGTAATGGCCTGACCAGCCCCTGCGACCGTTCTTTGATGACCAATTGATGGTGCTTGGTTGTACTGCTCTGAGGTGAGAGAGCTTTACTGCCCAGCTGGCTGCCAGGCCAGCGTAAAGTCTCCGGCGTAGCCTCTGGGTCTGGTGGGATATCCCTTGAACACTGGATTCTAAGATTCTGGCCGCTTGTGAGTGACTAGTAAGACTTAGTAAGGGGCTGCATCTCGCTGTCGCTCCTGGCGGGAAATCCGTGACGCCTGCGTCGCGAGTGTTTGTCAGTTGGTAGCTGCGACACGTTTGGGACTGTCCGGCCCTGAGGAGACCTTTGGTCGGTGCGGCAGCAGCGAGAGGTGTAGTCTTCTGGAAGGGATGAACGTCACTTACAAATAGGTGGATGCGTCTACGCGCGGGAAGAATTCACCCCCCCTCCCTCCTTTTTTATATACTGGTCAGAACGTTTTTGATAGTTTTCATTGCTAGAACGCTTTATCTTATTCAGAGTATTCAGAGTTCGAAAAAAAAAAAAGTTACAATGACTGGACCGCAGAAACTGAAGGCTGAATGTGCGAGGTGTGAAGTAAACCAGTGGGTGACGAACTTCAAAGAAGCCTGTTTCGCGAAGATCAACCACTCCAGCATGTGCCGCTTTTGCGAACTCATGCGGTTTTACGAGAAGCTAGAGGAGAGGGTCCGACGGCTCGAGTCGTCCATACCGGCTGTTGGAGGTGCGACTGCGCCCTCCACCCCGGAGCTCATTGATAGGATAGCTGCCATGGAAAGGCGGTCCAGCGATGGACTGGACAGGGCTCGGGACTGCGGAGAAAGGGTAGAGGTGCAACCGGGGGCTAGGGTACAAAATCAGTGTGAAGAATCGCCAGCGACCCACGTGGAATGCACGGAACCGCGGCGCAAGGTGGAGGGCGTAAAGAAGGGGCTGATAGAGAAGGGTGGGAAGGGGTCGATAGAGAATGGTGGGAAGGGGCCGATAAAGAAAAAGGGTGGGAAGGGGCCGATAAAGAAAAAGGGTGGGAAGGGGCCTACTGATGGCCCAAAGAAACCGAAGGATGTAGCTACCGGTCGGGGTGGGTCGGGTGGTGTAACTGCGTCTATGGGTGGCGACGGGTTTCGAAAGGTCTCGGGTAAGAAGGCTGCGAAGCCGAAGCCTGAGACCCCAGTTGCCCCTGTCAGGACCTCCAACCGCTTTAGTCTCCTTTGCTCGAAGGAGGAAGACACCGTTTTGATTGAGGACTCGCAGATCAGGGGCCAGGAGAAGTACTTTGCTTCTGCAAACCGGGACGGGAGGAAGGTAAGGTGCTTACCTGGGCGGGGAACGGCGCACTTAAGGAAGGAGGTAGAGAAGGTGCGCGTGGCTAGTCGGAGGACTGCGATCGTTGTCCACGCTGCTGGCAACGACTTGTTCCTCAAAGGCGGTAGGGTAGGTTTTACAGAAGGGATCATCACCGAGATCATGTCTCTTGCAGATGATCTAAAACTGAAGACAGACAGAGGAATGTTAATGGGTATTTTACCGCGACTGAATGCCAGTGATCACGCGCTCAGTAAGGTCATTGGCATCAACGAGAGGGTGCAAGACTTGTGCGTCCCGCTGGGCGTGAGGTTTATTGACCCCTTCGACGCATTTTCGGGTAGGTGGGACCTTTACCAGAGGGATGGTGTCCACCTCAATAACAAGGGTAAAGGTGTGCTAGGCCCGCTGCTCGACCGGCACCTATACAGAATGGTGAGGTCGAGTCCGGGGAGAGATGATGGGCCCCCACCGGGGAGAGATGATGGGCTCCCACCGGGGAGAGATGATGAGCCGGTGGCGGACGTACCTTCAACTGAAGGGTGCGTCCAGGTACAGGTGGGTGACACTCTTCCACGTTGGAGGGGGCTCAGGCTCCTGCGGAAGTTGCCCCCTCGTTGGCGAGTGGCTCTTCAACTCCCGACAGCCCTGGCTGTTCGGGAAACGGGTCGTGCTAGGGGGCGGTCAGAATAGGGAAGGCTCTCTCCTTGCAATGCTTTTTAATGCTAGGTCGATTAGGAACAAGTTTTGCGAGCTACGGGCGCTCTTAGCATCAGAATACCAGGATATCGTTGCTATCACCGAGTCCTGGATTCATACTGATCGTAGGGACTACGTTGGGGAGTTCGAAATTCCCGGGTATAGAATGTTTCGCAAAGACCGCACCCGTGGGGAGGGGGGTGGGGTACTAATATACGTCAGGGACACGTTGAGTCCGGTTGACTGCCAGTTCCGGTCGGAATTGGAGCTGCTTGGCGTCGATCTGAATGTGGGAGGGACGAACTATAGGTTAATCTTGGTGTACAAACTTCCGCATCTCCTCCTCGAGGAGGATACCGCCCTGTACACCGAACTCCGTAGCCTGCTAGGGGATAGGGTGTGTGTAGTTTTAGGGGGGGGGGGGGGGGGGGGTGGGGGAGACTCAACTGTCGCGGCATAAAGTGGGAAGACAGGACTGCTGATACTGAAGGGAGGAGGCTAGTTGACTTTGCTGATGAGAACTTCCTCACTCAGTGGGTCAATGAACCTACACGAGGCGAAAGCGTTGTAGACTTAGTATTCACGACCGAAGACAACCTCGTCACTGGCCTCACCTTTGACGAATCGTTGGGCGGGAGTGATCACGGTCTGATTAGGTTCCGTGTGTGCGTCCCTCGGGTGAAGCGTAGTAACTCGAGAGGCAGTAAGCTCGATCTACGCCGGGCGGACTTTGTTAGCCTCCGGGATAGCGTAGGTGAGATGGGGTTAGAGGTCGGCGGCGATGTTGAAGGAGTGTGGAGTGCATTCCGGGACGAGTTTATGGTGCTGCAGTCTGCTGCCATACCCTCAAAACCGGTCACCCCTCCTTCAATGCAGCCAAAGTGGTTCAGTCGTGACATCGCTTCGGCTATCCGAAATAGGAAAGTAGCGTATAGGAGGGCGAAGTCCAATCGTTCCCATGAGAACACTGAAGCGTATGTCCGTCTGTGTAGGGAAGTGAAGGCGAAGGTTAGGCTAGCGAAACGTAACGAAGAACTACGGGTGGCAAGCCAGTCCTCCGACGCGGACATCGTTAATGTGCTTAATGAGTACTTTGCGGGAGTGTTCACCAGGGAGGACACCCGCATCATCCCCGAGCCAAGCGTGAGGCACGAAGGTGCTGGCCTGGATAGTGTTCGATGTACCGCGACAGTCGTTGTCGATAGAATAGACAAACTGAGCGCGTTTAAGGCTCCTGGGCCAGACCAGTTTCTCCCCAGAGTGTTGCGAGAGGTGCGCGACCAGGTGGCTCCCCACCTGGCTACAGTCTTCAACAAATCGTTGGAGACGGGCCAGGTGCCTGGTGACTGGAGGGAGGCCAACGTGACCCCTATCTTTAAGAAAGGGGATCACGAAAGTCCAGGGAACTATCGTCCCATTAGTCTCACTTCAGTTGTAGGTAAATTATTAGAGGGGATAATAGCGGATAGGATCGTTGACCATTTGGATTCCTCCAAGCTGCTTGGGGACTCACAACAGGGTTTAGACGGCATAGGTCGTGTCTCACCAACTTGCTCGAGTTTTTCCACGTCATGTTGAGTGAGTATAAGAGTAGGGCGATTGATATACTTTATCTCGACTTTCAGAAAGCCTTTGATAAGGTACCTCACCGCCGCGCGCCGGCTAATGGCGAAAGTGCGCGCGCTGGGTATCGATGGGGAAATAGGTAGGTGGATTGAAAACTGGCTGAAGAATAGGCAGCAGAGGGTTGTAATTAAAGGGGTTAGTTCGGATTCGGCCTCGGTCACTAGTGGGGTTCTTCAGGGTTCCGTTTTGGGGCCACTGTTGTTTATCATTTACATAAATGATATCGACGGTGGTATCGTCAGTCGGATCGCCAAATTCGCTGATGACACCAAGCTTGGGGCCAATGTTGGGACGCCCGAAGCGATTGAGGAACTGCGTGCGGACCTAGGTAGGATAGGAGAGTGGTCCGAAAAATGGTAAATGCCGTTTAACTTGGGTAAATGCAAAGTGATGCACATTGGCTACGCCAATCCCAAGTCGGACTACTCGATGTTGGGGAACAATATCGAGGCGACTGATTTGGAAAAGGACTTGGGTGTGCTAATCAGCAGCGACCTTAAGTTTACCAAACAGTGCGTAGAGGTGGAAAAGAAAGCCCAGAAGCTGTTGGGTTATATCAGGAGGCAATTTCAGTTTCGGAACAAGGAGATTGTGCTCTCCCTGTACAATTCCCTGGTTCGGCCACACCTGGAGTATGCTGTGCAGTTCTGGTCGCCCACCCTCAGGAAAGATATTGAGAGGCTGGAGCGAGTGCAGGCGAGGGCCACAAAGTTAATCAATTCCTTTAGGCATATGGGCTACAATCGACGGTTACGCGCCCTGAACTTGTTTTCGCTGGAAACTCGGAGGCTGCGCGGTCAACTGATCGAGGTTTTCAAGCTCTTACGCGGGTTCAACGATGTCGATTTTAGAAGCATGTTTAGTTTAAATGATAACCCAACTCGCAACAATGGTTGGAAGTTGGATTTGAAACGGTTTAGGACTAGTGTGTGTGTGTGGAAATTACTTTACGTATAAGATGTGTGACACGTGGAACAGGTTACCTTCAGAAGTTGTGAACAGTTCCTCTGTGGATCAGTTCAAGAAAAGGTTTGACCAAATCTTGCACACTATTTGAGGGTGTAGAAAATTTTCCCTGGCACCCGTTGCAATTGGTACCTCCTCGGTATGGGCCGCAAGGCCTTTTGAGGTACTTTTTTTCCTTATAACTCCTTGTAACTCTCTCTCTCTCTCTCTCTCTCTCTCTCTCTCTCTCTCTCTCTCTCTCTCTACCCCGTATCAGTGAAGTATAATAATGTAATTTGTAATTAGTATCAGAAAATGTTTGCTAAAAAAGAATTCAGTTTGTGAACCCTTTTATTTCATAATACAAATACACTCTGGTGTGTGTGTGTGTGTGTGTGTGTGTGTGTGTGTGTGTGTGTGTGTGTGTGTGTGTGTGAGAGAGAGAGAGAGAGAGAGAGAGAGAGAGAGAGAGAGAGGAGAGAGAGACTAAATTTTGAACATCCTCTCTCTGAATATTCAAGTAAAGAACCTTGGAATAGCTTGTGAATACATTATCATGTAATGTCCCCATTTCCTGAATGAAGCTGTTAATGATATGCAATATATTTACTCATTTTTCTAATTACAGTATATAGAAACTAGTTCATTTCCTTTGTATAACGGAAGTCTTTATGCAAATTACATTTCCCCTAATCCACTTTTCGTCAGTCACGCGATTTAAACACTCTTGTAGATGATAAGTTTGAATGTTCAACGAGTCTCCCTTGACTAAAACATTCATAATACTCATAGAAAATCCATGTGGATGAAACTCATAGTTTCACTATTTACAAAATTAATTTATATAGAAAAATAATGACAATCCCTGAATATTGGCGATACTTAGAAGGACAAATCAGACTTAATTAAAAAATCATTTGAATTTTGTGTACTTACGAATAGTAAAGATCGTAAAGATCCTTTTAGCAAGTGGTTTTCAAACTGTGGTCCGCAGGCTCTCACCAAGGGTTCCCAAAATGTTGGGAATATAGTACAATATGGTAGCTACATTATGAACATTAAGTACAGTTGCCCGCATATGTAATGTTCCTCGCCTCACAGGCAACTCCGTACATGTGGCAATGCCGCAGTGATAGTCAACTGAGTCCAACAACATATAACAGACATATATATCTAAAGGACAATTGAATGTGCATTCATTGACATGCAAGTAATTGTACTGTAATGTCTGTGTTCATAAAGATAAACAATTAATATAATCGTATACAGCGTTTAACTCCATGTAGTTTACTAGTCTTATACAGTAATAAGGTTCCATTATGATTACTGCAAGTCTATATGAACAGCTACCACAATAAAACGTTTTATATACTAGTGAATTTGAACCCAAAGTAGACATTACACAACCAATTACAATTACATAACAATAGTTTATAATATTTAGAGATTAGGTAGTCGAGAAAATATAAATTTATGGACAACTTAACTTATTATGGTTTGCCATTTTTGTGAATGTAAAATATTTTTATATAATTACACTTTGAAATGAGTATAAATTATCAGTGTTTATGGTGTTCAATTTTCTGTAAATATACTGTGGATTTTGTTTTGTAATGAAAATTTTAAAATTTCAAATAATCAGTAAGAGAATCAGCTAAATTTGGCCGATGCCAATGCCCCAAAAATGGCTGATTCTGCCAATGCTGAAGAATCAGTACACCACTAGTTTTTATTGGTTTTGTTAATTTTGAGAGCCAGGTTCTTTACTGGTAAATGTACTATTCAATTTGATGTAATAACATGTTTTATAGATTTAATGACTCACACATGTTTATACCCTCATGTAATCGCAAGTTTCTTTAAAAATATCATCTTATTTGTTAAACTTTAATATAAAAAATGTCTCGTCTTCTAATTTTTTTTACAGATAAGACAAGATAATGGCTCCAAATAAAGAAGTTTCGTACAAGAATAGGTCGAAAAAAATTGTTGTTCTCCATAAAGAAGGCAACACTCAAAGACAAATAGCTGCTAAAGCTGAAGTATCATTGTCTACTGTTTCCAAAACACTTTCTCACCACTCACAAACTGGGAATGTGAAGAACAAAATAGGTTGAGGATGGAAGCGAAAAACATCTAAAAAGGATGATGAATATATGATAATGATGAGCAAGCGAAATAGAAAGAAGACTGGTGGGTGGGGAAGGGGAATGAGGAAGTGTGGAGGTTCAAATCTACAGATCTACAGAAGCTAAGGCTAACAAAGACCCTAAGATCCACTCTAAGGTTAGCCTGAGAGAAAGAAGAGAGTAGGGGAGTTAAAAGAAGAGAATAGGGAGTTAAAAGAAGAGAATAAGGGGTTAAGTAAGCAGCAAAACCTGTCATTCGTGGGTTAGCATTCATTCAGAAAAAGAGAGAGAATACTCACCATCATCCGCTGCCGACAAGTTGGAAAAATAGTCGAAGAGAATAGGAAAGGGGTGAAAGATGAAAAGAAGTAAAATAAGAACGCTTACAAACCATGCAAACACAGTCTTAATTCAAAGAAACACTGTCATACCATGCAAATTCCTCTCTCTGTTTCACATTTGCTTTTGGTTTGTCCTGCCTTTGCCGTTGCTCGCTCCCAGTTCCTCCCTTTTTGCCCTTCAGGCTCCACTTTTACTCTTACTATGTTGTTGGGTGACTCTACGCCAGTACCAAAGGACGCGCCTTTCTCTTTTCTCCGTCAAATTGACCTTCTACTCTCTATTTAATATGACTTGGGTGTAATTTCTTCTTCCCTTTGTTGATCATGGTGTCTTTCCTTTTCTCCCTCACGACTTTTCCTTTACTATAGCTCCTTCAAATTCCAGCTTACCTCATCCCCTTGTGCTCTCTTTCGGCGCGATATGACCTTCGTAATTGAAGCACCGGTGAAGCACTGCTATTCATTCATTCATTCATACCATGCAAACTACAGACATGCAAGTAAAGAGAGGATGAGAAGAGTATAACAAAAGGTGGGTTAGTTTACGCTACGAGCTACATCTAAATTCGTGTTAGTCTAATTAGGATGAGAAGAGTATAACAAAAGGTGGGTTAGTTTACGCTACGAGCTACATCTAAATTCGTGTTAGTCTAATTTTCTTTTTCTTAAATAATATAAATTTAACGCTGGCATATCACACGCTGGCATGTCACAAGCTGACATCAATCGTCAACAGACTCAAACTTCGACTATCATCCCCAGAGCTCCTGTTGCTAATTGTTTTATTATTTTAAACGACGTTAATATTTTTAAAATGCCTATCTAAACGGTTCTTAAACATATTAACGCTGTGGTAGAGTTCACGACGGGCGCGGAAAGATTATTCCATTTATCAATTACTTTAAACGTAAAAATGTTTTTATTGAGGTTAGTAATGAAACGTCTATCACGTAATTTAAATCCGTTATTACGAGTATTGCTATTATCGAAAATGAGCAATTTGTCAAAATTTACGTTATCGATTTTATTAACGATTTTGAAAACTTCAGTAAGCTCCCCCCTTAATCTCCTAGTCTCGAGTGAATGCAAGTCTAACTCCTTAATCCTATCTTCATAAGACTTGTTGCGTAATGACGGAATTTGTTTCGTGGCGCGTCGCGCGTCGCTGAACCCTTTCTAACCTATCAATATCCTCACGCAAATACGGGCACCAAAACTGAACGGCATATAGTAAGTGAGGCCTGACTAGGGACTTATAAAGGGGCAATATAATATTCTTCGATTTAAATTCGAAATTACGTGCTATGAAGCCTAACATCCTATTAGCTTTTGCGCAAGACTCCAGGCACTGGTTCCTAACTTTTAAATCCTTAGATACGCGTACGCCTAAATCTACTTCCTCGTCAACGCTCGCTAACTCTCTATCATCCATCGTGTACGTGTAATTATTGTTACGAGAACCTATATGCAAAACTTTACATTTGTCTACGTTAAATTGCATCTGCCACTTATCCGTCCACTCCATAATCCTATTTACATCGTCTTGAAGTCTATTTCTTTCGTCCACGTTAAAAACTTTATCACCTATTTTAGTATCGTCCGCGAATTTTGACACGTTACTGGTCAAACCTACATCTATGTCGTTAATATAGATAGGTTAATATAGAATAGCAATGGGTTTAACACTGAGCCCTGAGGGATACCGCTACCTACATTCAGCCACCCCGATTCCCTACCATTAACAACGACCTTCTGTTTCCTGGCACGAAGCCATTCCTCTAACCAGTTAGCTACCTGACTGCGTATACCGTGCGCTTTAACCTTCGCAATTAATCTTCTATGCGGAACTGTATCGAACACTTTCTTAAAGCCTAAAGAAATAATGTCAGCCGCTCTATGCCTATCGTTCTCGCGCACTATTTTGTCATAAAACTCTAACAAATTAGTTAAACAAGATTTATTGCGTCGAAACCCATGCTGACTACTATTAATCAAATCGCGACTTTCTAAGTGATCGGCGATACGATCTCTAACTACAGATTCCAAAAGTTTACCGACAATTGACGTTAACCTAATAGGCTTATAATTGCTAGCTACTGTGCTGTCGCCTTTTAAAAATGCGTAACGTTAGCTAATTTGAAGTCTTCAGGAATAATCCCCGCTTCCAATGACTTATTAAAAATTTTTGTTAATGGGCCTACGATAACGCCTTTCAACTCTTTCAAATGTCTAGGATTTGGGAGAAGGGAGAAATATTTCTCCCTTGTCCCTGAAGATGAAGCGCTTGGACTTCGTGTTTTATTTTTCCGTTTCCCTGTGGATCCTTGCTTATATATATATATTATATATATTATATATATATATTATATATATATATATATATAAGAACATAGGCTGTGGAGTCGGCCTCCGAGGTCATATATATAGGCTATGTGGCGTCGGCCTCCGAGTTCATATATATATATATATATCGAAACCTATGGTAAAATTATTGAATGCCCGGTTAAGTCAACTGTACGCCCTTGACGATTGGTTAGGTTAAGTCGTGATATTTTCGTTAAAACTAACGAAAATATCACGACTTAACCTAACCAATCGTCAAGGGTGTACAATTAACCTAACCGACCATTCAATTAACCTAACCGGGCATTCAGTTGACCTAACCAGGCTTCAATTAAACTAACCGGCCATATATATATATATATATTAGTGATGTAGGTCACATCCGCATCCGCATCCGCATCCGCGGAACATCCGCACATTTTCTCGCATCCGCATCCGCACCCGCATCCGCACTTTGGACCTGCGGATGTCGTGCGGATGTGGACCGTTGAGATAAAATGTCATTAATAAGCGGAAATTATCAAATTCTACTATATTAATAGAACTAGTTCATTGTGCGCAAAAGTGATGCAAGCGACAAGACGAGAGGCTGTTCTTGTATGAAGTTACTCTCTTGCAACCTACTTAGATCCACGTTACAAAGCTGTTATTTTCATCTAGTACATTAGAACGAGTTAAATCATCACTTGGCAAAGCAGTTGAAGAGTTTCAATCTCTTGAATCTCTCGCTTCGCCACCCACCAAAAGAATAAAAGTTTCAGTGACAGAACCAACACCTTCAACAAGCAAATCTATCACAGAATCTGTCTCTCAGTTTCTTGAGTCAAGCAGCAATGACGAGACCTACGCGATGTCAAAAGATGTAGTAAAAATGATCGAGAGCTATCACCAAGAAAAACGCCTGGCTGCATGTGACAATCCTATTAGTTGGTGGAAAAATACGCAGAATATCTATCCATACTTGAGTAAACTTGCAAGGAAACATTTAGCCTGTCCTCCAACAAACGTACCAAGCGAGAGATTATTTAGCAGTGCTGGATTAATATATGATGAAAAGAGAAACAGACTGGCAGCAGAAAAGGCAGAAAAATTAATGTTCCTTAAGCATAACCTTCCTATAATTAAGTTTGAACATTAAACGATGAACATCTTAGTTTACTTTATTTTAATTACTCATTTATAAATATGCCTAATAAAACTTTAAACTTAATATAAATAGTTATCAAGCTAATTAAAGATCTCTTTCTATAAGGGTGGAGGTTGGGGAAAGAGGTCGGTGGGGTGCATTTGAGTTGGGTTCACGTCCCGCATCCTGGTAACACAATTATGGTTTCTAATTGTGGCTGAAACTCAACAAAATATAACGAATTTATTTGCAGACGAATTCACTAATTGATTTCTATATTAGTTAGATACTTGATATTATTTTATATGTTCAGAGAAAAGTACAGCAATTATTGTACAATTAATCAATTATACTACATTATAGCTACAGCTCTCTCTATATAATAACTTATTATATACGTTAAACACAACAAATCTCGAATATATCCTAAAAAATAACGAAAATGTAGACATCCGCATCCGCACCCGCATCCGCGGATGTTGAAATCAAACATCCTCATCCGCATCCGCATCCGCGGATGTGAAAAAAATGACATCCGCTACATCACTAATATATATATATATATTCATGTGTGTAAAAATGAACAATGAATAATTCTTATATTCATATATTCTTATATTCTTATGTTCATTTTTTAATATAGAGTCCAAACTTGCATAACGCTGACGCAAGTTCGGATAAATTTTTTATTTTCTTTCTATTTTATTTTTGCTGAATAATTGATGAATTATTTCTTTTTAAATTACTTAATTATTTTTTAGATTTAGCTTAATAATGTAATTGTGTTAAATTCGGCAATGTTCATTTTCTTTATACATTCTCTCTTCGTTGTAAAAGATGAAGCTATGTCTTGCTTAACACTTAATTTTACATTCTAAGCATTTAAATTTGGCTCATATACATATTTAATATCCATTATGCCAGCGGCCCTGGCAAAGAACTGGAATGGACATACTAGGACCATTCCCCAAAACTTCAAAGGGAAACCAATACATCATTTTGTTTACGGACCACTTCTCGCGTTACAGCGAAGTAGTTGCCATTCCAAACCAGACCTCGGAAACTGTGCGAAGAGCCCTAGTGGTACGGGTCATTCAAAATCACACTACTCCTTCCATCCTAATTTCCGATAACGCCCTTAGTTTCACTTCCAAGTTGTTCGAATCACTCTGCAAAATGTGTAAAATTAAAAACACACATATTGTGGCATACATCCGCAGGCAAACGGCTTAGTGGTGCAAACCGCCATCAACAACGGCTATAACGTGTCCATCGGGGACACCCTTCATTTAGTCTTATATCACTACGACAAACGGCTACCTTTTGATTTGCCTGGCCAAATCGACGCGGCAGTTCTAACACCTTCCGAGATGGCAGAAGCAAATCAGCAACTAGTTGAACGATCTTTCAAATTTTTTTTACATAATCCGATATGCTCTAGACCAGCGAAACCAATAGATGGAGCAAGAACAACATAGGCGTCATCCCCGTCAACGGACTATAATCGTCGGTATGCGCTATTACATAAAGAGCGTGAAACCACCAAGTGCTCATCGCAAATTATACCCAAAATGGGATGGCCCATTTAGGATTATGAAAAACCTCGGAAAGAACCGTTACGAAATCCTTGACCTCCGAGATCATTCCAAAGTAAAGATCATTCACGCTGATAATTTGAAGATAGCTGCCGAACAACACCTTTCCAAAAAACATCTGCCAGACGTTCGAGCCTCCTATCCTTCGAAAGATCACGGTATTAAGAAATCCAGCAAAACCCGCAAAATCGAAGTGGTCACCGCGGAAACCACCACCCGTGACGAAGATTGGTACCTCGTAATACCACCAGTACTCGAGCCAATCTCTGATCAAGAAGAGGTCCCAGAACCGAGAGTCCCATCGGAACCATACTCTGGAGAAACCGCTTCTAGAGGATCACTCAGTGGAACGCCTCCATCTCCACCATCTACTCCGTCACCACTCTCACCGGTTGATGATCGACGCACGGACCCTACATACCGGCCGCAAATGCATCAACCACATGAACTAGAACCTTCACATAAAAAACGAACCCGCTCAGAATCCGAGTTTAACGGTCGACCACCACTATCACCAAAGCCAGGCCGACCACTCCGCACACAAACACAAGTATCCGCACGGCAACTCCCAGCTCCGTATAATCTAAGATGTAGAAATGAATAAAATTGTCCCCCTTATAATTTTGTAAATTATTTCCTCTTGTAGCCCTAGCATTAAAATTTCTACCGGAGTTGTTATAGAAAAGCTTGCAGAAGGAAAATTTTTGAAAGGACACGCGGACCTTTTTATCAATTTGCAACCACCTGCTCGAATTAAAACCAATCTTCTTCAGATAAAAACCCAATTAAAAGCATTTGAAAGTAAAATTCACGGTTCTGTTAAACATATCCCGGGAACAGACCAGATTAGTCACGTTTTATTAGAAAATACATTCGAAAACATTCAAACTACAGCACACACCCTATCAAATATATTAGCGTTACCATGAATACAAACTGGAACTCAAAACTCAGCAAAATTTAATCAAAGAAATAAAAGGGGATTGATAGATATGGGAGGAAAAGTATTAAAATGTTTATTAGAATTAGCGACCGAAGAAGACATTAAAAGAATTGAATTCAAATTAAATCTCTTCGCGCGGAATCGGCAATATAATGGACACATTTTAGAACAAACCATTGAGTCACTACACGAAAACAATCGCTTCCTCCACGCCCTTTCGGACAAATTTACATACCTTGAATCCCTGTAAGCTAAATACAAAGAACACGAAAGATATCTAGAATTAGTAAAAATAATTAACCTACAAGTAACCCTAATCGATAAATATTTACGACAAATAATTACGATTCAGTCCAAAGTTTTGCGTGCGACCCAGCTAGCCCATAGAAAAATTCACTCTTTCCACACTAATACCATGGGATACACTTCAGTCCTTGATGCACACCTCTCAGGCACAATTAAAATTACCACCCATATTCCCACTCAACCATACTAAAATACTCCCAATTCCTACAATACACCTGGACTGTACATAAACCACGCCCCTACACTTACCTCATGATTGTGCCATTTTTCGATGTACTCACTTATGACGTATACAAATTTCACCCTTTCCCAACACCCTACCAAAACAATTCTAATATCTATCGATTGTATCTACCCACAGTACCACGTTACCTTTTCCTCACCAAAGACCTCTCAGCATATTCTATGATGTCAGATAGCGACATCCGGCATTGCAGATTCCCGCAAACGAACAAGCAACTCGTTTTCCCTCCACTCAAACCAGTACTTCTTCCAACCAGTAGGTCCTGCTTTATCGACTTAATCCGTGACCGTCATGCCCCGGTATGTTCTTTCACGAAATTCCATTCCTCTAAAACCGTTCAACTCCAAATTGGACCAGACATCTGGGTTTCTTTCGCGAATATGACTACCACTAATTTCGAGTGTCCGTCAAATTATTCCCTCATCAAAATACCTATTGTTATCCATATACCAATTGGGTACTCCTTACGTTCAAAAACCTTCCAAATATACAACCCTTTAAGGTTACCATTAATGATTCATGCCCCTTCCCGTTCCACACTAAATTTAAACCCGTTATAGAAATCTTAAATCTCTCCATGAAGCTGGTAACCATCCTACCCGAACATGATGCTCCTAAAGGGAATGATCAATTGAGTCATTTTAAAATTTCAGATGATGACCAGAATAACCTTTTACAAATACTACAACCAGTAACAATTTTTTCAACATCTGCTGTTAGTATCATTATTGCATGTGCTATTATCCTCAGTATATTTGTAGTAAAAAGATCATTCTTGGAACGAAAGAAACCAAGAGAGACAGAACGATGTGAAACTATTTATGCACGACCACGTGAACCCGGACCCAGACCACGTGAACTACAGGGTGTCCCAAAAGTCCGGCATCATAGGAAAAATAATAAAAAAAGGTAAAACAAAAGCTTTTATTTACAGAACGTGCTCAATATGTCCACCATTGTTTTCAATACACAAATTCAGACGTGATACCCAGTCAGCAAGCACACGGTGAATGATGTCAGGAGTAATGGTGTTACATGCCCCAATAATGCACTGCCGCAAATGTTCAACACTCCTAATTTTCTCTGTGTATACCAGCGCTTTCAAGTGGCCCCAGAGATAAAAATCTAGTGGCGTGAGATCCGGGCTTCTAGCTGGCCTTTCCACAGGCCCTCGACGTCCTAACCAATGACCAGGGAATTGTTGGTACAGGTATTCCCTTACTTGGGTGCTGTAATGTGCAGGAGCGCCGTCTTGCTGGAACCATGTTGGGAAATTTCCTTCTTCGTTCAAGACACTGGGAAATGTTTCTTCCTTGAGCATATTTAGGTAGGTGCCGCCAGTGACATGTTCATCGAAAAAGAGGGGGCCTATGATGCGATCCTTCCAAATGCCACACCATACCATCACCCGAGATGCACCTTGTTCCTTTGAAGAGGTATACCAGTGAGGGTTGTTTTGAGACCAGTAGCGGGTGTTCTGTCGATTTACCTCACCATTTCCATAAAAAACAGCCTCGTCACTGAACAGAATGATGGACGGGAAATTGGCATCCCGAGCATATTGTTCCGTAGCCCATTCACAAAATTCCATCCGCCGGTCGGGATCATCTTCGCTTAATTTCTGTAGGATCTGAAGTTTATATGGATGCCATTTGTGAGCCTGAAGAATGCGATGGATGCTACTTTTCGACACTCATGTCTCGGCGGACAATCGCCGAAGAGACTTATTGGGACTTCTGTTAAAATGAGCCAGGATAGCAGTCGTTGTATCATCGTCAGTGGACCTCCTTGAAGGTCCACTGCGTGGTTTATCTTCTATGGATCCTGTTTTCTTAAACTTTGCAACAAGTATGCTAACACAATTCTGTGTTATTGG
Organism: Bathynomus jamesi; assembly: GCA_023014485.1. Lineage (NCBI taxonomy): Eukaryota > Metazoa > Arthropoda > Malacostraca > Isopoda > Cirolanidae > Bathynomus > Bathynomus jamesi. The sequence continues at coordinate 409,518 of JAJOZX010001010.1, forward strand.
CTCGCGGTCTGGATGCAGTCTGTTAAATTCAGCAGCGGCCTCTCTTTGACTCCGATTTCCTATGAGTAGAGTTATCTGGATTCGATTTTCCTTGCTCACAGACATTATGGCCTATAGAAAGAGAAAAATATGAATTATGGTTTGTAGAAATAGAAAAATATGAATTTCTCCTATGATGCCGGACTTATGGGACACCCTGTAGACTTAACTACCCGAACTCATGTGTTGTATATAAATCTGTATTATAAAAACCATTCGTTATCATCTAGTTAGGATTAGTTAGGGTGTTATATTATTGTATTAATATCATTCTAGAAGGGAGAGCCCTGTAAAAATGAACAATGAAATTCTTATACTCATATATTCTTATATTCTTACTGTATATTCATTTTTTCATATACAGTCCAAACTCGCATAACGCTGACGCAAGTTCGGATAAATTTTTAATTTTCTATTCTATTTTATTTTTGCTGAATAATTGATGAATTATTTCTTTTTAAATTACTTAATAATTTTTTAGATTTAGCTTAATAATGTAATCGTGTTAAATTCGGCATTGTTCATTTTCTTTATACATTATCTCTTCGTTGTAAAAGATGAAGTTACGTCTTGCTTAACACTTAATTTTAAATTTTAAGTATTTAATTTTAGCTCATATACATGTTTAATTGTAATTCATAATAAAATGCATATTTTAATTTCCATTTTTAGTGAACTCGGCAGATCATAATAACATCACATCTGTCAATATGCGGTTTAAAATAAAAATATGGCTTCATTTTCAAATATCTTGCTTATCTGTGTAGACATTGCTACAGCTAAAATATTTCCCTTATCTTCAAATATTTTGCAAAATAATGCAGCTTACTGAGAATAAAAAACAAAATAGGTCAGTATTAAATAATAATGATATCACCAAAAATTCAGTACATAAAGCCGAACAATTTTTCAAATTAGCATTCTGATTTTATCTGATCTGACTTAGAGGCTGAGCACTACCTGTAACATTTTAGCAGTAAAGTACAGTCAGAGAATATCTTTGTCTTCTCCTTCGAGCCTTGCTCTCTTCAGAGAACTTAGTCTTAAAATAGAGAAAAATAATTTCCCGATACGCTACGAAAAGAATTGGGGAACCCTTAGAGAATTTAGTAAGCTTCACAGAATCCTGCGATCCCCTAGAAAAAGAAATCGGAGAGTAGTGTAAGAGAAACTATTGCGATTCCATACACGGTACCAGCTACTCCAAGGTAACAAACCCGTTGCTGCCACCTAACCAGAACCCCCGTCAACCTCGAACCGCCCAAAGCCATAGACGGAGGGGTCATCATATATATATATATATATATATATATCCTTCAACTTCTACCCAGGCAACGCCGGGTTGCTCCGCTAGTTACTGTAAAAGACTAGTAAACTACACAGAGTTCAACGCTGTTCACGATCGTTGTGAAAAATGCTCTGTATGAATTAGGCCCCAATTAACCCAACCCTAATACCTCCAGTCTAACTGTAGGGTAGGTTAAGCCTAGCCTTGTAGGGGTCAGCCTAGAGATTCCGGAAATGGTCCAGAACGGTAGAGTAAATTGAGGTCCACAGTAAGATTCCTCGCCAAATTAGGTTAGGGTAATTTAACTTAGCTTTGTTAAGCTATGAGTTGATGCTAGGTCTTAGACCACAATGTAGGCCTAATTTAACTGGACCTAGTTTAAACGTTATCACTAAATTGGGGTTTAGAAATACAATTGTTCACTTACTGAGTGTTGTTAGATAAGTTCTAGTCTCCTTAGTCAGACCTGATTTTTTATTGGAGTCTTTCTTCTGGTTGCTTAATTTCTGAGCGCATTTGCTGGTTCTCCGCTCTTCCGTTTCAAGCCTTCCCGCTCGCCATGCCGCTCTTCATGCATGTCCTTTGTTCCTGCTTTTTCCACCAGGGTCTTTTTGTTTGTTGGTTGATTGGTAGTGTGTATCAATACTACCAAACACGCCTTATCACACAGTATATAAATACTAGTGTGGTGAATAACTCCGCCCAGTCATTGACATAAAAGGAGTTTAATAATTGTTAGATTAACTACCTACCTACTCAGTGGACCATTTTCGTTACCTCCCAACTACTCACACGTATCAGTTTTCCATAATCATATTAATTGTTTATCTTTATGAACACAGACATTACATTATAATTACCTGTATGTCAATGACTGCACATTCAAATGTCCTTTAGATATACAGTATATGTCTGTGTTATATGTTGATGGACTCGGTTGTCCCCCCTCCACCCTACCTTGCCCGGTTACCCCCAGTTAGGGTACCTTGACTATCACTGCGGCGTTGCCACATGTACGGAGTCGTCTGTGAGGCGAAGAACATTACATATGCGGGCAACTGTACATTATTTCTTAAAAAGGGTTCATATACTCTGAAAACCAGTTTAGATGGTACAAAGAAAGAAAAATTTAGGGGGAATTTTAAATCAATTTAAAAGTAAATGGTTAATATATATATATATATATATATATATATATATATATATATATATATAAAGGGTGTGCCATAAAAAAGGCTACATTTTAAAAAGGCTATAAAATCAAAAATTTTCATTTAATTTTAATGAAACTTCTACACAATAAAACATATATTTATCTATATGCAAACAAGTTTTCAGACTAAAATATCAAATAATTCAAATTCTATCAACATTTAACGGAAGAGTATGATTTTTCTACTTAACATACAAGAATTATTAAACCTTTTCAATATTTTTTTAGAAAAATAATTTTTAACGTAAAATTTACCTGAAATTATTAAAAAAATTGTTCGAAATGCTTTCCTTCTATTTCAATAACTTTTTTATTCTTGGCTGAAATATGGGAGAACTTAGCAGAACGAGTCTACAGGACTAGGATAAAAGATGTCGCTCATTTACACGAGATCATCATTCAAAAATGGGAAGAGCTTCCACAGGAACAAGTAAATCGAGCCATAGATGAATTCCGGCCAAGAATAGAAAAGTTATTGAAATGGAAGGAAAGCATTTCGAACAATTTATAATTTCAGGCAAATTTTACGTTAAAAATTATTTTTATAAAAAATATTAAAAAGGTTTAATAATTTTTGCATGTTTAGTAGAAAAATCATACTCTTTCGTTAAATGTTGATAGAATTTGAATTGTTTGATATTTTAGTCTGAAAACTTGTTTGCATATAGATAAATACATGTGTTTTATTGTGTAGAAGTTTTATTAAAATTAAATGACAACTGTTGATTTTATAACCTTTTTAAAATGTACCCCTTTTTTATGGCACACCCGTTATATATATACACACCTTACCTTACAACCTTACAAAGGCTTCGCGCGATGATTTCTCATTTCGCGAAGGTCAAGGTTGTCGCCCCTCCTCTCGAGTTGGCCTGGTGAAGTAGTGAGTTGGATTCTTGAGCTCTCCACCTCACATAGCCAGGTACGCCCGGCTCATCGGGGATTGTTCTGAGCCAGGCGTCTAGTCTTCTTTTGAAGATTTCCACTGCAACTCCCTTCGTGTTTCTTAGGTCTTTGGGCAACTGATTAAACAGTTTTGGTCCTCTCACTACAAAACTATTTTCTTTCAGGGTTAAGGATGTTCCCTCTCTCGCCTTCAATTTGGGAATACGACACAGTCTGCCGCTTCTACTTTCCACCGTTGTTTGGGGAGTTATAGGATTCAGAGTAAGATTAGGGACTAGTTTCTCCATTATTTTCCAAGTGTAAATAATGGTGTATCTCTTTCTTCTCCTTTCCAGTGAATATAGGTCTAGTTTTCGTAACCTTTCCCAGTAATTTAGTTCTTTGCACCCATTGATCTTGGCTGTGAAGCTTCTCTGGATTCCTTCCAGCTGTCTAATGTCTTCTTTTTTATATGGGGATGTTAGGACCGAGCATTATTCCAATTTGGGTATAATCAGGGTTTTCAGTAGAGGAATCATTACATTCCTATCCCTTCGTTTAAAGGTTCTCAATATCTGACCCGTTATTCTCTTTGCTCTGTTTACTGCTATCTTATTTTGTGTTTCAAATTTCGTATCATCTGTCATTACAACCCCTAAATCTTTTGCTCTGGAATTTCTCTGAATTTCCTGTCCATTTTTGGTATAATATTCCATGGATTTTAGGTCTTCTCTTTATCCGTACCATAATAGCTGAAATTTCTCGGTGTTAAAATTCATATTGTTGTCTTCCGTCCACTTGTAGATTCCGTTTATGTCGGTTTGTAGAGATCCTATGTCTTCTGGGTTTCTTATTTTTCTACTGATCTTTGTGTCATCCGCAAAGGAAGTTACCGTGCTGTCTCTGTTAACGTCCTCATCTATGTCAGTTAGCATGATTATGAAGAGTAGTGGAGTTAATACTGTTCCTTGTGGTTCCGAGCTGAGGACTTCTGACTCTGATGAAGATACTCCTTGTACTGTAACGACTTGCCGCCGCTCACTAAGGAAATTATATATCCATTTCCCTACTTTTCCTGTTATTCCCATATATTTCAGTTTATGTATTATGATTCCGTGGTCACACTTGTCGAACGCTTTAGCAAAGTCTGTGTATAGTACATCATAGTTTTCATTACTTTCAAGTGAATCAATAATGTTGTTGTAGTGTTCCATTAGTTGTGATAGGCATGATCTGCCTGACCGAAACCCGTGTTGGTTATCATTGAATTTTTTCTGAGTTTCCAAAAAGTCAGATTTTCTGTCTAACTATTCTTTCAAATATTTTAGTGAGATGGGATGTAAGCGATACTGGCCTATAGTTTTTGGCCTCGGATCGATCTCCTCCTTTACATATTGGGACTATGTTCGCGCTCTTCAGGATGCCCGGTATTTCTCCCGTGTCTAGTGATTGTCTCCATATCCAGTATAGGGGCTCAGCGATTGCCTTCTTGCAGTTTTTGATCAGTGTGGCATTCCATTTATCCGGTCCTGCCGCTGAGTGTGTTTTTAGTTTCCCTATGGCTTGTGTAATATCATCCGTCGTAAAGTCGAAATCCGTTATACTTTCCCCCTTGTAGTTCTTCAAAGAACGCGTTTCTATCGCATATCAATTTGTCAGTTTTTGGGATATTGAAAGATGATTCGTACTGAGCTCTTAATATTTCAGATACTTTTGTTAGATCATCAGATAAATCACTGTTCTTATTTTTTAAAGGTCCGATTGTCGCATGGTTTTTCGACTTTCTTTTTTGCGAAATTATAGAAGTACTTTGAGTTAGCCTTTATCGCTTGTATAGCGTCATCTTCTTCTTTTTATGTATGCTTCTCGATTAGTTCTGTATGACGACATCGATACTTTGTAGTTTATCATTTAATATTTTTCTGATGTTGTTATCTTTACAATTACTTAATTTTTGCAGTCACTCTTTTTCTTTTTCGGAACAATGCCCTCTTTTGTCTTTCGAACCTGCTTCTCTTTCCTCTTTGTTGTATCTTTGGGACATGTTTTTCCACAATTTCTAACGTCTTCTCCTCTAAGTCATTAGCATCTCCTCCATTGTTTTGGCCTCGAAAATGGTTTTCCAATCTATTACTTCCATGCTGGATGTCACATCTTCCCAGTTTATAGCTTTGGAGTGAAAATAAAAATTTCGAATTTGCTTCTTTCTATTGTGCGTGTTCTTTCCTTTCCTGTTGCCTTTATATTAGTTGTTATTTCAATGATGTTGTGGTCCGATATCATAGTTAGGGATATTTCTACATTATTAATTAGATTACTGTTGTTTGTGAATACCAAATCTAGGCAGTTGTTTTTTTTGTGTTTTCTGTTATTTCTTGCGTTAACATAAATTCATCAGCTAAAGCTAGTAGCATTTTTACCTGCTCCTGGTCTCCTCGTGTACCCCCCTTGTCCTGGTGTATACATATATTTTGTCCTATCCTTTTATATTTCATGAATGGGAAATTAAAATCACAGAGAAAAATATTTGGGGTTGGAGAGTGTAGATCTTTTACCAAGTTTCTTACCTCTGTAATGGAATCTGAAAATTTTGAGGTTGGCGTGTTTGGGGGTCTGTACATTACAATTAGTACCATATTTAATTTTTCAATTTTTGCTGCTACACATTCTACGTAGTTGTTTGAGGTACTTATAGCCATTTCTGCTATGTGCCTTTCGCGTGTGTAAATAGCACATCCTCCTTTACGTCTCACTGTTCTGTCGGCTCGGAGGATGTTATCGTTGTCAATTTGTATTTCCTTTTTGTCAATACAGGACTCACAATTTTCACAGTTCGCCTGGCAGTCCTTTAGATGAGATTCCGTGAGGCATGCAAAGTCTGCTCCGGCTTCTTGCATGAGTCCTTTCAGGTATACAACTTTGTTCGTGGAATGGTTTGATTTAAGGCCCTGTGTGTTGGCTGAGATTATTTTTATTTTTTTTCTTTCTTTCTCGCATACATGTGGCTCCGATTTGTTTTCCAATAGGGGTGCCGGTTTCGTTGCCTTGTGGTCCTCCGAGAATTTACCTCTTTTTTTCTTTGTCGGTACCTGTTGTCCCGATAACGCATGAAGTACCTTTGTTCGTACCTTCTGTCCGGCTCTCTGATTCCTATATTTATATTTGTTAGCTGGTTTTGTAATTGCTGGATAGTATTTAGCAACTGAAATGTGTTGGCTGCGTCTAAATATATATATGAAAATTATTTCACGAAAGTATATATATATATATATATATATATATATATCGTAAAGAACGACGCTTGTATAGGAGATATTCCGCGCAAGATGAGAGAGAGAGAACGAAACAAATGAAAAAATGAGGTAACCACCCGGGAATCGAACCCGGGATCTTCCGATTGCCGGTCAGATATGATAACCACTACACCATGGGCCTCACTCCTTCATCTTGCGCGGAATATCTCCTATACAAGCGTCGTTCTTTACGTTAATTATACTGCGTGTTTGCAGTTATATATATATATATATATATATATATATATATATATATATATATTGTTCATAAGTTTTGGTCCTTACAATATGAATCGATGTCTTCATCGTCGTCTTCGTCCTCGTAGTACGGCTCCTGGTGAAGGAAATCCTTGGAGTTGAAGTGGGAAGTGGGGTAGTTCCAGTCGACTGGGGTTAAAAGGTCTTCCCCAGCAACGGCAGTAACTGATCCATCCCCTTCAGACATCCTAAGCAATGACGAAATAAAAATGCGTTAGTCAGTACCTATTTTTAATTATTTACATTTTAGCTCTTTTAAAAAAATTTATTAAAATTGTAGAATTGTTTTGTTACACTTTTAAAATGATTTCTATTCACAAACTATGGGATCAGGCGAGGTTTTATTTTTGTTAATCATTTGATCCGTTTGACTTTCTTCTTTATATAACATGAGGGAATGGTTCTTGCAAAACATTTCAAAGTAACAATTTCTCTTTTATTTCCTCTTTATAATCCTGAAGGCAATTTACATAATTAGCCCGGAATATTAAAGATGTATTTCTGGTGATTAAACAACGCTGTAATTAATGTACTTGTTCACGACTCTTTGAAAAACTTTTCTTATTTTCTAATTAAAAGTTCCTACTATGTTCAGGTTATTTCAAGTACAAACTTCTCATTAATCTGTTTTTCACTAATGGTTTAATAAGAATTTTAATGGCAAATCAACGGTAAGTTGGAAAAAGTCGTTGCGGGAAGACCAGACAGGCGATAAAGAGGAGAAAAAGAAATTGAGAGTTTAAAGTAAAATTAAACGCAGTGTCGGAAATATAATAATGAACAATGAACTGACAAAACAACTGAAAATTGCAAAGGAAAATGAAAAAAGAAATGACAAATTAGGAACGTAATTTGAAATTACTTTAATTTAGAATACGAAACATGGCAATTTCAAAGATGGTTGCCAAATTTTGCCAAAAACAAAATATTGCCTTCCGTAGATAAACTTTAATCACAAAAATGAAGCCACGTAATGTAGTATAGTATTTTGTTTGATGTACACTACATTCTAATACCGAAATGATTTAAAAATAGTTTTAAAAGGAGACGCAATTCTTAAATTTCGATAATAGTTCTTAAATCATTTGCAAATTATCTCTGCCTTTACGTGTTTCAATGTTTTTTCTGAAGTCCTGCGCAATTTAAAGCACAAAGGCCTCACGCCACCTAACAAAGGTGTACACTGTACATACGCGTATCGAATAAATTAATTACGTCTGTTTTATATGCAACATGTCTGATTCTCTATTTCGTGCATAAAAGGAATTAAATCAGATTCAAAATATATTCTCCACTTGACCTTCGATTAGGTAGCTATTTACGAGAATGAAGATCAATATCTCGGTTATTCCTGATGTGCTTCATAAATAATTTGGCACATTTTATGTTTTTCATAAATTATGGGATGAAAGTATGCAGTATATATATATATATATATATATATATATATAAAAAACGTAAATTCTTTTTCTTCCTGACGTTTAAATTCACTAACCCATTAGTTTTATTTATAAACTGTACTTTCTGGAAGTTTGTCACAACAATCTTTCCTGTCTTTGGAGGGCAGTGATTGCATGGCTAAATCAAGAAGAAAAGAAGATTCGGTTTCTCATAAACAAATAGGAACTTCCTAAGTGAAATATTTATCCTATAGATCCTTCCTAGTTTTTCGTTGAGTGATATATATATATATATATATATATATATATATACTGCGCCTCAGTGGTGTAGTGGTTAGCGTCGCTGACTACGAATCCATCGGCCCCGGGTTTGAGACCCGGTGACGGCAGCCGGCGCGCAGCAAAACCCAGCTGTTCATCCTTCCACACAATAAAGAAAGTAGTTGGTAGATAAATGGGTACCCTAGGTGGCCTAGTGGTTAAGACGCTGGGCTGCTGGTGGGGGTGGTTCGGATTCCACGTTAAACTGTGGGTCTAAGGTGGAGTGAAAAGCTTGACCTTCGTCAGAATGAACAATTCGGGCGGAAGCTAACCAAAGGTATACTTTCATCCCACTCCTGCCTCAGTGGTGTAGTGGCTAGCGTCGCTGACTCCGAATCCATTGGCCCCGGGTTCGAGACCTGGTGACGGCAGCCGGCGCGCAGCAAAACCTAGCTGTTCATCCTTCCACACAATAAAGAAAGTGGTTGGTAGATAAATGGGTAGCCTGGGTGGCCTAGTGGTTAAGACGCTGGGCTGCTGGTGGGACTGTAGGTCTAAGGTGGAGTGAAAAGCTTGACCTTCGTCAGAATGAACCATTCGGGCGGAAGTTCACCAATGGTTATATATATATTAAGGGTGTGCGATTCGGATATTTCTATTTCGATTCGATTTTCGATTCGATTCGGCCACTTGTTTTCCATTCTCGATTCGATTCGATTCGACTGCGACTGTGCACTGCACTCACCTATACTTTACAATTTACATGCACCAGCACCGACAGGACAACATACATGCACCAGTACCAACAGAATAACATACATGCACCAGCAAGAACATACTGAAAAGTGTAATAAACAACTGAACCCAAAGAACCGGTCCAAATTTGTCACACCGCAAGGCGCGCGCACGTGATTCTGTGACATCACAAAATCAAAAGCTGACCATGCGCATTGAGCGCACTCAGATCTTTATAAAAGCGTAATCTCTCAAATATCCAACTATTTTATAACGTTATTGTATTATTATATTATATATATATATATATATATATATATATATATATATATATATATATTTTCTCAATTGTTATTCCACGGTTTCGACATTCATTGGTTTTGGGGTAGTACCAGTTTATCGTCTCGACAGGTTACAGTTAGCGAATCGAAGAATCGAATTTTTTTTAGCTCTAAGTCGGGTCGGGTTTCGATTCTTTTACTGAATCGACCCGAATCGACATTTTCGATTAATCGCACACATGTTGTTAGAATAAAAATTTTGTTTTAACCCAACACAGTATTTGAATACTAAACTATTAATTTATTAACATTAAATTACAACTATGAATTATTTCCCGAATAATAAATTAAATCCTGACTAATATTATTGATTGCCGCTGATAGAAATTTTATGCTATCAGAAGGTTAAACTTGATTAGAGTTAAACATCCTCTTTAGTTGGTAGTAATTGTTCTATTCTAAGAAAACAAAATAGACCATTACCTTAGTAGTTTTAATTGTAAACACTTTACCTTTATAACACTTGAATATATGGAAGATTGATTACCCGTTTTCTGAAAAGGAAATGTTATACCTAACTGCCTTATAACAGCCTAATTTAAAATAGATGATTGAACTTGAAAAAGGAATGCAATTTAATGTACTTTACTATGAAACACTGATCAAACCTGAAACACAATCACAATCCTATAACCTTACTATTCAGAGCTTTTGAACCAATTTAACCGTCCAACAACTTCACTCTCAAGTCCCTTTCTCAAACAAAAAAAAAGCAGATTTATTTCATGGTTGTACTCGTTTGAAAATACGGAAGATATATCTGTACAAAACTCGAACCAACCGTTTGTTAAATAATTTAATTAATGAAAGGATTGAATATAATGATGAGAAATAAATAAGTGAGGAGGAAAATAAATCTAATAATATATATATATTATATATATATAGAGAGAGAGAGAAGAGAGAGAGAGAGTATATAACTTGTTAATAAGATTATGGATTAGAAATTATGAATAATATTGTGTGAGAAATATATATACCTTAACAGACTTAAATTCATCGTCTGTATTAATAATTAAGAATTGACGACATGTTGCATGTATTCACAGACACAAAATGGCGCGCAAAAAATAAAATACATCATTTTCCTTTCTCTTCGCGTCCTCATAATGCTTCTTTGAGTTCATTATTATACAACAAATATACAATTTCCTTCCTGAGTTATAGTCTTTTTTATGAGGAAGAATCAAGGAGTTCAAGGAAGTAGAAATGTCGTCGTTCTTCAAGTATAAAAAACATGTTTCTTACATAACACGTACACATAAAAAAATAATGACTTGGCGTGTAAGCTGTGGTCACTGTTTTAATAAATAATTTTATTGAACTAGACCTAAAGTTATTTCAAGGCTTTCATCAAAGGTCAATTACAAAGGCCTGCGATGGTTTTGTTGTCCGAAATATTTTATTACTTATATAGTAATTTTTGCACGCTGATTCTGAAAATAATATTCATTTTTCGCCATCACGTACATATTTTTCACAAAATGTCATATTTCATATTACATATGTAAGTAATATTCATTAAATTTTGATTAAAAACTACTGCCTATAAATGCTTATAAATGCTTGGTTTCATCAAGACATTAGAGAAATGGAGAAGAGATATCAGGGAAGGTGGGACATCAGCATGATGGCTGATTACTGCTGGATGTTGAAACGGGATACTCCAGAATTATTACATAAAAGAAAAGGAACAACGCGTACATTCGAGACTAAAAGGCATAGATAGATCTCACAAGAAAACTCAGGACAAATAAAGATGAATATGTAATTAACGTTAATAGTCTTCTTTCTTTTTAAAGTTGTTTGTATTTGTAATAAGTATAACAAAGCGAAATAGGTACCTAATGGAAATCGAAATAAATAATATTTATTTATGTTGTTTTTTTCCCTTCCTTTGCAGAAAATCCTTACGCGATAGAAAAAATGGACACTTTATTCGAAATCAGCGTAATTGAATTATATAAAATCCGTTATTAGTAAGAAAACAACTCTTATCTTACAAAGTTCTCATTCGCAGGCCCGTGTTATTTATGATATAAAAAGTATGTATGTACAGTAGCTACATCCGGATTCAGATACACGGAGGTTATATAAGAAGAGGGGTTGGAATAAGTGAGGTGAAAGGACATTTTCTATAGTGAGGTTTCGGGAGTTAACCATAAGAGTAGCGTGTCCAAACACTTTGTGAAAGTAAGTGTACTGCCATGGAATTCTTAAATGATTAAATGATGAGAGAGAGAGAGAGAGAGGAGAGAGAGAGAGAGAGAGTCTGTAGCCACTCTGTACACTGTGATGAACATATAAGGAGACTAATGAGAGACGAACGCGTGAGTTAGATATTGAGAAGAGTAGAAAAGAAATGGATCAAATAGAAGTTTCTAAGACCTCTGAAATGTTGAAGGACATTGGAAGTACAACAGTAAAATCATAAAATTGAAAGTTTAGAAAGTTGCGTGGGTTTGTGAGGGTATTTAGTGATAGGTAGAGTAAAATTTTGAAATCACTCGCTAAAATGACAAACAAGTAATTAAGAGAAGTTGAAGCGGCTGTGAAACCTCAGATTAACCAACCAACCAACCAACCAACCACCTATCTGCTTCATGAGGAGTAGTCTCCAGAGTTATGGCACTAAGAATGACTCTTGTTATTAGGCATCAGCCAGACGGGCCCGTATTATCCTGTCAATTTTAACGCCATTTAAATCTTTTATAAATGCTGTTTTAATATTTATTCTTTAGAGGAAAACATTACATTGTTCAAAACATGGTAGAAAATATAAATACAGGGATGGCCATAAGGCGCGGTTGGGTACAGGAATTATAAATGAAGACTGAATTCCAAATAATATTTACGACAGAATTCACACAAATTTGGCAAATAGAAGCAGCTATGTCAAAAATAAGCACCTTCGGCCTAGCCTAGGCTATGTGGTATGTAAACAAACTTCATAATGACGTAGGCTTCAATCCTTCAATAGGGCGGATAAAAGTTCTTTTACAATCGAGGAGCGTTTTGTGAGTGTTTGGGTTCACGAAAAAGAACGTACTGGTAAAACTTAAATGATGTAAGAGAAAACTTCGCAATGCGTTTTAATAAATCAACTCTGACTGGGGCAAATTTACAGTAAACTAGAGAAAAAAAACCATTCACATCCGGATCTGTTTTAGATGCCAAATGATGTGGGAGACCGCAGAAATATGCGGACGTTAGTGCTCTTTTAAAGGAGTCGTTTCTTCAATCACCCAAAAATCAATTAAGAAACGATCTGCTGAATTCAGTATTCCAAAAGCATCCATGCGACGTTTGATAAAGAAGGAAGGCTACCATAATTATAGGCTCGTATTTATCAATGAATTATCTGATCATGATATGAACGTACGGAGGCAGTGATGTCAAATTTGATTGCATGAATTTACAACCTTAGCTTCTCGTCAAAACATGTTCACTGACGAATGTGCCGTATATCTTAGTACGAGGTCTTGGAATGTTTATTTCTGAGCGAAAGAAAATCCCCATTTCTTTGAAAAAATAGCACAACACCCTCCCTATGTTATGATGTGGGCTGTGTAACCTGTGAACTGATTGTTTGTCCACATTTTTTCCGATATGAGTGTAGTAGTATGGTCGCAAAATGTATGAGTGCAAATGCAATTGCAAATGTTGATCAATGTTGCGAGAGTGCCACCCCCATCCCCTTGGTGCCACCCCCACCCCTATTTGTTGCAAGGCACCCCCAAAATGGGGCTGCAAGGGGTTATGCAACTTGGAGGCGGAGTTATCCCCTAAGCTGAACCCCCCAAAGGGAGACCTAACCTAAGAGAGAAACGAAGAGAGGAGGGATGTTCGTCCGACAGCAGTCAGACGCATATGAGGTCTTCAGCCGTGTCGCCGCTCTTATAGGGCCCCTAATCAGCCAGGTGGCTTAATCAGCCAGTGCCTCCGGGCATCAGCCAGTGCCTCCGGGCATCATCAGCCAGTGCCTCCGGACACCAGTTAACACTGTGTACATGTGCGTCGCGCGACCGCGTTAAACGGTGATGGGTTCGAGCCCCAGCACGGCTTCGTTACCCAGGGTACCATAATGATCAGAAAAAAGTGGGTTCGAGATCCGGCTCTGCCATCGCTGCCCAGGGTACCCTAATGTTCCACGTAGGTCTAAGGTGGGGCGTAAAGCAAGTCGTACGGAAAAATAAATAAATGAACAATTCGTACGGAAAAATAAATCCAGGGTACCCGAATGATACCCGTACGTCTAAGGTGGGTGTAAATCAAATCGTACGGAAAAAAGAACAACACCCTCGCCAAAAAAAGAAAATGGTAACCATGGTGGTAACCATGGCCTAATGATCAGAAATAAATTGGGTTCGAGACCCGGAGCGGTTGGTAACCATGGTGATAGCCATTGGGTGGTGTACATCTATACGTGCGTCACGCGTTGCCACAGTGTAAACACTGTTTATGTGCGTTAAAAGGAGCCGGGTTCGATGCCAGGCACGGTCTTCGCTATCCATGGTATCCTAATGACACTGTAGGTCTAAGGTGGGGCGTAAAACAATTCGTACGGGGAAAATAAATAAATGAACAATTCGTAAGGAAAAAAATTGGGTTCGAGACCCTCCCCGGCCGCGCTAACCAGGATACCCCAATAATCAGAACAAAAATTGGGTTCGCAGCTCGGCCTTCGCTACCCACGATACCCCAATGATCAGAAAAAAAATTGGGTTCGAGCCCCGATCCGGCTTAACACGATTCGTAGGGGCAGGGCCCCGTTATTGTAACACTCGATCATGGCCCTTATCTGTTTATCTCTCTCTCTCTCTCTCTCTCTCATATATACACACACACACACATATATATATATATATATATATATATATATGTATGTATGTGTATATATATATATATATATATATATATATATGCTTCCTCGTTTAACTGCGTTATAAACAAGAATTGTTTCGTTGTTTCGTGTATAATTCCGTTCATCATGGTTTTTCTACAAAAAAAAATTTATTACGTGCCATAAATTCCTTCTCATATATAAATCTCTGATCTCCAAGGATCGGGATAAGATGCGTGTTTTAAAATATACCTCACAGATGTGGGTCACTTCAGTTCGCTCGATATCGTATTTAACACATCTTTGTCAATCCTTCGTGGGTAATTAAATATCGTCTCAGAAGGATGCAAAACATTTACACATATTTTTCTGTAGTTAATTTAAGTCTTCACACCTGCTCAAAAAGGTAAAAAGGTAGCTGGAGTACGTGTATACTTTGAATCTCAGCATGGAAGTTATTTCTGTCAGACAGGTAAATAAATTTTATATCTGAATTGGAATGAATAACTTTCATTGATAGAATAAATAAAATTTAACAATTTTGTTTTAATACAAATAATTGTGAAGTTGGACTATTTATTTTATTGTGGCTTAAGGCCAGATACTTAGAGAATTATGAGCCTTTGAAATTATTAAAAATTAATTTTATTAGCTACTCCTTATTTGATAGATCCAGAGATGGTAGGCTCGTAAAGAAAATGTTAAATGATGAAGTCTGACTAGCATCTAAAGCAAATCCCGATTTCATCGCTGATAAAATATAAAATGTTTGTGTCTGTGCCTCTGTCGATGTGATTTATTAATTGAGTAAAACAATTTACATTCGACTACATATCAGAATGATGTAACGAGGGTTTAGTTATATCAGCTGTGTTTTAAAACATACCGACGATTGGCAAAAAAATATGTGGTTGACAATCAAATTTGCACCGTAAAATTAGTCTGAACAGTTGGAAAGGTGTGTGTGTGTGTGTGTGTGTGTGGTGTTTTTTGTACTAATTATCTCTGTAATAAATGATAAATATTGATTTCACAAGATGTATACTTTGTTAAAATGTATTTTTTCGGTTCTCAAAAATTTCGCGGGAGATTAGTAAGTGATTTAAACCTTTTCCCATGAATTGACCCGCATGGTGGTAAAGTATTTACGACATGTATCAGCGTATGATTGAGAAAATACTGGCTTATGCTGCTTAGAGTGTGGGTAAAACAACAGAAGTTTCTGATTTTATTTGACTGAAGGTGTGTGTGTGTGTGTGTGTGCGTGTGTGTGTGTGTGTATGTGTGTTTTGTACGAATTCGATATTAGATATGAGAAATGAACAGTGACGAGATTGTTAATAAATTACACTGGTCTGCATGAAAATCGATTTCTTTATTTTGAGTTGTGATTCTGAAGCAGTTCGCTGCGCTGAATTAAAAAATGCTACCAGTTTTTTTCTATCACCCACAGTTTTAAAGTTATTAGCCACACAATTTTGGGGCGTTTTGTAATTTTTTACCTTTTTTATCTTTAATTAATTTCGTTTTTTCATATTTTTCAGATAGATAATTCTAACATTACGTCTTTAAAATTTTAATAATGGCTTTTAAAGGATGTACCCATAGTCCAGACATATTTTGTTATATTTGTGGTCGGTATGTTGTTGTAAAACAAAGGACAAATGTAACGACCTTCATTAAGAGAGCTTATCATGCTTATTTTGGAATTAAATTAGATCAAGACAAAAGTTGGGCTCCACACAAGGTTTGTCTTACGTGTGTTGCGGCACTAGGGAATTGGAGCAAAGGTAAAAAGAAAAGTTTGCCATTTGGGATCCCTATGGTATGGCGCGAGCCTAGAAACCATACCGACGACTGCTACTTCTGTTCTTGCAATGTTAAAGGTTATAATGCAAAGAATAAAGAGAGCCTTCAATACCCAAGTCTTCCATCTGCAATAAGGCCGGTACCCCATGGTCCAGAAGTTCCTATTCCCCGCCCACCCGAGAGCCTGGATCAATCCAATTCAGATTCTGATTCAGCTCCAAATCCAGACAATGATGATGTTTATGAACAGCCAACAGCTGACCGAGATCCTCCTAAACCATTAACCCAAGCCGAACTAAATGACTTAGTCAGGGATTTGAATCTGCCTAAGGGGACTCTGCAGAACTTTTGGGGTCTAGATTGCAGGAGAACAATTTATTGGCATCCGACACATACTTCGCTTGGTACAGAAATCGTGAGAAAGACTTCGTGCCTTTTTTCGAAGAAGATGGTCCCTTGGTATTTTGCAAGGACATCACAGGATTAGTGTGCAAGCTAGGCATCGAATACCAAACCAGTGACTGGAGGTTGTTTATAGATTCCTCTAAAACCAGTCTAAAAGGAGTGTTACTGCACAACGGTAACAAATATGCATCAATCCCAGTGGCCCATTCTACTCATTTAAAAGAGACCTATGATAACATGAAACTGCTTCTGGAAAAAATTCAGTATCAAAATCACAGATGGATATTGTGTGGGGATCTCAAAGTCCTTTGCATGTTACTTGGGCATGTTACTCCTGAAATGTTTGCAAGTAAAGAAGGTAAATATATTTTGTTTCTTTCAGTTATTTTTTTATTCTTTCATAAACAAGCAATATGCTTGTCGAAGAGCTAGGAGCTATTTAATTCTGCTTTAATTAGGTTTTACTCTATCACCTAAAGGTTTCGTGCTACAAGGGGTGTTGTAATACCTCATCTGTCCCCAAATGTTAACCACCCATTGATGGGAGGGGGGAGAGTATTTTGCTGGGAACGGGACTGGTTGTTATATATATTTACCCTACATTATTATGTAAGCGTTACTGTAGTCTATAACAACAAAATTTATGGTTTAGCATGTGCAATCCAATGTTGGTCTTGATAAGATGGTTCACATTTGGGGATAAATGGGGGATTTATGACACACCCTGTAGTAAGAAAACCATACGTGATAGGGAAAAACTAACTATATTTTTGAGATCAGCGCACTCAAATTATATAGAATCATCAACTAGTTTGTAAAAATCGATCGACAAGTTTTCAAATGTGTACTGGTGTTATATTAACCCGTTGGTCTTTTCGCTTATGTTGCCAACGGTTAAAGAACTTGTCTTATCAAAATTATTTAATTTGAAAACATGGGTAATAAAGTTATTTTAGATTTGTAATACAAGTCTTCCGTTTATAACGACTAACCTGTAGGTCTAGAGTGGGTAGAAAATCATGACAGCCGTTATATATATATATATATATATATATATATATATATATATATATATATATACAGTATATATATATATTAGGGTGGTTCACAAGCATAGGGAAAATTTAGCATCTGAGATTTCACTTCTGGGTCATTGTTGCTTTTGTTCCTACACTTAGTGTGAATAACTGTGTGAAGTATGATTGGTGTACGGTGTCGTTAAGAGGTCGCTCAATCATGCATGACGTGTCTCACTAATGACTGATTACTATAGTATGACTAAATTTGGCTTCTTCTTTTGTAGGAATGTGTAGAAATGCCGCCGAAGCAATCAAAAACACGGTCTAGCAGTGAGGTGTGGTTACTAGGGAAGGCGGAGGAGAAGTTAACTAGGGCAGGACTCTCTACCAAGCTTCACGTCCTCCGGAAATTCATGTTCCACCATCTGGAGGAGAGGAAGACCATTGAGGCTTTGATCCCGTTTTGGACAAAAGCAAACGTTCCAATGACGGATACCAGATACGCTGAGAAGAAGCTCCTGAAACTGTACGAGCAATACAAGGGGCTGAAGAAGAACCGCACAAAGAATTTCCCATCCTACAGAATGAAGGAGGACATATTTCGCGGAGACCTTGACGATGTGTTCGATCTTTCACGTCATGACGCCCTCGAGACCATGATGAATAAGGAGGACAAGAACTTCCTTGTCGCTCAGCTCGATAATCCCACTTCCTCCAGCTTTGGCCCGATTGACATGAAAATGGCTAACCAACAAACGAGGAAGAGGATTCGGTGTGAGGCGGAGATGAACGAGAGAAGAAGGCCAAACGCGAGGCGGATGCGAGATGGTCCCAGGGAGAACTGGAGGCTTCTAGTTCAAGCACATCTGAATCATCAGATTCAGATACTGTAGTTTTTAAGGAGTCAGCACGAAAACGTTCCACTCCTAAGCGATTGAAGTCTGTGATCACGCCTGACATTTCCTTAGCCTTGGATCGCCACAACATCAGTGACAGGAAAGGAATGGCAGTGGTCACAGCAACTATTAAATCTGGGGCACAACTTGGACGAAGTGTCAATCTTACGCAGCACCATTCGTCGCGTGAGACAATGTACACGTGAAGCGGTGGGCCGCAATGATCAGGCCATTTTCAAGACCCATGAGCCCCTCTTGCACTGGGATAGTAAGCTGCTTACACATATCTCCCATGGGTTAGAGGTGGTGGACCGTGTGGCTGTGCTTGTAACCGGTAACGGGGAAGAGAAACTCCTTGAAGTTCCAATGGTAGCTGCTGCAACTGGAGCATCTCAGGCTCAGGCGTGCCTGAAGCTTGTGGACGACTGGTCTTTGAGGGGCAACGTTCGAGGTCTTGTTTTTGATACAACTGCGTCCAACACGGGACTTCATGCTGGAGCTTGTACTCTCATTGAAAAGGAGTTGGGTATTGATCTGGTGTGGATCGCTTGCCGACACCACGTGGTGGAAGTCGTCCTTGCTGCGGCCTTCGGTGCTTGTTTCGGAACATCCAGTGGACCTGAAATTGGCCTATTCAAGCGCTTCAAGCAGCACTGGGTTTTCATTGATCGCAGCAAGTTCGAGAGTGCACCCGACAGCCTGTTCATTGAAACAGCAGAGCAGAGGAAGGAAATGGTCTCCTACTACAAGGAGGCTGTCAAGAAGAAGAGCCAGCGGGACGACTATGATGAACTGATGCTGACCTGCCTCCTTTTCTTGGGAGGGAAGCTTGACGGTCCTGTGAGAATTCGAAGCCCTGGAGCCATGCACCACCATGCGCGATGGATGGCCAAGGCCATTTACACGCTCAAGGTGTTCCTATTCAGAGATCAATTCACCTTCTTCAGACCGAGAAACGGAACATCGAGGAACTAAGCCTGTTTATCACGCTCCTTTACGGCCGCTACTGGAACGAGGCCAGTGTTGCATACGTGGCTCCATTGAATGACCTCACTTTCTTGCGCCAGCTGAAAGCTCACCCAGGAAAGACGAACGAAAAAAGAAAAGGACTCAAACGCGTGGACGTTTTGGCATGGATTTAATCAAGTTTTGACAAACTTCCACTGATATTTCCTTGCACCATACCTTTTTGATGGCCTCTTGTAATTTTTCGACTGAGCCAGTGTCGTGGCATTCAACCTTATTTTTTATTATTAGCCACAGATTTTCTATCGGATTGAGATCTGGACTATTACCAGGCCAATCCAAAATATCAAATTTATTGTCAGTAATCCATTTTGTCACTATTTTGGCCCTGTGACATGGTGCACCATCATGCATGTATGTTTTTGTCCTTTGGATTGCCATTGCCATTGGAAGTTTATCCTGTAGCATTGCTAAATACCGTGCACCATTCATAGTTGTGTTCTTCGGAAGAAAATATAAGTTTTCACGCCCATAGTAACCGAAACCCCAAACCATCACACTTGGAGGGTGTTTCATTGTCTTTAGGGTGTATTTAGGGTCCATCCTATTTGAGCCAATAGGCCGGCGAACCTTTTTTGGACAACTTCTGAATGTCAAAAATGTCGACTCATCGCTAAATAAAACCTTCTTCCAGTCATCAACAGTCCAATGAATGTATTTTTTACAAAATGCGACACGTTTTTTACGCATTTTTTCATTAATGAACGGTTTCTTAGCAGCATGGCGAGATGGTAATCCGAGTTCTTTTTGGAGCCGCTCCTGGATAGTTCGTTCAGAAACACCAGATAACAAATTATTCATATTAAATTTTATTTCTTTCGCAGTTATTGTTGGGTTTTTCAATACTAAACGTTTCATAAGTTTGTCTGTTCGCGAATTTGTTTTTCTCGGTCTGCCAGATCGTTTTTTAGGGACTGGCGTGGTTAGGCCACCATTGTTCTTAGCCCGTGAAACCCATAAATTAACGGTACTTTGGGATATGTTTAATTCCTTAGCTATCTGTCTCTGTGATTTCCCACATGCATGCAAAGCAACAATAGCACCTCGACAATCACTCTTAAGTTGTTTTTTAGCACACATTATATATAAATTTTATTTACACCACTTTCTGTAAAAAAAAAAAAAATCAAGAAATTTACACAAACAGTGAAATCTGACAAATTTGAGACACAGCCACCCGCAACGAAGGCTACCAGAACACTAATTTGAGAATGCGTTGGATAGCTCTCATATCAGCGAGCAACCTCAAAGTTACCAGATGTCGCTAGAACAAATAGAAAGTGAATTACGTGTCTCTGAATATCAAGGGAAAATATTGTATTTTCTTGAGTGATCGGATACTTTTCGCGGGCACTGTATATATATATATATTAGGGTGGTTCACAAGCATAGGGAAAATTTAGCATCTGAGATTTCACTTCTGGGTCATTGTTGCTTTTGTTCCTACACTTAGTGTGAATAACTGTGTGAAGTATGATTGGTGTACGGTGTCGTTAAGAGGTCGCTCAATCATGCATGACGTGTCTCACTAATGACTGATTACTATAGTATGACTAAATTTGGCTTCTTCTTTTTGTAGGAATGTGTAGAAATGCCGCCGAAGCAATCAAAAACACGGTCTAGCAGTGAGGTGTGGTTACTAGGGAAGGCGGAGGAGAAGTTAACTAGGGCAGGACTCTCTACCAAGCTTCAAGTCCTCCGGAAATTCATGTTCCACCATCTGGAGGAGAGGAAGACCATTGAGGCTTTGATCCCGTTTTGGACAAAAGCAAACGTTCCAATGACGGATACCAGATACGCTGAGAAGAAGCTCCTGAAACTGTACGAGCAATACAAGGGGCTGAAGAAGAACCGCACAAAGAATTTCCCATCCTACAGAATGAAGGAGGACATATTTCGCGGAGACCTTGACGATGTGTTCGATCTTTCACGTCATGACGCCCTCGAGACCATGATGAATAAGGAGGACAAGAACTTCCTTGTCGCTCAGCTCGATAATCCCACTTCCTCCAGCTTTGGCCCGATTGACATGAAAATGGCTAACCAACAAACGAGGAAGAGGATTCGGTGTGAGGCGGAGATGAACCGAGAGAAGAAGGCCAAACGCGAGGCGGATGCGAGATGGTCCCAGGGAGAACTGGAGGCTTCTAGTTCAAGCACATCTGAATCATCAGATTCAGATACTGTAGTTTTTAAGGAGTCAGCACGAAAACGTTCCACTCCTAAGCGATTGAAGTCTGTGATCACGCCTGACATTTCCTTAGCCTTGGATCGCCACAACATCAGTGACAGGAAAGGAATGGCAGTGGTCACAGCAACTATTAAATCGCTGGGGCACAACTTGGACGAAGTGTCAATCTTACGCAGCACCATTCGTCGCGTGAGACAATGTACACGTGAAGCGGTGGGCCGCAATGATCAGGCCATTTTCAAGACCCATGAGCCCCTTCTCTTGCACTGGGATAGTAAGCTGC
Organism: Bathynomus jamesi; assembly: GCA_023014485.1. Taxonomy (NCBI): domain Eukaryota; kingdom Metazoa; phylum Arthropoda; class Malacostraca; order Isopoda; family Cirolanidae; genus Bathynomus; species Bathynomus jamesi. The sequence continues at coordinate 431,703 of JAJOZX010001010.1, forward strand.
TTACACATATCTCCCATGGGTTAGAGGTGGTGGACCGTGTGGCTGTGCTTGTAACCGGTAACGGGGAAGAGAAACTCCTTGAAGTTCCAATGGTAGCTGCTGCAACTGGAGCATCTCAGGCTCAGGCGTGCCTGAAGCTTGTGGACGACTGGTCTTTGAGGGGCAACGTTCGAGGTCTTGTTTTTGATACAACTGCGTCCAACACGGGACTTCATGCTGGAGCTTGTACTCTCATTGAAAAGGAGTTGGGTATTGATCTGGTGTGGATCGCTTGCCGACACCACGTGGTGGAAGTCGTCCTTGCTGCGGCCTTCGGTGCTTGTTTCGGAACATCCAGTGGACCTGAAATTGGCCTATTCAAGCGCTTCAAGCAGCACTGGGTTTTCATTGATCGCAGCAAGTTCGAGAGTGCACCCGACAGCCTGTTCATTGAAACAGCAGAGCAGAGGAAGGAAATGGTCTCCTACTACAAGGAGGCTGTCAAGAAGAAGAGCCAGCGGGACGACTATGATGAACTGATGCTGACCTGCCTCCTTTTCTTGGGAGGGAAGCTTGACGGTCCTGTGAGAATTCGAAGCCCTGGAGCCATGCACCACCATGCGCGATGGATGGCCAAGGCCATTTACACGCTCAAGGTGTTCCTATTCAGAGATCAATTCACCTTCTTCAGACCGAGAAACGGAACATCGAGGAACTAAGCCTGTTTATCACGCTCCTTTACGGCCGCTACTGGAACGAGGCCAGTGTTGCATACGTGGCTCCATTGAATGACCTCACTTTCTTGCGCCAGCTGAAAGCTCACCCAGGAAAGACGAACGACGCGGCATTTGCCGCGATGAAGCGCCATTTGTGGTTCATTTCTGAGCACTTAATCCCCTTGGCACTCTTTGATCCTCGAGTTCACGCATCCACGAAGGAGAGGATTGCTCACAACATCGTAGCTGTTCCCGAAAAAAGAAAAGGACTCAAACGCGTGGACGGAAAAACGTTCTCCTCGAGCAATCCCTTGGAATTCTATGCCACCAAACGTTCAGCAATCTTCTTCAACCTCGTCATGCAGCACGGAAGTGAACAGGCGCAATCATTTCTGTCCAAGACACCAAATGATTTGAAAACAGATCCAGCTTACCAAGGAATGAAGGAACGTGTAGAGAAGATGGCAGTGGTTAACGATTGCGCAGAAAGAGGAGTTGCGCTCATTAAGGCTTTCAACAGCACAATCACGAAGGATGAAGCGCAAAAGCAGTACCTTCTCCGCGCAGTCGCTCAGCACCGCAAGGAATTCAAAGAGCCGACTAAAACTGGTCTCAAGAAGACCTAAAGATCTTCAACTGTGTGCATTATTTGTTCCGGTGTTATAATTTAATAATATATATATATATATATATATATATATATATTATATATATATATATATATATATATATAATATAGTCATAAATTGTCAAGTCATTATTATCCTTGTTCAATAAATGTTCCAGTCATAAATTGTCGTCATTATTCAAATTGTTTCATTTTGAGCGAGTGCATAAAAAGGTCCTAGACCTAGAGCAAAGATAATTGGCACCTTTATTCTTGTGGGGGAATAGAATAAGGGCAGATGTGACCGAATTTAAAATTCCAAAAAACGCTGTTGTGGACCACCCTAATATATATATATATATATATATATATATATATATATGTGATGAATAAAACCACGAAGGAAAGGAAACACAAAAAGGTGCTCAAGCGCTTTCGTCTAATGACATCCTCAGGAACACTGAAGTACATAAAAGGTTACGGCCTATATATAGGTTACAGAAAGAAAAAATTAAATAAATAACATACATACACACAAACATATATATATATATATATATACATATATACATATCTACACACACATATATATATATATATATATATATATATATATATATATATATATATATATATGCAATAAACGGAGAAGTAAAAATAAAAATTAAAAATTAAAAATTAGAGGATTAACAAAGAGGCACACAGATTTGTAAGGAAAAATATCGATTTTTAGCACAAGATCAAATGAATTATAAAAATACAAATTTATACTGGAAATCTGCCCGGGTTTTAACACTTTGCCTTTTAGAGTCAAGTTTCGATATATATAAAAATAAAATGAAGATTAAAAGTTAATAAAGTAGCGTACAAGTTTACCAAAGATTTAGCGTCCTACCCTTTTTATCTAAATTTGTTTTGAAGGAATTCAAAACAACAGGATCGAGTTGAAAAAGACCTTTGCTTATGTTGAAGTTATTTGAAAGTTGGATAATGGCAGACTCAAGAATATTTCTATTGACAATGTTGCTAGAATGAAATAAAACTGAAGCATTATTCCAATCAATACAGTGGGGTAACTCTGACAAATGGACAAAAAGAGCACTGGACAACTGTCCTGTTCTAACGGAATATTGATGCTGTTTTATACGTGTGTGCAAATCCTTTCCCGTCTGACCTATGTAAAAGGAATCACATTGTTTACACCCAATTTTATAGATAATGCCTGAATTATTGGTAGTGCTATTTTTTACTATGATATTTTTCACAATATTGTTATATGAAAATACTACATTAATATCCACAAGTTTAAGTACATTAGCAATGCCTAAAAAGCCCGGGAAAAATGGAAGTACTAAAATATTTTTTGACAAAGTACGAGTGTTATTATTGACACGATAGAAAGTTCGTTTTGCCTTGTTGAGACAAGATTCCATAAACGCAGATGGGTAACACAGATCACTTCCAATACCGTTGATTTTTTCCAATTCGGCATCGATGTATTCCGGACTGGCGATCCTAAGGGCGCGGAGAAACATTGATGAAAAAATGGCCTTCTTAGTGGGGGTGTCATGTCCCGAGTAAAAGTGTACGTAGGACAAATTGTTTGTTGTTTTCCGATAGATACTAAACTTAAAACCTGGGCTTTCCCTATGTACCCGCACATCCAAAAATGGGATTGAATTGTCTTGTTCCACTTCTAAAGTAAACTTAATGGAGGGGACTTGATCATTTAACTGAAGGAGGAAGTTATCCAGGTCACGATTCATGGGCCAGATACACAAAATATCGTCGACGTACCGCAACCAAGGGATGCCAACCCCCAGGATTCTCGGAATGTAAGTAATTTCGAAAAATTACATAAACAAAGGTCTTTTTCAACTCGATCCTGTTGTTTTGAATTCCTTCAAAACAAATTTAGATAAAAAGGGTAGGACGCTAAATCTTTGGTAAACTTGTACGCTACTTTATTAACTTTTAATCTTCATTTTATTTTTATATATATCGAAACTTGACTAAAAGGCAAAGTGTTAAAACCCTGGCAGATTTCCAGTATAAATTTGTATTTTTATAATTCATTTGATGTTGTGCTAAAAATCGATATTTTTCCTTACAAATCTGTGTGCCTCTTTGTTAATCCTCTAATTTTTAATTTTTATTTTTACTTCTCCGTTTATTGCATATATATATATATATATATATATATATATATATATACATACATATCTACACACATACATATATATATATTATATATATATATATATGTGTGTAGATATGTATGTATATATATATATGTATATATATATATATATATATATATATATATATGTTTGTGTGTATGTATGTTATTTATTTAATTTTTTTCTTTCTGTAACCTATATATAGGCCGTAACCTTTTATGTACTTCAGTGTTCCTGAGGATGTCATTAGACGAAAGCGCTTGAGCACCTTTTTGTGTTTCCTTTCCTTCGTGGTTTTATTCATCATAAATATTTTTCACGTGTTACTTTCGTGAAATAATTTTCATATATATATATATATATATATATATATATGCCTCGGTGGTGTAGTGGTTAGCGTCGCTGACTACGAATCCATCGGCCCCGGGTTCGAGACTCGACGGCTGACAGCTCGCAGCAAAACCCAGCTGTTCATCCATCCACACAATGAAGAAAGTGGTTGGTAGATAAATGGGTACCCTAGGTGGCCTAGTGATTAAGACACTGGGCTGCTGATGGGGCAAGGTAAAGGTGTATATATGTGCAAAAGTGTGGGAATGATTTTAGTCATAGCTAATAAACGTGCTAGTGAACGGTTGTTCTGCAAGATAATGTTTAAGTAATTAATGCTTCCTAAATAAAGATCGAATAAAGAAAGCACCACTCGTTTATGATACGCTGTTCAGTCTCTACGTTTAATTTGTCCCGTAAATGGTTACTGATGGTATTTGGCAACTTTTTTTTTTGGCAGCTGTCATGTTTACTGTTTGTATCCGACAATTATATATATATATATATATATATATATAGGGGAAGGTTGGGTAAGACGGACTACTTAACACAAAAATGAGTCTAGAAACCACATTTATATAATTTTGGGTTTTTTTTAGGGGTTGTGGTGGTGCTTTGGGGTGTTATATTTAAAGTCCACACCCTGGTCACGGTTTTTAGAGGAAAAGACTGAAACACGAGATTTTACCAAATCAATATTTTTATTGTACCAAAAACGAATCACGGGGTAAGATGGACCCCAGGGGTCCATCCTTACTGGCACAACTCACACAAAAACCTCTTCCTCATCATCCTCTACCCCTGCACATTCCTCATGTGCCCATCTCTTGCAAATGGCGCAACAAACCCACCCTTCCCCTCGCACAGAATTACCAAACGTGTCATTGCAATACACTGTCATGAGCCCAGGATGGCCCAGCTTTCGCTTGCTTTGCTTTTTTCTTTTGTGTCATGCTTTTGTTTGGTGAGGTGAAGGACATCTAGCAACCAATATCTGAACCTCGCCCTTTCTGCTTGGGTTTAGAGGGGGGGTTCCATCTCACCCCATGGGTCCGTCTTACCCCAACGTCCCCTATATATATATATATATATAAATCGTACTTACCGTCCATTAGCCAAAAACAGAGATGGGGTTATTTGAGAAAGTGCGAAATTAAATTATTTTTGGTAGGAAATAGCGTTTAGCTGAGATGGGCGATGGGCCCATTTGCTGAAGGGTAAAAAGATTATTTATTGGATTTTTAATTCGAATTTTTCAGAACGCTGAATAATTTAAATATTTATACATTATTTCCCATAATTGTTTAGGTCCAGCTTTTAATTAGGCCCGCATATTCGCGATCAAATATTTTTTTTTATATATTCCACCGCTTGTATAGGAATGTGATAGTGTTTTATTTAATTACACCAAATGACTGTTTAGGGTTTCTGTGTTAACGTGTGGTCTAATCCAGACGTATCAGATATCCCGAGAAAGGCTCAGATTAGGCAGAGGGAAATAAACAGATAAGTAGCGATCTTCGCAATAACGGGGTCGTGTTCCCCTACGTCCCGTGGAAGGGCGAGCATGTCGTGACAAATTTCTATAAGTACATTCCAATCTTAGTTTCAAAAACTTAAAATTCTGTCAAGAAAGGGGGAGTCCTTCATTTGCTTTGCGTATGTTTTTACTACCTCTAACCGATTAATTTAAATCTATCGATTAAAGAGATTAAGGGGACCTTAAAATTTATTTAATTGTAAGTGAATACAGTTAATAGCGGGCAGAATATATGACGGGTAAGTGTGTGTGTGTGTGTGTGTGTGTGTGTGTGAGTATTTTCATAAAAATATTACAGAAAAACGACTTTACCTGAAATTAATTGTAATAGATAAAAACATTGAGTTGTACTGTATCACTGAATACGATATCGCGGGACAAATATGACACTATAATATAATATAATATATATATATATATATATATATATATATATATATATATATATCGGGAGCTGAAAAATATTACGAAAGATATTGAGTTAATACACTTCTATTACGAAAAAGGTGTTTATTAAGAGCAATGAACGATATTAAGAGCTGAAAGATAGGAAAATAGCATGTTTTAGTATTTCGTTCAAAGGATATCTTTACAACCATTTGAATCATACGTCTTTAAACCTTCTTTATTAGAAATGTGATATTCTGACTGCTAATGTATCGTCGCAGAGAGAACCCCGAAAGGGTAACTTCGATGTGCTAATGCGGTCAGATATTAGGGAATATAACACGGGTCGCTTATACAGGGTGGTTTATAGGAATGTACGACAAAAACCCCACAAAAAAAAAAACCACCGACAAAACCCCCGGCGACAAAACCCCACCGACAAAACCCCCGAAATAGGGTAATGCGACAAAACCCCCACTCACAAAAATAAATATATAATGTGTATTTAAATTCAAGGTCAAAGTGACAGAGTCTAGGTTATAGGTTTTGAGAAGTTCCAGTTTCAGTTTCTGAATAAGCTTCACTGCAGCTGTATCTCTGAAATTTTTACCGCAAATTATATTTTCTTTCCGTTTTTACCCATCATGGAAGTCATTCGGAATAATAAAGGTGGCGAAAAGCTGTGTTATAATGGCTATATGTATACTAAAAAATGCCACGATAGTGGCATTGAAGCCAGGAATCGAGTCATTGTGTTTGCTACAGAAGAATGTATGCAACATTAAGGTAAGTCCGATATTTGGTTTATGGATGGAACGAAAATATTACGACTTAACCTAACCAAACGTCAATATATATATATATATATATATATATATGCATATAACTGCAATGACCACGCAGTATATAAATGAATAGAAACGACATAAGTATTAAGGAACGTCTCTGCACACGAGGAGGAGAGATAACGAATAAATGAAAAATGAGGCGAACCGCCCGGGAATCGAACCCAGGGCCTTCCAATTGCCAGTTGGACGCGCTACCATTATGCTACGGACCTCAATTAATCACAAATCGAAATTCTCCCACATAGGCAGAAACCAATGCCCTGAGAGGGCACCCTCGCAAATCGTGAATATGCGCATATAACTGCAATGACCACGCAGTATATAAATGAATAGAAACGACATAAGTATTAAGGAACGTCTCTGCACACGAGGAGGAGAGATAACGAATAAATGAAAAATGAGGCGAACCGCCCGGGAATCGAACCCAGGGCCTTCCAATTGCCGGTTGGACGCGCTACCATTATGCTACGGACCTCAATTAATCACAAATCGAAATTCTCCCACATAGGGCAGAAACCAATGCCCTGAGAGGGCACCCTCGCAAATCGTGAATATGCGCATATAACTGCAATGACCACGCAGTATATAAATGAATAGAAACGACATAAGTATTAAGGAACGTCTCTGCACACGAGGAGGAGAGATAACGAATAAATGAAAAATGAGGCGAACCGCCCGGGAATCGAACCCAGGGCCTTCCAATTGCCGGTTGGACGCGCTACCATTATGCTACGGACCTCAATTAATCACAAATCGAAATTCTCCCACATAGGGCAGAAACCAATGCCCTGAGAGGTCACCCTCGCAAATCGTGAATATGCGCATATAACTGCAATGACCACGCAGTATATAAATGAATAGAAACGACATAACCTTAATACTTATGTCGTTTCTATTCATTTATATACTGCGTGGTCATTGCAGTTATATGCGCATATTCACGATTTGCGAGGGTGCCCTATCAGGGCATTGGTTTCTGCCCTATGTGGGAGAATTTCGATTTGTGATTAATTGAGGTCCGTAGCATAATGGTAGCGCGTCCAACCGGCAATTGGAAGGCCCTGGGTTCGATTCCCGGGCGGTTCGCCTCATTTTTCATTTATTCGTTATCTCTCCTCCTCGTGTGCAGAGACGTTCCTTAATACTTATGTCGTTTCTATTCATATATATATATATATATGCTGCAAACCCACAAGGAAAAAGAAAAACGATTATAAGGCTACCTAACGAAGGCTGGGGCCCCTGGTTTTGTCGCTGGGGTTTTTTTCGGTGGGTGTTTTGTCGCCGGGGGTTTTGTCGGTGGTTTTTTTTTTCGTGTGGGGGTTTTGTCGGATCCCCGGTTTATAGGCGGTTGTGCCCAGAGCGCATTATTTTTTTCTCGAAATGTGAAACTTTTCCCTTTTGTACGGTGATGTCTTTATGTATCGAATTGTCGCAGCTACAGTGTGTCTCAGATTTCGTTCCTTAAATCGATGCCCGTTTGTTTAAGCATACTGGAATAAATAAACATTCAAATAGATTTGGCGAAATAAGTACTTCATATAATTGAAGCAAGATGTTTTCAAATTTTATCTTTCTGTGAGATATAAATGCAAGCCTAATCTCGAATCTTGTACGATTTGCTCTTAAATAAGCAATATATATATATTATTCAAAGTTTTAACACTGAATTGTTTTGCGATGGAGTTACATGGAAGCATGGACTTTGAAAGTGTTTTATCCGTACGAATTTTTCTCTGACAAGAACTTTTCAAAGATGAATTGTTGTGTGTTAGACTCCCCTTAGACCTACTTTAAAACGGGGAAGTGCTTACACGAAATTTAGATGAACTTTTTTCCGTACGAAATGTTTTACGCTCACGACTTCTATTCAAGTTGTGAAAAGACAAGAACAGCTTTGTCCATCAGGGGGTTTGAGATGGTTCGAGAGAGAGAGAGAGAGGGAGGGGGAGAGGGAGAAAACGTGTTATTGCCTGTACAATGTACATCCTCGTTGGTCGGGAAAGGAAGGGTTTTCGTGATATTGGAAGATGTATGTTTATGGAGCCTTAAAAGTGAAGGATATTTAATTACCCACGAAGGATTGACAAAGATGTGTTAAATACGATATCGAGCGAATTGAAGTGACCCACATCTGTGAGGTATATTTTAAAACACGCATCTTATCCCGATTCTTGGAGATCAGAGATTTGCTAATAAAGAAATAAAACGTGTGATTAAATTGTTGTTGTGGAAAGATGATATTAGCTTTGTCCATCAGGGTTTATGAGAGGGTTGGAGAGAGCGGAGGTTATAGTACCTTGAATCATAAAAGTGAATGATAAATCAAAGAAGTGTGATAAATTGGGTCGTTAAGCTCTATAGTCTATAACAGGGGTGGGGAACCTTTTTTCAATGGAAGGCCGCATTTCATTTAACCAAGACCCTATTAGGCCGCATGCTGAGAATGTAACATATACAGTACAACAAAATGTTATATTTTAGTCTACAATCTACATATTTATTAATTTTAAATCAAACTTGATAATACGTGAGGGCTTTTATAATAAATAAAAAATTCAGCAAGTGCACATTTATTTTTGTGGGGGAATAATTAACAATATAATTAATATTAAGTGAAAAATGATATTAAGTGAAATGATGTTAATATTAAGTGAAAAAGTGATAAACCATTTAATGACTTTTTTGTGACGGCTTATTGCGGGACAGGAGTCGTACATTTGGTTCCAATATCGTTGACCGTATTTTTAGTTGGTCCTCCAGGTGAATATTCGTCATCTGAGATCTCAAGCGCGTTTTGATTTGAGTGTATGAAAACGTTGATTCACAACAGTAGGTTGTGCCGAAAGAAGGCAACATTCGACGAGCATGTTGGCGCAGACGTGGGTATTCAACGCCATTTTTCCATATTTCAACAGGATCCTTCTTAGTATCAAATAGACTTAAGGATATTATCTTCTAATAGCTCAATCAACTCCATCTGTAAATCTTCAGGTGCTTTGGAGACACCAACCAGGTGTGGCTGGAAAGCTAGTTTCAGTGTGAAGTCATGTTTCTCAAAATCTTCAAATCTTTCATCGTATTCTTCAATCAGGGAATCTAGGACAGCTGTGTATTCTTTCACATCGCATTCCCTTAATGATTTGCTTGTATCTTCTTCATCAATTACCTTTGCCAGTTCAGGGAATTGTTCAGCTGAAAGTTCCGATCGGGTAAGGATAGTTTTGAAAAAGCGCAGCTTCCTCGGAAAAGCCTGGATTTTTTGCCACATTTCATATATGGATTTAGTTTTACCTTGCAAAGAAATATTCAGGTAATTTTGCTTGACATTACGTCACACAAAAATGCAGCATTTCTGCAGAAATCCTTTTTTGACAATTCACATGGTTCATTGAGTTCCTCAGAAAATCTTGTGATTTGTTTTCGCAAAGACAAAAGTTTTTCAAGACTTGCCCTTGTGACAACCAGCGCACTTTAGAATGATACGGAAGATCCACACTGAATGTTTCATCATCAAGCATAAGCATATTGCGAAACTGGCGATGTCGTGATGCATTTGCTCTAATGTAGTTCACAATACGTATAACTTTATTTAATATGTCACTTAAAACAGTAGATTTGGCACAGAGATTCTGTTGATGCAAAATACAGTGAAAGGAAATCAAGCTATTTGGATTTGGCAGTTCTTTTTGTAGTAGCGCAACAAATCCTGCACATTTTCTTCTCAGGAAGGTGCACCATCTGTGCATACACTTACTAAATTACATAAATTCAGTTTCGCTTCACGGCATTTTTCTTTGAAGAGAGACAAGACGTCAATTCCACGTGTCTTCCCCGTAAGGGTACCCAAAGCCAGTAACTCCTCGTAGCATTGAAAATCTGCAGTTATAACACGAATAAAAAGTGACACTTGCGCTGAGTCTAATATCAGTGGACTCATCCAAGGTAATCGAATAATAAGTATTTTCGCTTTGGCATATTGTATGAAGTTGTTCAGTTACATTGAGGGCTAATTCATGTTGCTGATCAGTTATGGTCCTTCTTGAAAGAGGTAGTTGTTTGTATTTGTTAACCTTTCTGAATCTAAAGGGGCTACAACTTCAACAATGTATTCTTTTATGATTTCCACATCACTATATGGCTTACCTCTTTTTCCAAGTATATATGCTACTTTATAAGTTGCTTCAGTGATTTCAGTCCCTAGGCCTGACATCGTTTTAAATACTTGCTGTTGCTGCTTTTGAAGTTTCATCTTCGTAAGTGCAAACTTTCGGGGTTCTTCTTCCAATATAGCATACTTGTTGTTCTTATGAGTTGCATAATGCTGATATGCATTGTATTTCTTCACTGTTGCAATTATGGCGTTGCAGAGCAAACACATCATTTTATCTTTCTCAGCAACTATGAAATACTGCAATTCCCATTCTTCATGGAATACTCTGTTCTCTTCCTTTAATTTTCTTTTCACAGTTTTTGACATGATTGGGGTACCAGAAGATTTTTAAATAAAAATGGTACACGAATTGATCAAAGATTTACAGTTTTAAAGGAAACAAGCGTGCGTGTCACTATCGGAGAATCTTCAGTAACTGTCATCCAGTCAGCCAGTCGAGTTGATCGTTGATAGATAAGGGCGTAAGCCGTAAGGCAACTCTGCCAGTTTCAACTGGCAACGTTGCCATATTTCCTATTGTTCAAGCCATAAAGAAGGCTTGTATGTGTAAGAAGCAGTGAAGCTGAAACCAAGATCTAATGAAATAGCCTAAAGCCCTAAAGGGGTATCAGTTGCTGTCCATTATCGTACGGTATGAATTCTGAATGTCAAAAAGGCAGAAGGCCGCAACTAGTACCCCAAAAGGCCGCAGGTTCCCCACCCCTGGTCTATAGTATAATTTAAAACGCGTATCTATCTCGAATCTCTGATTTCCAAGATTCGCTAATATAGAAATAAAACTTGTGTGTGTATATATATATTATATATTATATATATATATATATATATATATATATAATTACATATATATATATATATATATATATATATATATGAGAAGGAATTTATGCCACGTAATACATTTTTTTTTACAAAAAACCACGATTAACAGAATTATACACGAAACAACGAAGCAATTCTTGTATATAGCGCATTTAAACGGGGAAGTATATATATATATATATATATATATGAGAGAGAGAGAGCGATAAAGAGATAAGGGCCATGATCGAGTGTTACAATAACGGGGCCCCGCCCCTACGAATCGTGGAAAGCCGGTTCGGGACTCGAACCCAATTTTTTTTTCTGATCATTAGGGTATCCTGGTTAGCGAGGCCGGGGCGGGTCTCGAACCAAAATTTTTTACGTACGAATTGTTTTACGCCCCATCTTAGACCTACGGTGTCATTATGATACCCTGAATAGCGAAGACCGGGCCGGGCATCGAACCCGGCTCCTTTTAACGCACATAAACAGTGTACACTGTGGCAACGCGTGACGCACGTATAGATGTACAATACCCCATGGCTATCACCTTGGTTACCAACCGCTCCGGGTCTCGAACCCAATTTATTTCTGATCATTAGGCCATGGCTATCACCATGGTTACCATTTTCTCTTTCTGGCGAGGGTGTCGTTCTTTATTTTTCCGTACGAGTTGCTTTACGCCCCACCTTAGACCTACGTGGATCATTAGGGTACCCTGGGTAGCGAGGGCCGGGCTGGATCTCGAACCCAATTTTTTTTCTGATCATTGCGGCACCCTGGGTAACGAAGCCGTGCCGGGGCTCGAACCCGCCACCGTTTAACGCGGTCGCGCGACGCACATGTACACAGTGTCAACTGGTGCCCGGAGGAACTGGCTGATGATTCCCGGAGGCACTGGCTGATGTGCCAACTGGCTGATGCCCGGAGGCATTGGCTGATTAAGCCACCCGGCTGATTAGGGTTCCCTATAAGAGAGCGGCGGCACGGCTGAAGGTCTCATATGCGTCTGACAGCTGTCGGGCGAACATCCCTCCTCTCTTCCTTTCTGTCTTAGGTTAGGTCTCCCTTTGGGGGGTTCAGCTTAAGGGATAACTCCGCCTCCAAGTTGCATACCCCTTTGGGGGGGGGTTCAGCTTGGGGGATAACTCCGCCTCCAAGCAGCCCCATTTTAGTGGTGCCTTGCAACAAAGGGGGTGGGGGTTGGCACCAAGGTGTGCCTTGCAACAAGGGGGTGGGGGTGGCACTCTTGCAAGATTGATCAACATTTGCAATTGCATTTGCACTCATATATTTTTAGCCCATACTACTAGTGTAACTGGTCAAAGTTATCTGGCGATGTTGTCTCATTGGTTAGTTCCCGAACTTGAGAAAGTGGGCCTCGTAAACAGTGTTATTTTACCACAAGACGGAGCACCAGCCCATTATGCTATTAACTTGCGTAATTTCCTCAACAACCACTTTCCAGTGTGGACTGGGCTAGGAGGGTCTCTCAACTAACCTTCCAGAAGTCCCGACCTCACAAGTTGTAGTAACTGGTTGTGATCTTTTTTGAAGAACAAGCTTAGCCACATCCGCAATTTCCGCATACACTCTGCTGAAGCGTTAAAATTCGGAATTCTTCACATATTCTCAGCCATTACGCCTGAAATGCTTCGAAAAGCTTCATGGCGCATTTGGCGTCGAGTGCAATTATGCATTGATCACGACAGTATCCATACAGACCAGTTTGACGTATAAGCAGCAAGATATCTTTTTAGTTAATTTCAGTTTCATTTGTGATGTTTTCTCTTGTTTTTGGTTTAAATAAAATGTTTCAAAAGTTAATAAATGCCAAAAAACTCCACTTTTTCTACGTGAAAGTCAAAATATGATAATAAAAACCCACTCTAATAGACAGAGTTTATTTCCACAACAGTTTCGATGCCCACTGGCATCCTCTTCGGGTGGATACAGAAAAACGAAGAGGATGCCAGTGGGCATCGAAACTGTTGTGGAAATAAACTCTGTCTGTTAGAGTGGGTTTTTATTATCATATTCAAAAGTTAAAGTTCATTCTTTTATCAGTATACCCTCTCCAACGCATGTTTGTCCAGCGCGAATTTGCTTATACACGGAAAAATAAATGCGAACAATTATTTGCCGAAAGCGTAAAATTTGATTATACACGGTCCGCCAAACACGCTCTAATACAGTAGTACTGTACGCGTGCCAATGCGCGCTCTAGTGTTTTCTCCTACACTCTCCAACACTCTCGCATCTCCCTCCCTCTCGCGTCACCCCTCGTATCACCCTTTGTCTCAGTCCCGCTACCGCGTTAAGTTCAGTGAAGTTGTGTTGGATTGTTTTTGTCGTATTTTGCCGTTCTTTTGCTATTACCCTTAGACAGCAGTATGACACCAAAACGTAAAGCATCTGCAAGTGATAGTGAAGAGAAAAAAGTCTTAAGGTTATGACATTAGCCGAAAAAATAAAGATTCCAGATAAGTTGCGTGGTGGTATGAGCATAACATCACTTGGTCGCGAGTATCACGTGAATGAGTCTACCATACGCACCATCCGAAAGAGTGAAGAAAAGATACGTGCTATTTTCATTTAATATATTTTTATTTATATGTAAATATCATATGTTTATGATTTTATTATGTTCTTATTTCATATACAATATAGGTAGGGAAATTCATTTATGTCTGAATAAAAAATCTAGGTATCTAAGTATTAATGGGAGACTTTACGCGGCCGCGTTCACGTATCCTCATTTATCCGATAAGGTATTAAGTTTGTCCAACGCGGATTTACCTAACGTGCCGTTCTCGAGGAACCTAACCCTCGCGTTGAACGAGGGTTTACTGTATATATATTAGGGCGGAGCGTTTTTACACTTTTTTCGATTTTCGTTTTGTAATAGCGCGGAAAAGTGGCTCTCCTATGTAAAAAGTGAGTGTGTAAAATCTCAGAGATCTGCAATAATATCTTCTGCCTCCGCACGCGCGTTGAAAATCCAAAAAATGCGCCAAAATACGCATTCCAATATTTTCTTATAGTTTTAATTTTCATCCTACCTTCTTGTAATAGCGAGGAAAAGCATCCTAAAGGTTTATTTTAGACTAGTTTTAAATATTTTTGTCCTGCGATAATATCTTCTGCCACCGCAAACGTTCCAAAATAAGGAAAAATCCACATAAATCACGTATTTTTCATATTCAGCCTATACGCTAATAAATTCACTTTGTACGTCATGTAGTACTCCCACATCGTTCTAGAAGCTTCCCCACAGCCTGGTATGGTGTGTTGCTCGTCATTGCCATATACGGCAATGGCAATGAGTCAGTGAGTGATGAGTGATGAGTCATGACTCACAACACTCTACCAGGCCTTCTTGCTCTCACTTCCCCGCAGTGTTGTGCTAGCTACGTTTCAAGTAAGATGTGGATTGTGTTGCTCTTGCTGTTAATACATCTTTGGAACATGACAACACGCATATGTGGACATATACTGCATATTTTAGTGCATAATAATACGTTGGTGTAATATGCAAAACTTCTGCAGAATGCAAGAATATTTTACGTTTTAGGAGTAATTTCTTAATTTTTATATTAATTACTGTGTTTTTCACAATGTCAGCACCAGCTCAAGCAACAAGAACTTCAAGTTGCCCTATATTTGGGGCTCCAGCTGATCTAGACAAGAGGTGCCTTCCAACCTGTAAGGACGTCATGAAATATTTTCATCAAATAAGGTTGAATCTGAAGACATCGAAGAAAGAGCCTACAGTTGCAGAAATTTCGGGATGTTCTCTCAAAAACTCTCGAAGATTTGTGGAAAACAGCCTCTATTCCTACTGTTTCTCATAACCGTGTCGTTCAAATGATTAAAAATTACCATGAAAAATGTCAAAACCTTCTAAAGTCAATAAAAAGGAAACAAGATAGTGACTCATTCAAAATTAAATTACAAACATTTCAAAATGAGGCAGAAAACAAATTATTTGATATCAGTGCTTGCAAATGTGAAAATTTTGAGAAGTGTTCATGTGAAAACCATCTCAAGGTTTCAGCAATTGAACAAGACTTCCTTAAAGATCAGAGAACAACAAGAAAATTGGCAATAGGCTCTCTTGATGTTTCACAAACTCGTAAAGATCTAGCAACTATTGCTAGAAGACAACAGAGAATGAAACAGTATGAACCAAAACCATCTACCGGTAAAGGACAAGCAACTGAAACACTCTCATCAAATATCAAGTGAAACAGAAGGAACAGATTCTGATTATGAACCGACACAGGGAATCAAAGATGGAACAATCTCATCATGGAACAATCTCATCATTGGCTATAGCTTGTGACAGAACTGGTGTGTCAGACAGGTCTGCTGCTATAATTGCTTCGGTTGTTCTTGAAGACGTGGGAATTATAAACGAAAAAGATTTAAATTCAGTAATAGACAGATGCAAAGTAAGGAGAGCTAGAAAAAGAGTGAGATCTATCATTCAAAAGAGAGATTACGAAGAAGAAACTATGGAGAGTAGGGTTTCTGTCCCGGGATCCCGGGATCCCGGCCAAAATAATGGTGAAAATATTTCCCGGGAAAAAATCTGAATTCCCGGGATTTCCCGGGATGCATAAAGCGCAAGTCTTCATGAGACTTTTGCATGCAGCATCAAATAAATGCACACTGCACTACACACCGTTACCGACGCAATTACACACAGGGCTGCGCATGCGCAGTGCGCTATTGCCGCCTGTCTGTCAGTGACTCATTATAAATGACAGCACAACACCACCCAATTTCACGGTCTATAGAAAACCTACTCATTGTAATTCGTACAGTCATTGTTTTTCATATCATGATGAAGGGTTTAAAAGCTTAATTATTTCTTCCACGTTTCTAAGAGCACTCAGGATTTGTAGCCCACATTTGCTGTACCCAGAAAATTCAAAGATTTGGAACATTTTTAAGGATTTAAAATATCCTGAGTGGTTTATCAGAAAGGCATATTTTAAAGCCAGAAAATCTTTTTATGCCCTTGGGGAACCTTCAGTTAACCAAAAACAATATGTGAGTTTACCTTACATTGCCGGCTTAGAAAGAGTAAAACTGTTGACGAAAGATTTTAAGTTTGCTTTGGCGTTCAAATATTCGTCTACCATAAAAAGTAAATTGGTCAGGAATAACGTTGCAAAACAGGAACAAACCTGTGTCTACAGCATTCCCTGTAAAAGTTGTGATTTAGTATATGTAGGAGAAACTGGAAGAAATATTGAAACCCGTATTAAAGAACACAAATATACCTTCAGAAGTTCTAATACTAATAATACAATTTTTTATCACGCCAGCCAAAATAATCATGCTATAGATTGGGAATCAAGTAAGTTACTTTATAAATGCAATAATTATGTCAAACGAAAAATAATAGAATCTGTATGGATAGAAAAAGTGGATAATTTTAATTTGTGCGAAGGTAATATATAAGCTGGACCCTCTAATGAGATTCTTGGTCAAAAAATTCCTTACGGCGGCGGGTGAACGGGTTCTAATCTAAGTGTGAATTTCTTAAAGGTCTCTGGATTGTTTCCTTACTCGTTTTTCGATAAAATGTAAATGGAATAATAAACGTAAATGTTAATGTAATAATGGAAGTAATAAATGTAGAAATAAATGTAAATGTAATAATAAAGGTAATAAAATAAATGTAATAATAAGTGTAAAGGTAATAATAATAAATGTTAAAAAACGTAAATGCAATAATAAATGCAGTAATTATGTCAAAATGATAGAATTTGTATGTATAGAACAAGAAGATAGTTTTAATTTGTGCGAATGTACTTATAAGCGGAACCCTTTAATAAAATACCCTTCTGGTGTCGGGGGAACGGGATCTAACCTAGGTGCGAATTTCTTTATGGTCTCTGGATTGTTTCCTTCTCGCCCTTTTCATTCGTTATTCGGTTTATAATTTCTGTATAATAAACAACAATGTAATAATCAATGTAATAATAAATTTATAATTTCTGTAATAAATAATAATGCAATATTAAATGTAATAATTATGTAAAAAAAAGAAAAAATAATAGAATCTGTATGTATAGAACAAGGAGATAGTTTTAAATTTGTGCGAATGTACTTATAAGCGGGTCCCTTTAATAAAAAATGCCCTTCCGATGTCAGGAAAACGGGATCTAACCTAGGTGCGAATTTCTTAATGGTCCCTGGACGTTTTCCCTCCTGTTTTTGGAGCATTCGTTTTTCTGTATCCACCCGAAGAGGATGCCACTGGGCATCGAAACTGTTGTGGAAATAAACTCTGTCTATTAGAGTGGTTTTTTATTATCATATTTTGACCTTCACGTAGAAAAGTGAGTTTTTTCCATTTACATAACAATAGTTTATAATATTTAGAGATTGGCTAGTTGAGAAAATGTAAATTTATGGGCAACTTAAGTTATTAAGCTTTGCTATTTTTGTGAATGTAAACTATTTTTATATAATTACACTTTGAAATGAGTATAAATTATCATAGCATTTTTTGGTGTTCAATTTTCTGTAAATATAGATTTTGTTTTGTAATAAAAATTTTAACAATTCAAATAATCAGTAAGAGAATCAGCTAAATTTGGCCGATGCCAGTGCCCAAAAATGGCCGATTCTGCCAATGCCGATGAATCAGTACACCACTAGTTTTTATTGATTTTGCTAATTTTGAGGGCCAAGTTCTTTACTGGTAAATATACTATTCATGTGATGTAATAACATGTTTTATAGATTTACTGACTCACACATATTGTTTATAACCTCATGTAATCGTAAATTTCTTTAAAAATATCATCTTATTTGTTAAACTTTAATATAAAAATGTCTCGTTTTCTAATTTTTTTTACAGATAAGATAAGATAATGGCTCCAAATAAAGAAATTTCATACAAGAAAAGGTTGAAAATTATTGTTCTCCATAAAGAAGGCAACACTCAAAGACAAATAGCTGCTAAAGCTGGAGTATCATTGTCTACTGTTTCCAAAACACTTTCTCACCACTCACAAACTGGGAATGTGAAGAACAAAATAGGTTGAGGATGGAAGCGAAAAACATCTAAAAAAGATGATAAATATATGATAATGATGAGCAAGCGAAATAGAAAGAAGACTGGTGGGTGGGGAAGGGGAATGAGGGAGTGTACATAAAAAGTTGTATTGTGGTAGCTGTTCATATAGACTTGCAGTAATCATAATGGAACCTTATCTATACTAATAATTGTGACGGTCGAACTGCCTGCGAACTTTCTTTCTTTGTTTCTTCTGGCCGGCCAAACAACTGGCCAGATTTGGATGAGACTTGGGGATAGAGGTGACTGAGGCCGGGGAAGAACATAGACTATGTGGCGTCGGCCTCCGAGGTCATCTGAGACCACTGGAAGCCTCTGTATTCCGGATTGGTTGAAAGATAGTGACATCATAGACACGTCATAGAAGATAGTGGCATAGAATGGGGGGAGCTCTATCATAGACACATCATAAAATGGGTGGAGCTCTAGCATATATATATATATATATATATATATATATATATATATATATATATATATATACAGTATATATATATATCAGAACATAGGCTATGTGGTGTTGACCTCCGAGGTATATATATGCATGTCAGGCTGCAGGTCCAGACAAATGGAACTCACTATTAATTAAAAACTGTAAAAATGAAATAGCTAGACCCTTATACTGGATATGGAGAAGATCCCTGGACACTGAGGAAATATCGAGCATCTTGAAAAGAGCAAACATTGTCCCTATATATAGAGGAGGGGATAGATCTCAAGCAAAGAACTACAGACCACAGTCTTTGACGATCCCACCTTACCAAAATACTTGAAAGAATAGTCAGAGAGAAAATCTATGACTTCTTGGAAAAACTGGAAAGATTCAACGAAAATCAGCACGGATTCCGATCAGGAAGATCATGTCTATCACAACTTATAGAGCACTATAACAATATCCTAGATGTACTTGAAGACAATGAAAACTATGATGTCATATACACGGATTTTGCTAAAGCTTTCGACAAATGCGATAATGATATTAATAGCACATAAAATGAAACATGTGGGAATAACAGGCAAAGTGGGAAAATGGATCTACAACTACTTCAGAGAACGTCTACAGGTCGTCAAAATTCAAGGTGTATCATCATCAGAATGAGAAGTACGCAGCTCAGTACCACAAGGTAGGTACAGTACTGTCCTCTCTCCTGTTCATTATCATGCTAACAGACATAGACAGTGGAGTAAACAGCAACAGTATAGTAACATCATTTGCGGACGATACAAAGATCAGCAGAAAAATCAGCAATGCAAATGAAGTGGAGGCCTTGCAGAGGGACACGAACAAAATATACACATGGTCAGAAGACAAAAATATGACATTTAACACCGATAAATTTCAATTTTCAGCTCTTGAGATATGGTAGAAATGAGGAACTTAAAGAGATTGCATATTATGCTCCAGATGGAGAGGAAATTCAGAGAAGCACAAAAGTGGTCGACTTGGGGGTAATAATGACCGATGATACTAAATTCGAGACACAAAATCAGATAGCAATAAACAAAGCAAAAAGAGTGGCGGGACAGGTACTAAGAACGTTCAAAAGGAGGGACAAGTCAGTAATGATTCCGCTGCTGAGAACACTGATCATACTAAAACTTGAATACTGCTCAGTTTTGACGTCCCCATATAAAAAGAAAGAAATTAATAAACTAGAAGAAAGGCAGAGACATTTCACAGCCAAGACTGATGGCTGCAAAGAACTCAACTACTGGGAAAGACTACGTAAACTAAATCTGTACCCCCTGGAAAGAAGAGAGAGGTACACCATAATCTACACATGGAAAATGATCGAAAAACTGGTAACAAACCTCAAACTAAACCCAATTACCATTCAAACAACACTGGAAAATAGGAAAGGCAGAATGTGTAGTGTTCTCAAATTAAAGGCCCGACGAGGGACCTCCTCAACACTGAAGGAAAATGGCTTGGTTTTCAGGGGGCCAAGACCTTTTAACCTCAGAAACGCTACAGGGGTCAAAGTTGAAGTCTTCAAAAGAAGACTAGATGCCTGGCTCAGGACGGTGCCAGATGAGACGGGTGTACCTGGGTATGTGCGGTGGAGAGCGCAAGAAAGCAACTCGCTCCTCCACCAAGCCAGGCCTAGAGGCGGTACCATCAGCTTGACCTTAGTGTAAAGAGATACCAACACACGGAACATGAACGAGGTTAACGAAGTATATAATTTAGGGCACGGTTGAGATTACTCAGTTAATCAGTTAATCATTGTTTCGAATTTAAGCATTAATTAATCAAAAAATATTTTCAGAAAATGATGGAAAATTATTCATTTTCCTCATAATATCAGCATCATTTTACTTTAAATTTTGTAATGTATCATTTGAATTTGGCACCTTTTTGCATGTATAAACTGTCTAATTCGCCCATGCCTGATTTCTTGAACTAAAGCAAACGAAATGTTTGAGCAAAGTGTTTTCTTCGGTCTTATCTCAGTATCTCACGCAACAGAAACAATAAAGCTCTTTCTTACTCTTTTCAGAAGTATTTAATTTGGAATCATTTTTAATCAGTTAATCATTGATTAATTAGAAAATTTCATCATTCATCACTTTTTCCTAAAAACGATTAATTAACCATGTCCTAGTATATATCTAATCGGGCATTCAGTTGACCTAACTGAGCATTCAATTAACCTAACCGGGCATTCAGTTATAGGCTATGTGGCGTCGGCCTCCGAGGTCATATACTGTATATATATATATATATATATATATATAACCTATTTGTAAAATTATTGAATGCCTGGTTAGGTTAATTGAATGCCCGGTTTGGTCAACTGTATGCCCTTGACGATTGGTTAGGTTAAGTCGTGATATTTTCGTTAAAACTAATGAAAATATCACGACTTAACCTAACCAATCGTCAAGGGCGTACAATTAACCTAACTGGGCACTAAATTAACCTAACCGGGCATTCAATTACTCTAATCGGTCATTCAGTTGACCTAACCTGGCATTCAATTAACTTAATCGGGCATTCAGATGACCTAACCGGGCATATACAGTGTACACACACACACACACATATATATATATATATATATATATATAGCGTTCAATTTCCACCCGGGCAACGCCGGGTCGCTCCGCTAGTGATTGTATGAGACTAGTAAACTACATGGAGTTCAAAGCTGTTCACGATTATATTAATTGTTTATTTTTATCTTTATATTATAATTACCTGTATGTCAATGAATGCACATTCAATTGTTCTTTAGATGTACGAGTAGTATATATATCTGTTTTATGTTGTTGGACCCGGTTGTCCCCCCTCCACCCCACCTTCCCCCCCCCCAGTTGGGGTCCCTTGACTATCACTGCGGCGATGCCACATGTACGGAGTCGTCTGTAAGGCGAGGAATATTACATATGCGAGCAACTGTACCTTCACTGAACTGAACGAAAAGATGGAAATGTTTTATATTTCAATAACTTCACTTTCTTCAGTGAAAAATTTATAAAAAAGAAACTTATTGAGAAACTGAGAAATTTATTGAGGAACTCGAACCCTAGTCGCGAGATATCAGAAGTCACTGCCGTAATAGGGTGTGTCAATTTTAGGGAGCAAAGCGAAATCTTTAGATTTTCAAAGACTACTAGTGACCAAATGATGCATTTTTATGTGCTAAATCGAAATATGGCTTTAAAATCCAGATTTGACCACTCCTAGCTACTTATATTTGAAGTTGAAGTTTACGAAAAATCAGCAATTTTTGCAAGTAATTTTTTTATTGTATATAACTACATTTTACATACATTACATACAATTAAAGACATTTTGATTGTATTTCAATATTAAAACTTAGAAATATAGATAGGTTTCTTGAACTTTGCCAAGGATGCCATGTCTGCCTTGCTCTTGTTCCTGGACATGAGCTCCCTACTGGCCACCTGGCCACTGATGTACGCCTCCTTCTTCTCTTGTGAGTAAATATGTTGTGCTGCTTCAGTTGTCATCCTTACACACCTCTCTACTGACTGTGTGTGTGAGGGCCATGCAGAAACTTCCATTGGTCTATTCAGAAACTCCTTGATTGCAGCAGTGGTGAGGGAGCAGGTCGGAGGAGGCTCAGTTACGCCAGAGTTCCAGTCAATAAGCTCCGAGAGTTTGGTGGCATCTGGGTTGATGTCAGGAGTCTTCCTGGGTCTGACACTGCAGTCTCCTACCTGTGTGTCCTCATCTCCTTCACCTCTGATTTCCAGTATCCTCTTCACTGCCTCCCTCCTCTCCTCCTCCACCTCATTGCACAGCATGGCCTGGAGCACAGCCTCAGAGTGTGCATACCAGGCTGATCTCTTCACTGTAGACATCACTATTCCTATCACCTCCTTCTTCTGACTTCTGAGCAGCTCCAGCTGGTACAATACATGCCTGGGACCCTCCACCCAGCTGTGATTTAACTTGATGTTGAACCAGTTTGGCATGTAGACTCCCACTATGAATTCCACAATTATCCTCAGATTCTTCAGGTTCTTACCCTTCAGCCCATGTTTAGAAATCCACAATCTGCAGAACCTTAGAGCCGTGGTGAGCCACCTACTGTGACAGACTGGCCCAATCTCCAGGAAAGCTAGACTCTGAGGTACCTCTCCCGATCTGATTGCAGTGATGATTCTGTAGCCATATGATTGGTCTGTGCTGAGGTCCTTGACTACCTCCTGACTGAGATAGGGTAGAGGAGGCCCAACAGTGATCCTCGTGAAGTTTGGGTTGATCTCCAGCTCAGTGGCAGTGTCTAATATCTTCCCTAGGGGCCCAGACCACTTGTTGTTGCTCAATGTCTTGCCATCCAGTGCAGTCACCAGGTGTCTGAGACTCAGCTCCCCAGTGTGAAAGTCACAGACAATCCACACCAACTTCCTGCTAAGTTTGGCCTCCACATAATGCATTACTCCTCCCTCCCAGCCAGTATTCACATTAGTACTGTCACCTCCTATAGCCAAAAGGGTCTGGTCTGCTCCTCTCTCTCTTAGCCAGTTCACCAGGTGATCAGCAATGACCTCAGCATGACTTCTCTCCTGTGCAGCTTCCTTTGGTACAAATGCCACAAATATTTCCCACCTGGTTCATTGCACACTGTTTAGTGTTCTTCCTTAATAAGACCAGGAAACTGCCTGTCACTGCTCTCAGCTTCCATCATCACTTTGGTGTCATCTCTTTTCCCATCAAAGAAGATACAGGTGATGCCATTTTCCCTAATCTCTTCATCAAACTTCTTGACCAGCTCCTTAGTCAGTCTCTCCTGAGCCCTCCTCACCTCGTTGTGGTCAATCACCAGTGCTGTATCAAACTCTGTGATAAGACCAGCATCAATCCAGGCAGCAGTGGCAATCTCTGCACACTCTCTCAGCCCAGTGTGATGTCTTAAGCTAGCCAGAGCTATGTTGGTGATATCTTCAGTGTTGTATTTCTTCTTCTTAGCCACAGGCAAGGAAGAAGTTGTCGCAGCCTCTGGTATGAAGTCTTCGTCCTCCTCTCTCCTCCCTGCCTCCTCCAGTATATCTCCAGTCTCCTCCAACTCCATCTCCAGCAGTGACTCCTCCCTCAACTCCTCTTCTTTCTTGGCTGACTCCTTTGCCTTCCCCCTCCTCTTCTCCCCGGCCTTCCTTCTCTGCTCCTGTCTCTGCAGCGCTGCTTCCTGTCTCCTGGTCTCAGGGTGATCAGCTAGACCCATCTGGTGTACCCCGACACTGCCCACCTTTTCTCTCTGACCTTTAATGAAGGCAAGCTCCTGCACTGGTATCTTCTGCTCGCTCCTGCAGCTGCAGTCAATGTGAACCTCACTGTTGCAGTCAGGGTTGCACCCAAGCTCATTGCAGCTCTTGATCACACAGTGACAGGTCAGGATATCCACCAATTTGTCCAGTTTCATCATGAACCTATCTTTGACCTCTAGCTTCACATTGCCAATGGACACCTTCACTGCCTCATCCCACAGTGCCTTCACTTTAGCCCTGATCCTGACCTCAGTGTTGATTACAGGTCCTGTGAATAGAGCGTTGGCCTTTCTCCACTGAGCCAGTAGCCCTGGGACAATGCCGTTGTTAATCATGTCATTAACTGGGTATGGGTAATTCCTCCTGTTTTCCTCACACATCTCTCTCCTCAACAAACCATACCTCAGCAGATATCTGGCTGTGGGCAGCTCAGCAGGGGGAAGTTCCCTCCCAGTCCCCACCAAATGACTTAGGTGACAACTTGATTTGCTTCGGGTTCTGATTTCTTTCTGACTCATCCTGTGGACCTGTGAACAAAATAAATGTTATTGAAATTTGGATAGGCCTACTGATTATGATTACATAAAATTAAGTTAATTGAAATTCTTAATATCTTCCTATAAGCTCAGATAAAAGGTTGTGTTGTTATAGGTACAAGACTTAATTATCCAAAGTAATGACAATTTCATATATTTATCATATCAAAATATACAGAAAGTTGGGGTCACACATAACATTTCGAATAATTTGAATTACACAATATTTACATTACGAAGTAATCAAGATTGTCAAAAAGGAGGGAAGACACGCATTCACAATCAAAACTCCAGCATTTGTGACTATGTGAAACTTAGAAACCATACTGCACACCAAAAATAACCAAAGTTGACCACACATATCAATGGCACATTGATATACGATGCTACAGTCATATTTAGGTTATATTTCAAGCCTTTAGGGTCAAATATAAGTAGGTAAATGGCTTTTTTAAACAACACTAAAGATATTTCTAAGTTTGCTAGATTTGAATTGTTTGACTTTGAATTTGAATTTTGAATTGTTGACTTTACTAAAATTGACACACCCTACTGCCGTAACTCAACGAGCCATTACAGAGTCCACTGAGGTCGGGGGTTAGACTCCAGATGGTGCTGGCAATAATAATCTGGGAATTAGTGCAATGAGCCGTATTAATTGGCCGAAGCGCTGTGCCAGTTTTTGGTCTTTTTCACTGACTCTTATTATTACGGACTCAAACTTGAAGTTATTCAAACTAACTGAACTGTCAGCAGTGTTTGAACGACGTGGGTTTGAGTCCCCCCACGTTTCTTAGTAAATTGTCTTTCAAAATTTTTCATATGTACTGAAATACAGGGTGTCCCCATAAGTCCGGCATCATAGGAAAAATAATAAAAAAAGGCAAAACAAAAGCTTTTATTTACAGAACGTGCTCAATATGTCCACCATTGTTTTCAATACACAAATTCAGACGTGATACCCAGTCAGCAAGCACACGGTGAATGATGTCAGGAGTAATGGTGTTACATGCCCCAATAATGCGCTGCCGCAAATGTTCAACACTCCTAATTTTCTCTGCGTATACCAGCGCTTTCAAGTGGCCCCAGAGATAAAAATCTAGTGGCGTGAGATCCGGGCTTCAAGCTGGCCATTCCACAGACCCTCGACGTCCTATCCAATGATCAGGGAATTGTTGGTACAGGTATTCCCTTACTTGGGTGCTGTAATGTACAGGAGCGCCGTCTTGCTGGAACCATGTTGGGAAATTTCCTTCTTCGTTCAAGACACTGGGAAATGCTTCTTCCTTGAGCATACGTAGGTAGGTGCCTCCAGTGACATGTTCATCGAAAAAGAGGGGGCCTATGATGCGATCCTTCCAAATGCCACACCATACCATCACCCGAGATGCACCTTGTTCCTTTGAAGAGGTATACCAGTGAGAGTTGTTTTGAGACCAGTAGCGGGTGTTCTGTCGATTTACCTCACCATTTCCATAAAAAACAGCCTCGTCACTGAACAGAATGGTGGACGGGAAATTGGCATCCCGAGCATAGAAATAGAAAAATATGAATTTCTCCTATGATGCCGGACTTATGGGACACCCTGTATATAAAATACATAATAAATACCTTCATTTACAGTGAATATACACTAGTTTCTTCGTACAAATATGAAATGTAAGTTTTCATTTCATGAAATATAAGTGTGGATAAGGATTCACGGTAAAGAAACACTATATATTAATAATAACTCTTTATGGTAATCATTCTTATGAAATTAAGAAACTGACATTGAAATTTCATTTTGTATTTTCAGAATAGAAAGAATAATAAAGCTGTCATCGTTAATTGAACGACATTCAAGCATAACCCTGAAAATACACAATTGCGCAGTTATAACGGTCGCTAAAGTCCTTCACAATCGAATGCATTGATTGCTAAATCGATAGTTGAGGAGGTAACGAACCACCTGTTTATCGTACCCTGTTGTTAACGAAGAAAAGGTGAAGGCCGAGGGAATAACAGGCACTGGAGCCTGAGGTCACTAAACCTATTATGAACGGTATTGAATGTTTCGCATTTGTTCGAGTCGTTGAAAACAAAAGTCACGCTTCGACTCTAATTCATGTACATTATAAAATTATGAGGTGAGCAACCGCTTATTGACACATGAACGGCAAAACGGCCATGCAGAAGGTCAAGTTTTTTTTCTGAGGACTTCTTAGCTTCGGTTTGTTAAACAGCGTTTTATTTTAGATGATTTTATTGCTGCACACACACACACACACACACACAATATGTATAGTTGACCATTTGTACATAGGGCTGTATGATGGGCTATATTTTGCATTATAGCTTATGAAACCTTATATTGTATAATAGAAGGTATCGATTTTAGGAGCAAATAAACTAAAAATTTTGACTTCACATCATGAGAAAAGAATGCTTATTTACGACAACCAAATACATAGTTAACTATTTGCCAACCAATCCAAATGATCGCGCCAACCATGCAGATTTTTCAGGTAACAAATTTAAATGTTTAATGCAGTCATAACATGGTTAGCGTAATCGTTTGAATTGGTTGGCAGATAGTCAACTCGAAGGCTTAATCGGACGAGGGAAGTATTACTACCGCAAAATGTTAGAGCGCAATTGCAATGCAACATTGCAACATTGCATGCAGCATAATAATAAAGTGAGGGGAAACTTTGAACCATTCCTCTAACTAAACACATACAATTGCGCAAACTTTACATCCTATTGTAAAAAATCATTAAAACAGTGAGTTATAGTATTTATAGAAACTTATTTGCATTTTAATATTTCGTATGGTGCGTTTTGCCTTCAAACGTAAAGAATATTTTTAAACAAAGTTATTTATAAACTGTTTTTATTGATCGTAAATTTATTATGACAAACAGTTTATCTAACTTACGCGTGTTTCTAACACTCAATAACAGTTTCTAAAAATTACACTGGTATTAATAGATTCCTGTTTTAGATTTAAGTTCAAAATGAAAATATCAAATGTCGCTACGGATATAATAATAACAACAATCAGCGGTTAGGCCAGACGAACGCCGCTGGTCGTGATAATTCCTGAAATGAAATGAAATGAAATGAAAAGGTTTATTGGCAGACTATAGTCCATATGACAAATATTATTAATACAATGACAGTTCATACACTAAGGATAGAAATATATACAATTGATTAGAAATAATACTGCACTGTCGAAGTTAAGTGGAGCTACAGACAGACGTTTTCGTACCAAGAAGTCCATAGCTTAGAGGATAAATGGCAGGACTCATGGATAGCTTGGATGATCGGGTTGGTTGACTTTTTAATTCTTTGCATTAGACTGTGTTGAGCACGTCTTGTTACCTCTGGGAAGCTCGGAACATTGCGGGTAGCAAACATTTGCGAAGCTGAGCATTTCGGGGGTAATTTATGTAAGAGTCTAAAAGACCTGTTGTACAGCAAATTTAGGGTTCTGCCAGAACCTTTTTTATAATTCACCCAGAGTTGCTGACCGTATATATTACTGCAGAAAGTACGAAAGAGTGTGTCTTTAGCTTCACTTGTACAGAAACGAAAGTTCCTTATGGTCATATTCGCTTTAGCACACAGGCTTCGAGATTGTTTTCTTATATCCGAGTCATCACTCAAGGAGCTGGTAATAGTTTGACCCAAATACTTAAACTCTTGTACTTCCTCAATTACTTCACCATTCATTTTAAACCTTATATCAGCTGGCTGATTACAGCTTTTAGGATGAAATTGCATAACCTTAGTTTTTGTAACATTAAAATGAATATCATGTTCCTGCGAATACACTTCGCAGACTTTTAGTAGCTGATCTAGACCTTTAACAGAGGGACTTATTAACACCATATCATCGGCATAAACTAAATTATTTATCCTTGTGTTATCTATACAACATCCCACTGTTGCCTCATTAAGTGAAACAATTAATCCGTCGATATACACATTAAACAGCATAGGGGAGAGCAAGGAGCCTTGTCTCACCCTGCAAGAGGAGCCAAAACACTCGGATAGTACATTGCCCCACCTAACAGTGAAAGATTGGTGGGAATACCAAAATTTCAATAAATTTAATATGTACATGGGAACCTTCCTGTCTTCTAGTTTTTCAAATAAAATATTGTGGTTCCTGAATTATTATTATTATTATTATTATTATTATTATTATTATTATTATTATTTACGAGCACCATCAGAAGTCGAACCCCTGACCTCGGTGTCTTCGCTTCACTTATGGGGAAAAGTGTTACCCAGTGAGCCTCGGGTGCTGACGCGTTACGATTATATTTCATGAAATAACAATATACAGTTCTCCAAACGAAACGATACAACGAACTGGAATACAACGAACTGGTTGTCATTAACATTAAAATTTCAAAATTTTGATCTCACAAAAGATTCTAAATTCTTATAATCTCCGAAGTGACTTCAAACCGTTTATAATTTTCTAATAAACTTTTGTATATGATTTAAGAGATTGTAACATCTCCCATTAAAGGGGATATGAGATTATACAGTAGATGCTATGGTGGTCTGCTGATAAGTCACAATAAAATATTCTTTTATTTAGCTAATATTCAATATATATATATATATATATATATATATATATATATATATATATACACACAGACAGTGCATGGAACAAGGAACTCTTCTGGGATAATTAAATCCACTATAGTTCGAATAAGTAATGGTAAATGACAAATACCATAGTTTTTCTTTTTCATGATGCTAGCCCGACGTGGGCAACGGGTCACTCGCAAAGAGGTCCCATAAATATAGCTTCCCTCACCAGCTATCTGCAAAGCAGACAGGATCCAGCTTTGGGACATGGATCTAGGGTTTAAAGCAGCCTAGCCCTGCTACATTTAGAACCTCAATATAAGCAAAAGACTCGCTGCCTTCACGTCAGATTGAATACATCAAAGAAAAAGGGGTAACTATTATATTTTTAGCCAAAAACCAAAACTTAAACCTCAACTGGCAGAATTGAGCGTCCACTTTTCAAGGCACATAACATGTCCGTTTCAAGATGGGAATGAACTCAGAATGGTCCCCTGAGTTTTTTATGATACACACAGACAGTGCATGGAACAAGGAACTCTTCTGGGATAATTAAATCCACTATAGTCCGAATAAGTAATGGTAAATGACAAATACCATAGTTTTTCTTTTTCATGATGCTAGCCCGACGTGGGCACGTGAAGGCAGCGAGTCTTTTGCTTATATTGAGGTTCTAAATGTAGCAGGGCTAGGCTGCTTTAAACCCTAGATCCATGTCCCAAAGCTGGATCCTGTCTGCTTTGCAGATAGCTGGTGAGGGAAGCTATATTTATGGGACTTCTTTGCGAGTGACCCGTTGCCCACGTCGGGCTAGCATCATGAAAAAGAAAAACTATGGTATTTGTCATTTACCATTACTTATTCTGACTATAGTGGATTTAATTATCCCAGAAGAGTTCCTTGTTCCATGCACTGTCTGTGTGTATCATAAAAAACTCAGGGGACCATTCTGAGTTCATTCCCATATATATATATATATATAGGATCAAGTAAAGATAAGCACCCCCAGCCTTCTTTAATAGCCTTATAAGGCTAACTAACGAAAATATCACGACCTAACCTAACCAATCGTTAAGTCAACTGTACGCCCTTGACGATTGGTTAGGTTAGGTCGTGATATTTTCGTTAGTTAGCCTTATAAGGCTAATTAAAGAAGGCTGGGGGTGCTTATCTTTACTTGATCCTATATATATATATATATATATATATAAACAATAAAAAATATAACTGAAGTAAATATAAATGTCAGAAAATATACTATACATAATAAAACCTAATACAATAAGTAAATAGTTAAAAATAGCTTAAAAAAACTAACCTGGACTAACCTGGATGGTAAGAGTTGCAAATATATAAAAGGTGTTAGTTGGTTGATTAGGAAGCAAGTAGTTTTATCGAAGAAAGGCTGTCGTTTAATTCTAGATTTAATTTCTTGATAAAAAGGGATTCTAAAATTTTGAGATCAAGCGAATTAGAAGCAGACGACAGAATCGTAAGGGAGTCCTGGGGGCACGGGTGGTCATTGGTCTCTGAATGATGCCGAATAGCAGAGGATTCAGGAGTGGAAAGAGGGCGAGAAGTTCGATAAGAAAAACCCAAATGCTTCGAAATCTTAAGTTTTAACTGCAAGGCAGTCTGCCCTACATAGCGACTTTGGCAGGTCGCACATGTATATAGATAAATAACAAAGGATCTCAAAAGCACGGGGAGGAGATCTTCATGGCGGAAAGAAGATTGCAGAGAATTAAGATTAGAATTGATAATTATGAAGTCGCATTGAGGGAAGTGTCTGTCCAAAATAGAGTGGACATCTTTATTAAGTTGAAACGTTAGCTGTCATAAAATGAGTGGACATCTTATTAAGTTGAAACCTTCTGTTTCGGAACCGTGGACTGAATTATTTTGGGCGAATATAAGTTATTTAAAAATTTTGAAATTAAAGTCTCAGTAGTCGAAGTGCAATAAAAATTATAGTTAAAAAATCTCTTAAGATACTGAATTTCTAAGTTAAATGAAGACCAACTTGAACAGAGGTGATAGGCTCTAAAAATACGACTTTTAATACTAGCCAACTTAAAACTAAGTGGGATATTGCTAAAAAAATTAGCACCGAGTTGGGTGGTAGTTGGTTTTCTGTATATCTGTGTTGAGAAGCCTATACTATGTTTATTTACGGTAACATCAAGAAACGAAATTTTATTGTATTGTTCTACCTCCATAGAGAATTTACTATTAGGATGCTTAGGATTAATGTAATTTAAAAATAAAGGGGCATAATCTTTATGCTTAAAAATGACAAAACAATCGTCTACATAACGTTTAAATAAAATAGGTTTAAAATCAGGCGGACAACCCCTCAGCCATTTTCTTCGTGAAAGCAAAGAAAACTATTAGCAAAAGACTGACCAAGGTGCGAACCTAGTGCCATTCCCTCGTGCTGGTGGAAAAGTTCTTTATTAAAAAAGAAAATGGTATCCTGGACTGATAACTTTAAAAGAGACCCATGACCACCTGTGCCCCCAGGACTCCTTTACGATTCTGTCGTCTGCTTTTAATTCGCTTGATCTCAAAATTTTAGAATCCCTTTTTATCAAGAAATTAAATCCAGAATTAAACGACAGCCTTTCCTCAATAAAATTACTTGCTTCCTAATCAACCAACTAACACCTTTTCAACACAACGCAGTAACTTAGGTCCTTTCTCCTTTTCTTTTTTCTCTCCAGTTTATTCGCAACTCTTATCATCCAGGTTAGGCCCTTTTTAAATTTTTAAATTTTATTTTTTGTTTTATTTTTAATGGGTTTAACTTTTATTGTTTTATTGTCTTACTATCCAGATAATTTTTTTTTAATCTATTTATAACTATTTGCTTATTGTATTATTGTATTAGGTTTTATTATGTATAGTATATTTTTCTGACATTTGTATTTACTTTAGTTATATTTTTTATTGTCTTTAGATGCTTTCATGTAGTCACTGAAGATGGCCCCTGAGTGGACCGAAACGTTTGGCCAATAAATGTTGAGAGTCATATCTCTTGTCTTTATATTCCTATTGAGGACAAGGTTCCCGAAGAACACTTCTATCGTAACTAATATATATATATATATATATATATATATATATATATATATATATATATATATATATATATATATATATATAAGATGAAAAGAACCACGAAGGAAAAGGAAACACAGAGTGGTGCTCAAGCGCTTTCGTCTAATGACATCCTCAGGAACACTGAAATAAATAACAAGTTCGAGACTATATATATATAGATCACAAAAAATAAATAAAATAGAAAAACAAAATTTGTAGGAGGAGCATACAAATGTATAAAGAAAAGCTACCAGAGTTTTAGCACTTTGCCCCTCTTGTCTAAATCCGTTCTGAACGAATTCAAAACAACAGGATCAAGTGAAAACAGACCCTGGCTAATGTTAAAATTATTTGTAAGTTGAATAATGGCAAACTCAAGAATATTTCTATTAACAATATTGCTCGAGTGAAACAGAAATGAACCATTATTCCAATCAATACAGTGGGATAACTCTGACAAATGAACGAAAAGGGCACTGGACGACTGTCCCGAGCGGAATATTGATGCTGTTTTACACGCATGTGCAAATCCTTTCCCGTCTGACCAATGTAAAAGGAATCACATTGTTTACAGCCAATTTTATAGATAATGCCTGAATTTGGTAGGGCTATTTTTTACTATATAATATTTTTCACAATATTGTCAGATGAAAATACTACATTAATATTCAAAAGTTTAAGTACATTAACAATGCCTAAAAAGCCTGGGAAAAATGGAAGTACTAAAATATTCTTTGACAAAGTGCGAGGGTTATTATTTACACGATAAAAAGTTCGTTTTGCCTTGTTAAGACAAGATTCCAAAAGCGCAGGTGGGTAACACAAATCACTCCAATACCGTTAATTTTTTCTAATTCGGCATCCATGTATTCCGGACTGGCGATCCTAAGAGCGTGGAGAAACATTGAAGAAAATATGGCTTTCTTGATGGGGGTGTCATCTCCGGAGTAAAAGTGTACGTACGATCGCCAGTCCGGAATACATGGATGCCGAATTAGAAAAAATTAACGGTATTGGAAGTGATTTGTGTTACTCACCTGCGTTTTTGGAATCTTGTCTTAACAAGGTAAAACGAACTTTTTATCGTGTAAATAATGACCCTCGCACTTTGTCGAAGAATATTTTAATACTTCTCTGATTTATTTCTCTGATTATCTGGTGCAACTGGTCCCATGAATGGAATATCATGAATGAACACGCACTAGAAATTAGATGTATGAGTCATGACAGGATTAAGCTGTAAGATTATTGTTTTATTAAAATTCTACGATCACTTTAACCGATTAAATTCTCAACAAAAATTGCTTCTGGCTAGATAAAACTGGTCACTTTCCACAGTATGTAGGTGGTTCCTACACTGAGAATAATTTACATTATAAATACATGACTTTTGCAGATACCGTAGGAAAGTAGTCCTTTAGTCAGGTGAACACTATGCAAAGGTGATCACATTGGCAAGTCCTAATATATATATTAGGGTGGCTATCAGCATATAGGGACAAAAATTATTTTTTTAACTTTAGAGTTCGGAAGGTCGAATTTTCTTCTTTATCATGGGAGAACTTAGCAGGCCATTTTTAAAGCAATCAAATCATATTTGGGGGTGGCGGACGGCAGTATAAAAATGTAGAGTAATGTACTTTTAATCAATAGTAAAATACCCCATTTATTTCTTTGCAAAATTTACAGAAATTATTACTGAAATGTTTATATGAAATAGTCATATGTTTTCAGATATATAGTTGTATTTATGATATAATAACAATATGTGTAACTACTTGTGACTTTTAGCATCTGAAAAACTGGCAAGGAGCAAGCTGCAACTCAAATCCTCATTTAACTACATGCTGAGGAAGTGCGTATGTAGTAGTAATTCGTGCTCTATTTATTTCACGGTTAGGAGTTTCACGCCCTAAAATTTTCAATTTTTTTGCAATCATGGCTAGTACTAGTTATAGTACTCGTTCTAAAACAGATATATGGCTTGTTGGTCCAACTTTACCAAAAATATTGGGCTATAAACTCCCTTCTCATCAGCAAGTTTTCGCACATTTTTTTTTACCATCATTCAGAAATGAAGCTCACTTTGAAAGATAGTGGTAAGAACACTGATCAATGTTATGGGTTTCTGGAAGAAAGCCAGTATTCCAACTGCGCATGAACATGATCTTATTAAACGGTTGCTCAAACTTCATTCTGAATGGAAAGCATTACAAAAAAGTAAGTCCCGTCGATCTCAAAAGCAAATTTTCAATGAAACACTTCGCATCTGTGTATGATGAAAATAGAAGAAGATAAGACATTTCTTATTGCTCAGCGCAGTGGAAGGAAAGGTCACATATCTGGCATTGATAAAGTGACAACAATCAAGGAAAGAAATAAGATAATTAGAGAGCAAAACTTTATAGCCACAAGAGAAAACATGAAAAAGAAATACAACAACTAAGCAAAGTTGCACAGTGGCGGACCCAGGATTTTTTTTTGGGTGTTGCCCAAATTTCCATTGTCGACATTTTTCCGAATCGCGACGTGTTCCATGCTCAAAATTTTTGTTTCGCGACATATGTCAAAAACAAATTAATATTTAAATGGGGTATACAACTTGTTATCTGCCTTTTTTCTATTTCAGCACTTAAGAAAGCTTTTCCAAATCCAAGTCATCCTTTTTTTACATACGAGTCATAAGAGACTGATTTGACATAACCTTCCTAATGAAGAATTATAACAAAGGAGCTTTAAATCGCATTCATCATTTATTACTCTTACTTCTTCCATAGTCAAATATTGATATTCTCATCTTTACAATGTTGTAATTTTTTCTTTACGATGTTTACAATCTTTAAGTATATGTATTTTTTTTTATATCATTTCAATTTTTATTCAAATGAATCAATACTCAAATTGCTTTCATAGTAAAATATTGACGTTCTAACAGAATTATACTATGGTATTCGTTTGTAATACATGTATACAGTGTATATTAAATCAAAGCTACATTTACATCAAGAGTTGAAATTATTGAAAATTACCCAACAGAAAAGAATAAATAAAACAGTTAACTCTAGGACATAAATCACAGCTACCATTTCAGGAAATGCATAACATTTGGCACTATGCAAGAAAAACAGAGTATTTAGTAAAGCGCAATGGTAAGGCAAGTAATTCCCCTATCGGAACTTCTCAGCAAATATGCAAGATGTACATTGTATAATGTATGAAATAAAGCTCTAGAAAAGATCATGACATCTGCCACATGTTCACTGAATACTTATCCTTTCACATATACAAAAAAAACATACATGTATATTAACAGAGTACATACATGTATTATTTCTGAGAAAACGGCGGTAACAAACTAGTTAGACTAGTCAATATAAAAACATGTACTTGGAGCTCAATCGCATACCGTTATTCAACATAGTTCTTGGTTATTGTCCTTACTCCTTGTCCGAGAGAATGTCCACAAATTGCATACGTCTGATGTGCTTCCTGGCAAACACATCAATCACTTTTGAAATGTCAATGGGTACCTTGTAGTGGACATTCATCAAGGCAAGTCCATTGAGGCATTCATTCGTCATGGTGCTCCTGAGCCAGGTCTTCAGGCGACGCAAAGCACCGAAACTTCGCTCATTCTCACAGCTGGTCACTGGAATGGTACATACAAGCCGCAGGATGGTTCTGATATTTGGAAAAAATTCCTCATCTGCGAATGGCAATGCATCTCGAGGACTAGAAGGTACCTCTTTCTCCCAAGTTTTCCACTTCCTCTCCCACATCTTGAGTTCAAGTTCCAGTGACTGCTGCTCTGGAAGGTCATGGCTGTAGGATGTTACCAGCTGCTGCGTCAAGACCTTGATGTCAGTGTTAGACCCCAGGAGACCTGCAGGCACAATGTACATCCCCTGAATGGCAATTTGCTGGCTTGAAGAGAATCTCTCGTTCAGCTGCTGGTCAAGATGGTCAAGTAGTGGGATGGTAACATTGCGTTTGTAGTACTCCGTTACAGATTTAGCAGGGGCGTTGTTTCGGAGAGTCTGTCTACCACACCTCCTGGGGGCTTTGACATCCAAGTTGAGTGCTTGAGCAATGTCTGTGGCTTCCTCAAAGCACTCACCATGGAACAGGTCAACATCTTGCCTCATCGAACAAACCATGTGTCTAACGTCACTGACATGTTCATAAGCACTGATAATGTCCATAGCTCTGGCTTGTAGTTTCTTACACAGTCCTTTTGTAGCAGACAACACTTTGCTGGTCGTGATCAGCGAGAACACGAAGTCAAACTGTGTAATGGACGAAATGGACGCGAAATTTCAAATAAAAAATTTTGAAGTCGGAAAAAAGGGTGTTGCCCGGGCAACTAGGGCAACACCCCTGGGTCTGCTACTGTTGCAACAATAGAATCAAGTACCAGTAGTGATAACGAGTCGATCCATTCGGAAAATGGTACCTCTCAAAAATTAAAAAGTTTTTCTCAGGGTGACACCCAACCAGGTTTGAAGAAAGCAAGACCTCAAAAGATAATGACTCCCGAATTAGCGCAAACTCTAGACCGTACAAAGACCAGCAACCGAGCAGCAGCTCATATGCTGCTACGGCAAAAAGTTTAGGATATGATGTAGAGTCACTATCGATCAATAAAGATTCTATTCGCACTAAAAGGATGAAAATTAGAAAAGAAACTTCAGCTAATATCATTGAACACTTTTCTCCAGAAACCCCCCTAGTAGTTCACTGGGATGGGAAAGTGCTACTTGATATCACAGGAAAAAAGTCTGTCGGTCATTTTCCTGTGGTAGTGACTGGTAAAGATATCGGCAAGCTTCTTGCAGTCCCTAAACTTACCTCCGAAAGTGCAAAAGCAATTGCAAAGGCTGTTGTTGAAACTGTAAAAGAATGGAATTTAACCAACCAGATCAAAGCTATGTCGTTTGATACCAAGGCAAGTAATACAGGAAAGAGAGGAGGTGCCTGCATCCTGATTGAACAAATGTTGGACATAAATCTTCTGCACCTAGCCTGTCGTCATCATATCCATGAGATTATAGTTGGAGATGTATTTGGCCTCCGTTTTGGTCCCTCATCAGGACCTGATATTGCTTTATTTAAGCGATTACAGCTAGAATGGAGTAACATTGATAAGAGTAAGCTTGAACCAGTGATTGGTGATAAAGAAGTGACCTTAGACATATCTAAATAGAAGGAAATAATTGAATTCTGTAAAACTAACCTAGAAGAACGTCAACCATCAGATGATTACCGAGAAACCTTAGAATTAACATTGCTCTTTCTGGGAGAAGTATCCCTACGAGGAAAAAAACTGATGCAACCATGTGCTCTACATTGTGCACGTTGGCTAGCAAATATAATTTATTCCATAAAGATTTATCTCCTCCGTTCACTGGTTCGTCTAACATCAAGAGAAATATCATCTTTAAGCATATTCAATTTATTCATTACAAAGATTTATGGAAAAGCATGGTTCCAATGTCCCCAAGCAACTTTAGCTCCTGCAAATGACCTTGCGCTCCTTCAGCAATTAAAATCTTACCCAGACATTGTCGTCTCCAAATCTGCATGCAAGGCATTTGGTAATCATTTGTGATATTTAAGTGAACGTCCGATTGGTCTCTCTTTCTTTGATGATCGTGTACCTTTAGAAATGAAGAGATTGATGGTCGCAGCTTTAAAAGGTGAAGAAGATAAATGCCCTCTAAATAGAATTTGTCTAACGATTGCTGAAGGAAAAGATCTGTCATCATTTGTCACAGCAAACTCTCGAGAACTGTTCTCAATTTTAGGGTTGGAAGATGACTTTCTAACTTCTGTAGATCCAGCTCAATGGGAACAGATTCCAGATTATCAAAACGCTTCCAAGATTCTTAAAAGCATGAAGGTTGTTAATGATATAGCAGAAAGGGGGAGCAGCATTGATAAAGGACTTTAACGCCTCTGTAACGAGAAATGAGGAACAGCCACAGTTTTTGCTCCAGGTCGTTCAGGAACATCGTAAAACATTCCCAGATGCAAGAAAGAAAACATTAGTTGAAGGTCTCCAAAGTTCAACCAGGCGACAATGAGTTGTTAGCACCAACAAAACCCCCTACATTGAGAGGATAATACTCACCCTTATGGGTGAGGGGGCCTTGGAGCTGAACTCAAAAAAAGACTGTAAGCCAAAATCTTTTGGACTCTTGCGGCACCTCTAAAACATTTCCGATTTGTATACAAATTGGTATTCTGAGTTCTTTAGAGAGTAAGAACAATATTATGGGTTCCGAACTTAACTTTTTGAAGATTATGTTTATACAGCCACCCTAATATATATATATATATATATATATATATATATATATATATATATATATATATATATATATATATATATATATATATATATATATATATCATCATAAATATTTTTCACGTGTTACTTTCGTGAAATAATTTTCATATAATATATATATATATAATAATTATATATTAGGGTGGTCCAAAATTATACAGTAAATTTTAAAAGTATCTGAATCTTAAGTCTTACCCTCGGAAATTGTTACCTATATTAAAAAAAACGTTACTGACCAAAACTTATCAAAATTAATAAATATTTAGTGGTGCCACACTCGACTTTAAATTTCTTAATTTTCTTGTTTCAAAATTCTTTGAATTCATATTCAAAAATTTCTTTAGTTTATCGCAGTCCCCCTCCATATTCAACTATAATGGAGTATTAACCACTCAGAGGTGGGGGTCTCATGGGTGCCCATCTCCCACTCATTGTTGCTGCGTTCGCAGTTCCTGCTTCAAGTTTTATTTTTTTACATTAGGAAACTACAGGCGATGTTGCTCCACTACTTGCAGGAGAAACTGCTTTTGACTTTCATTCTTAGTTAGATGTGCATTGAAATTTTTTATTAATGCTATTCCTCTTTCGGAGCTATCATTTGTTACCATCATTGACTTGACATACTCAAGGGCCATTTGATAATCTTGTCTGTTCTTCCAGTTTGTTGGATCATCCTCAAGAAAGGCTATTGGGAGTCCGAGCTTAGTGAAAAATAGTCGAGACGAGCTAGTAACTAAGCTGGCTACTGTCTTGTTTTGAATATCTTTGGCAGAAAGATTCAAATTTATTCTTTTGGGCGGATGTTTAGATCCCCTTATGTCGAGTGCCTTTACCATGTCTCTTTTAACATCAATGGAAATATCTTCATCAAAGAAAGAAAGTGAAATAATAAATTTACTTAGGTACTAAAGATGGCGAGAAAGTGCTCGAGATGCTGCAGAAGCAATGCTTTTGTCTTCGTATACTAGCAGCAGTTTTAGTAGCGAAAGATCATTGGCAGGGGCAGAAGCAGCGATAGGTGCAGAAAACCATGCAGGAACATAGTGTCTAATGGCAAATTGTGCAAAACGTTTTATTCCACTTTGTTCCTTTAGAGTCATTTTAAACTGTGAACAGAAAAGATTCATTTTTATTACAGAGATTATGCGAGACATCACCTGGCACGATGCAAAGCACCTGGCTTTAGAAATTTGACTCCACGTGGTGGTACATCTCCTAGATAGATGATTGTAAGTTCCAGGACCTCT
The DNA here is from genome assembly GCA_023014485.1 of Bathynomus jamesi. Classification (NCBI taxonomy): domain Eukaryota; kingdom Metazoa; phylum Arthropoda; class Malacostraca; order Isopoda; family Cirolanidae; genus Bathynomus; species Bathynomus jamesi. The sequence continues at coordinate 471,936 of JAJOZX010001010.1, forward strand.
CTGTAATCATCTCGGATTTGTGTGGAGGTTAGATGTTTCTTACAAATAATAAGCAGTTCATCACGTCCTGGAGTATCAGGAAAGGTTTCAAAATTTTCTTTATTGATGGAGTTCCAGGCAGACTTCAAGCGTTTGAATATCGGAATACCAGGTCCGCTACTGGCGGAACAAAGACACACCTCAAAAACATTGGATGCAATAAATTCAATTATATGGTGCCGGCATGCAATATTTAGTAAGTCTTCTCCAAGCTTTTGTTCTATTTGTGCAGTAGCTCCCTTTTTAGGACCCATGTTCGTGGCAGTTGTGTCAAAGCACATACCTTTAATGCGATCAATTAAGTTCCAGTCCTTTAAACATTCAACAACAGCTGTTGCAATGTCTACTCTTATGCCAGACTCGAGTTTGGGTACTGCAAGCAACTTTGATTTGCCTCTTCCTGACATCAACACTGCTAATCTTTCAACTTTTTCATTTCCAGTTAAATCGCTTAACATTTTTCCATCCCAATGCACCATTAAAGAACATTCAGGATTAAAGGATTATTTGAAATCTTTTGCGATTTTCTCACGTACATCCATTCTCTTTCGACCAACTGTACTTCTGCTTGTGGACAAGTCATCAAGATCATGATCTAATGCAGAGGCAGCAGTTGATAGCACATATACGGCCTGTCAGAAATATTCGATCTATCCAGTGCAACTGCAACGTCTCGTGTTACAAGTTCCTTCTTATTTGGTTTGCTAGGAACCTTCTTGCCTGCATTATTTTTTGATGCCGTGTTAGTTTTACACAACATTGTTTCATCTTCACTACTCATGCTACTTGAAGAAGTCAATTTGGCAGACTTTGTTTCTTCCTCCTTTCTCTTACTTTCCCTACGTGCTAGCTAACCGTTCTTTAGCTGACTCTCTCTTCCTTTTACGATCTTCTTTCTCTGATAATGCTTTGTCAACGTTAGCCATATATCCTTTTCTTCCCTTCTGTTTTTGAGCTTGGAGGAATTCTCTGTCTTCTTTAATCTTGATCATCTCGTGCGCTTTTTGGTGAGCAATATCAAACAGATCATTTAAACTGTCCTGAAACAATCTCTCTTTCTCATGCTGAGTTTCGGAGCACCAGAATTTTAATTTTTGGAGTGTTCTGTATTCCGTATATACTTTTTCAGTCATTGGTATAACATTATAATCAGCTCTTGTTGGAATTCTAGCTTGTTCCCAAAATTCAACTACCTCTATGTAAACTGCTTTTGAAGCTTCTCTTAGAGTTTTCTTTTCCTTAAGTAAATAAAAAAGACGACGGAGCACATCACCTTTGGAAGAAAGTTTTCTCCCGCATATCATTTTAATTGGTTGTCCAATGAGCCATATTTCGGTATTTCTGCGAGTTTTCATTGAGGAACTTGCCATTTCTAATATGATTATTCACTATTGCAACACTGCAAACGAACTGCAATACACTGCAAACAATACACTACAAATGACTGCAAACAATACACTGCAAACGACAGGTTGGCAAAAGACTGAGGCTTGTGAATAAAAAAATACGATTGTTATAGGAATGCCCTTTCAACAAGTTTACGCAAGATGAGCACTTAATGGGAAAAGTGACGAAATCTATTTCATGAAAAAACGTGAATACAAGTATCAACAGAACAGATGCGATTCTTGCCTCAACGTGTTCAGTACCGCTCATACAAGCTGTGCTTCGGAATATTTAACCACAATAAGCATACAAAAATCTATATTATGCAGAAAAATGATATATATCGAAATATTTTTCGTAAAGACACAATAAATCTATATTATGGGGAAGAAGCAAAAAAAGTTTTAAAAAACATCTAAACTCAAATGCGATGTGGCACCACTTAGAATTTTTTGATCTTATTAAAATTTTATATTTACAGTTTTTTCAACATAGGTAACAATTCAATTTTAGGGGTAAGACCTACGAATTTTCAACATTTACTTTTTTGGACCACCCAAAATATATATATATATATATATATATATATATATATATATATATATATATATATATATATGTTAAACACAGACCGTGCATGGAACAAGGAACTCTTCTGGGAAAATTAAATCCACTATAGTCCGAATAAGTAATGGTAAATGACAAATACCATAGTTTTTCTTTTTCATGATGCAAGCCCGACGTGGGCAACGGGTCTCTCGCAAAGAGGTCCCATAAATATAGCTTCCCTCACCAGCTATCTGCAAAGCAGACAGGATCCAGCTTTGGGACATTTGTCATTTACCATTACTTATTCGGAATATAGTGGATTTAATTTTCCCAGAAGAGTTCCTTGTTCCATGCACGGTCTGTGTTTAACATATAAGTTTCTCAGGGGACCATTCTGAGTTTGTGTGTATATATATATTATATATATATATGAAAATAACCACGAAGGAAAAAGGAAACACAGAATGGTGCTCAAGCGCTTTCGTCTAATGACATCCTCAGGAACACTGAAATAAATAACAAGTTCGAAACTATATATGTCACAAAAAAATAAAAATTAAATTAAATTAGAAAAATAAAAATTGTAGGAGGAGCATACAAATTTATAAGGAAATACTACCAGAGTTTTAGCACTTTGCCACTCTTGTCTAAATCTGTTCTGAACAAATTCAAAACAACGGGATCAATCGAAAAAAGACCCTGGCTAATGTTAAAATTATTTGTAAGTTGAATAATGGCAGACTCAAGACTATTTCTATTAACAATGTTGCTTGAGTGAAACAAAATTGAAGCATTATTCCAATCAATACAATACAATGGGATAACTGACAAATGGACGAAAAGGGCACTGGACGCTAAGCCTTATCGGGAGTAGAACCCACGACTTCAGTATCTTCAATTCGTTTATAGGAAAAAGAGGGGCTGGCTAGTTACAGTATATCGTAAGTTATATAAATGTAGCAAATTGATATTAAATACGGATGTGAAACCCCGTAGATTTACATTATATTTTCTTCACTGAAATTACTATAATTGCAAACCGACAGGTTTTGAAGTTTCCTCAAAGAAATTGTGCAAATATGTAGTACATAGTATCATTTAAATAATGATAATGGTATTACAGTTATATCTGATACAAAATTAATACTACGAGTAGAGTCGACATACGAATTGTGTAACTGTAATTTCTTATGGAATGAATATGGCTTCCGTGGCCGGGGCCCTTCCGAGTGTGCTCAGCGCATCACGGAGGTGATTCTCTCAGGCATGGAAGCGTACATTCCATATCCTATTTCTACTACTAATGCTAAAAAACCTTGGTTTAACTTTATTGTTCTAATGCTATCCGCAACAGAGAGGAGTCTTTCAGAAGGTACCGTCGCCATCAAACTCCTGACTATCACTCGGCTTTTTTTTCTGCCAGGAATCACACAAAATCTGTTCTTCGACTCACCAAAAATTCCTTCATCAGACGAAAATGTAAAAACCTGTCCAATTCTAATTTTTTTCGCTCTTTCTGGCATCTAGCTGAGAACCTCTCCAACAACTTTACTTCTTCTTTTTTCCCACCTCTTTTCCACTCCGAAGGCTCAGTTGCTGTCTCTTCTCCTGACAAAGCTGAACTTTTCGCTCAAACTTTCGCTTCCAACTCAACCATGGACGATTCCGGTGCTGTTCCTCCATCTACTCCTCCCTCTGGCTTTAATATGTCTGAAATTAAAATCTCTTCCAAAGATGTTCTTTCTGCCCTATCTGGGCTCAACTTTACGAAGGCGTACGTTCCTGATGGTGTTCCTCCTGTTGTTCTTACAATAAGAACTCTGCTTCAGAGCTGATACCCTGCTTAGGCAAACTCTTTCGTCTTTGTCTCTCATCTGGTACTTTTCCTTCCTGCTGGAAGTTCGTTTTCATTCAGCCTCTCCCAAAGAAGGGTGACCGCTCACAACCCTCCAACTATGGTCCAATTGCTTTGATTTCTTGCCTTTCTAAAGTTTTTGAATCTCTCCTTAATAGGAAGATTCTTAAACACCTCTCTTTTCACAACTTTCTTTCAGATCGTCAGTATGGATTCCGCAAGCGACGCTCCACTAGCGATTTTGCATATTGCATATCTCTCTGACTCTTGGTCATGCTCCTTTCGCGATTTCGGTGAAACTTTTGCTATTGCGCTAGACATATCAAAAACTTTTGATAGAGTCTTGCACAAATCTTTAATTTCGAAACTGCCCTCCTTCAGTTTCTATCCTTCTATCTGTGCCTTCATCTCTAATTTCCTTTCTGCCTGATCTATAGATGCAGTTGTAGATGGCCATTATTCTTCTCCTAAAGCTATTAACAGTGGTGTTCCTCACGGTTCTGTCCTGTCACCCACTCTTTTCCTATCATTTATTAATGATTTTATAATTCGCACTTTCTGTTCTATTCACTCCTATGCCGATGATTCCACTCTTCACTTCTCCACCCGTTTCACGAAGCATCCCTCTCAACAGTCACTCCATGATTCGCATGGGACGGCTATGGAGCAACTGACCTCTGATCTTTCTGCTATCTCTGTTTGGGGCAGAGAAAACCTTGTGGCTTTCAATGCCTCAAAATCTCAGTTCCTCCATCTGTCTACTCGTCACAATCTTCCACACGACTATCCCCTTAACTTCAACGATATACAACTCAATCCTTCCTCTTCTCTTAACATTCTTGGCATTTCTTTTTCTCATGATCTTTCCTGGAAGGATCACATATATTCTCTTTCTAAAACAGCCTTTAAGAGGTTAGGTGTGTTGTACCGTCTCCACCACAGTCTCTTCTCTCTCACTCAGTTGGTGTTTCTGTACAGAGAGCTTGTCCTCTCCTGCATGGAGTATGCTTCTCATGTATGGGGTGGCTCAACCCACACAGCCGTACTTAACCGGGTGGAATCAAAGGCTTTTCGTCTCATTACTTCCCCGCCTCTTACTCACTGTATTTCTTCGCCGTACTATTGCCTCACTCTCTCTTTACTGTCGCTATTATAACTGCATGCCTCCTCCTTTAAGGAGAGCACGCAGCAGCAGAGTTTCGGCACTTTCTCATTCCTTTTCTGTCCAATTTTCCAACGCAAGGGTTGATCGGTATTTTCAATATTTTATCTACTCAACCGGTCAACTCTGGAACAATCTTCCTTAATTAATATTTTCCCGTCTTTGACCTCCAATCCCTAAAATCTTGGACTTTGATTTTGGCTCTCTTCTTCTATGAGTTGGTGGGGGAGCCGCTTTTGCGGGCATTCGCTCTTGGCCCTTCCTTCCTGCATAAAAAAAAACCCAAAACATGTATTTTACTTATAATTACGGGGATATTTATTTTAATGACATTTCGGTTCTGTAATAATCGCTGTTAATAAAGTAGTTTAGACAAAGTTTAGATTAGAATCCAATTTATTTAGATTATTTAATTTCGATGCCAACATTCGTAGTAAACTATTAATACGATTATTCCCGTGGAAATATTCACATTAAAATTATTTAAGTTGTTCAGTTGCGTCATTGGGATGAAATGTTTAGTATATTAACACTTCTTTGAAAGATGAAGGACGCTCTGAGTGGTTAGGGGTATCCTTGAACGCGATGATCAATGCCGGGGAATGAGGGGTGTAGACACGTTGGAACGAACTAATTAGGGTTCCCACACATTCATTTCTATAATTTCTCGAGGCAAATTGATGATTTTCCAAGACAACTTTTTGCCATTTACAAAGACAAAGGACAAAAGTTCCATCAGTACATACTGTCAACAACAACAACAACAACAACAACAACAACAACAATTATGAAAACGATAGGAAAGCGAAGAGTATCTGAGGAATTATCAGGTCATCCCATAAGTAATGTCGTTTTTTAGATCGGAATTTGAAGGACAAAAAAAATTCAACTGAAACTTTTTAATCTAGTATATATATTTTCCATCGGAATCAATGACACTCTGCCAACGTCCTACAAGCTTTTCAATGCCATGTTTATAAAATCCAGGCGGTTTTGAGGCAAAAAAACGTACAAAGACTGGTGTGCAGGTCATCTAAAGAAGTATACTTGCAAGATAGTTTTGCAGACTCCTGAAGAGATGATAATCTGAAGGCGCAAGGTCTGGAGAATATGGGGATGTGGAAGTTTTTCCCACCCAAGCTCCTCAATTTTTGCAGAAGTAATCCGAGCGGTATGAGGACGTGCGTTGTCGTGGTGGAACACGATTCCTTTCCGATTGAAGGTCTCTTTTCTTTTAGTGCGGTGTTCAGTCGATCCAGTTGTTGACAGTAGACTTGAGCTGTGATTGTTTGGTTGTGTGGTAAGGTTTCAAAGGTATTACACCACCTTTATCCCACCAAGCACTAAGCAACACCTTCCGAGGGTGAAGATTTGGTTTTGGCTGTGGTGTCGCTGGTTCTCCAGCACAAACCCACTGTCGACGGCGCTTAACATTCACGGGAATAAAGAGCTGTGCTAATGTTTACCCGCACCCTCAGATTGTCGACCGACAATTCATGTGGCACCCATTTTCCTAACTTAGGCACTTTCCCGAGTTGTTGCAAATGTCAATGGATGGTGGACGGGGATGAATTGAGTTTCTGAGCCAATTCTTCGACAGTTGTTGAACAGTCTTCTTCAAGTGCGGCTAACAGCAGGTCATCATCAAACTCAGCAGGGCGTCCAGAGCGTGCTGCATCTGTCAAACAGCAGTCACCATTCCTAAACTTTTGAAACCATCTTTGCCATTTCCTCACATGCAGAATATCGTTGCCATAAACTTCCTGAATGTTTCGCGTTGCTTCAGTAGCACTATTCCCTTTTTTGAACTCGTAAAGCATTATATGCCTGATATGCTCTTCTGATACCGCCATGTTTATGAGTGGTTCACATAAAGCAAAACACACGTCTTCATTGGTCAAGGTCTGTAAAGTATGTAGCGAAACACGATAGATCTCCTCTTAGATATAACCTTCGGAAAATTTATGCTTAAACCGAGTAGGACTAGTTTAAACTTAATCTATCGTAAAAAATTACATTACTTATGGGATGACCTGATATCTAGGAAAGGTAAGAGTATAGCTAATAATTTTTTGTTGAGATGGTCTTTTCCTCCCCTTACAGGCTTACACCCATCCGATCCACTCACTGTTTTACAAAAGGGGCTTTTTTTTTGTTTTTATTCTAAATTAATTTTTTGTTCTAAAAAAATTTTTAAGAATGTATTTATTTTCTTTTTTACATTTACTCACTCAACAAACTTGAAGACTGCCATAGCGATCATACTCAAATTCTGCCACATGACATAGCTGTCTCCGACAAAATTCCAGGACCTTTTACTTTTGACCAGTTTCCATGACATTTCCAGGACTTTCCAGGACAAGAAATTTTACCAAAATTTTCCAGGATTTTCCAGTGCTGTGGGAACCCTGACCAATTATACCACTGTTTGGTCACACCAACTAACTGTTTAGAACATATTTTCCCTGGAAAATAAACGTTCTTAACCAAATAGATTCACATTTTATAAATGTAAAAATGAACAGTGAATAATCAATATTCATTTTTACATGAGAAACCAAAATCGCCTGAGCAAGTTTGGATAGAATTTCGATTTTTGCGTTCTATTTTTTTTTCAGTGTCACAACCATACGACCTACTCTTTCTATGGTTTAGTCGTATCCATATTTCCATTTTTCATTTGTTAGAGAATTTATTATAATTAATTATGGTTCTCTTGCATCTAATCCTCATCCCTAAATTTTATTAGATTATGCATAAACACTGCATATGGCATGATTGGAACCCTTGTTTGTACTTCTTTATTCATTACTGTATTCCTCTAATTCATCTTTTTCTAAATTCTTCCAATAATGACTTGTACTGTACGTACAAATTAAATAACTATGGCGTATTAATTATGAATTGACGTATGGAATAATTTGAATAACTATGACGTCATAAAGTAGCTTAATTCCCTTCACATTTTCCCGTCATTAATTTCCCTTCATCATATCTCTAGTATACAATGTATGGAAATTCTTTAACATAATAATAAAAGCTGTACACTCTATACGTCATTATTTATATGTTATGGCCTGTCTGGTATGATGCAATATAACTATTATTCGACCATATTCACCCATACGTCCATTCTTTTCTTGACCATTATCCTTTATCAATTTTATTAAATATTCATTTTACTCGTGTCAGTCTATGAAATGTGTACAAAACTTTATGCATCCCTACCTGTTCGTTCAAAGTCGTGCAAATACGTTCGCATGTATTATATATATATATATATATATATATAAATTTTTTTGTTTATTTTAATTATTTCACTCCTCGCAAGACGGAAGTGTTCGAATTCTGCTAACCACAGCGAAAGCGAGCGCTTCTAAGATAAAAAAAAATTTTGAGTAATATATATTATACACAAACTCAGAATGGTCCCCTGAGAAACTTATATGTTAAACACAGACCGTGCATGGACTATAGTGGATTTAATTTTCCCAGAAGAGTTCCTTGTTCCATGCACGGTCTGTGTTTAACATATATATATATATATATATATATATATATATATACCGTATATGCCCATGTACTTTGCATTATATTACTAACATCTTAATTGTCTATAAATATGAAACACTGTAAAAACAAAACAAGGCTATAGTTAACCGTTTACTTGTAATTAACTGTAATACTTTAATATAATGTAATTAATGTACTTTAATGGAATTGTAATTAACGATAATAAGTGAATATGAATTAATTGGTAATTATAATAATAATTGTAATAAACCAAAATTACAACGTACTCAGTGATGTACTTAGGATTGTACTCAATGTCCGACCCGACATTATGTTGCCATTTGTTCTTTAACTAACTTTCTTAATCATTTTTTTAGATTAGATGCATTCTCTCTTCGTTATAAAAGATGAAGTCATGTCTTGCCTTAACCTTTTAATTTTCATATGCATATCTTAATATAAGAATGCATAGTTCAATTTCCGTTTCTAATTAACTCGGCAGACCCGGAAAACATCAGCTCTGAAAATACGCTGTTTAAGATAAAAATATGACTTCCTCTTTCTATATCCTGCTTATCTGTTTAACGATTATTTTTTATTATTTTTTAAATTTTTATTTGGAATCTTTCAAAATTCTGATCACGTGTTGAAAGGGGGAAACTTAACCTTCAAACTGCACTCCCCCAAAATTTAGATTATATGTAAAGCATGTAATTGTAAAATAACTTCACTACTTCGATGATGATTTCTTCTTAGCCTTCACTCCCAGAGGAGGGGGAAGAGGCCCCTTGCCTCCTTAATTTTTTTAGATCCCGGCCTGAGCCATTGTCGAAAGAGGTCGAACCACTACCCTTGTAAATTCAGAGCACTACCTGTACATTTTTAGAAGTAACTTACCATGAAGGAAAGTTTTTTATCTTTTCCTTCGAGCCGTGCTCTCGTCCGAGAACTCAGTCAATAAAGTCGATAAGTTATAAAAAGAAAATCGGCGAACCAAGAGAAAGTATCAGAGTATTATAGAAAGAGAAGAATTAACAACTGTCGACCCTATAGCGAGAGAAAAAAATTAGGATGTTATAGAAGAAACTACTGTAAGTAACATCTGTTGCTGCCTCCTAACCAGAACCCCCGTCGACTTCGAACCAACCCAGGCCATAGACGAAGAGGTTAACATAAACACACACACACACACACACACATATATATATATATATATGTGGTGTGTGTGTGTGTGTTGTGTGTGTGTGTGTGTGGTGTGTGTGTGAAAAATATTTAAGTTATATAGTGTAACTTGAAAAACTTTAAGGTATTAAAAAATTTTGTGTCGACATTCAGTTAAAATTAAAATAAAACCGTAGTACAATTTCAAAATTACTGTGTTTTTGTCTCTTCTTCAATCAAAAGCGTTCGTTTGAAGTGAAAGTATTTCATTCACTTTAATTGTGGAAAGTAGTAAAAACTATATTTTACGAATTTTCCTACTATATAATATCAGCCCGAACTTTCTAAAATAATTTGGAACTGAAACTTTCAAATTTATGAATAAAAATCTTCTTTCTCCATAGATGAGAAAGCAAAACTTTGAAAGCAAAAAAGGATTTAACGTATACTATATACAGTATTGTTGTTCCAACTGACACTTTCATGTCCACTGATTATGAAATATCATTTTAGTTGGTTGATTTGTGACAAGCGCGTGTTTTCTGCTATTTTATCTTCGAGTTCATGGGTCAGCTAGATCTGAAGAAGGGATAGGGAATGTATGACCGCTCTAGCGGCCAGGCACCAAGTACCCATTATTTTATGGCATCACTTCATAATTTGAAGACTGTTCCGTAAATATTTCAAGATGCCACGTTTGCATACGTACCTCGGAATGGACATTTACCCATTTTGGATTTGTAGATTGTTTAAAATGCCTCACACAGTTGATGCATATTATATGTCACCAGTAACCCGGGGTAGTGTATTTGACTGTATTTTTACTGTGATCAAAGTGAAATGTATCTGACTCGAGAATTTGGGCTTACAGACGAGAAATTAACCAATGACCAAAGAGGCCAAATATGGTTACAGAATGAACACAAAGCAACCTTGCTCTCCAGGTAAGATTTAATCCACGCTCAAGTTACAGTTACGCTACTACCCAGCCGGAAAGTGTAATAAGTGAAATAAGCGAACAAGTAACGATTACTGAGTGACTAGTTACGTCACAGCACTGGTTATTAGACACCTTGCCGAGGCAAACTCTTTCGTCTTTGTCTTTTATCTGGTACTTTACCTTCCTGTTGGAAGTTCGCTTTTATTCAGCCTGTCCCAAAGAAGGGTGACCGCTCTCAAATCCTCTAACTATCATCCAATTGCTTTGATTTCTTGCCTTTCCAAGGTTTTTTAATCTATCATTAATGGGAAGTTTTTATACACTTCTCCACCCGTTTCACAAAGCATCCCTCTCAACAGTCAATCCATTATTTGCGTAGGACGGCTATGGTGCATCTGACCTCTGATCTTTGTACTGCTTATGATTTGAGCAGAGAAAACCTCGTGGCTTTCAATGCCTCAAAAACTCAGTTCTTTCATCTGTCTACTCGTCACAATCGTCCACACGACTACCCTCTTATCTTCAACAATACACAACTCAATCCTTCCTCTTCTCTTAACATTCTTGGTGTTTCCTTTTCCCGTGATCTTTCTTGAAAAGATCACATATACTCTCTTTCTAAAACAGCTTTTAAGAGGTTAGGTGTGCTGTACCGCCTCCGCAGTTTCTTCACCCCACTCAGTTGTTGTCTCTGTAAAGGGGTCTTGTCCGTCCCTCTATGGAATACGCTTTTCATATGTAAGGTGGCTCAACCCACACTGCTCTACTTGACCTAGGGTTTGCGTCTCATCAATTTCCCGCCTTTTACTGACGATCTTCAATCTCTCTCTCTTAGCCACAATGTTGCCTCACTCTCTTTTTACTGTCGTTATTATAACGGATACTGCTCTTCTGAACTTTCTAACTGTATACCTCTTCTTTTAAGGAGAGTTTGCAGTACCAGACTTTCTACACATTATCATCCCTTCTCTGTCCAACTATCTATTGCAAGAGATAATCGGTACTTTCAATCTTTCATTTATTCAACCGGTCAACACTGGAACTACCTTTCTCAATCCATCTTTAGCCCTGTTTATGACCTCCACTCTTTCAAACGCAGAGTGTCCAGACATGTTGAAAACTTTGGACCTTGATTTCGGCTCTCATCTTTTGCTTCTATGGTGGGGGAGGTCGTTTTTGCGGGCATTTGCCCTTGGCTTCTCCTTCCTGCAGAAAAAAACAATGTATTACTATGCAAGCATGTACTATGCTAGGGGCGAGTGCAGATATACACGAGGGCAGTGTTTATATGAGCACCCTACCTTGTGTAATATCTACTATAATAATGGTCACTAAATTCGGTGACAAGTTCCACCACACCACACCACCATTTACAAGACTTACACAACTCATGGGAATTGCAACTACATTAAAGAGTGCAACTACCATCACCCCGCCCCCCTCCCCCAACAAACTTTATGGAAAATAGGAAAAACGAGAAGAAACCTCTGAATACAAACCGGAAAGCAAATTTTTTTCGACATCGCAGACACGATAGGGCTATTAAGCCTATACAACACATACAGTTCACACAGATGAGAACCACCGAGCAGAATCGTTATCAGGCAAGAAGCTATCAGGACAGGTAAACGGAAACGGATCCTTCTCGGAGGACCATTGGGTTACGAAACACGCAACACTAAAGCCTAAAGGATAACGAATTTGGAATGCACAAGAGGCAACGCAAAACTGAAAACAAATATGGTCCTGCCAAATATTTAAGGGCTAAAACCGAACCATCCGCTTAATAAAGTTTCATACCTGAAAGGATTTATGGATGAAACAATGGCCTTAAAGACTGCCAACGAGACTGAAAACTTCGAATATTGCATAGATAAAAAAAGATACAAATCGATGGTTATAACATCATCCAACAGAACAGAAAAACGAAAAGGTAGCTATGCTATATACATACGTGAGAGTCATGCAGAAACAACAATAAGTAAATCAAACAGTTACGCGGAACTTCCAGCCGTAAAAATTGAAAAATTAAACATGATACTAACAGTCATTTACAGACTTCCAAATACTTCAACTACAAAGTTCTCTGATGCCATTGCTGATATCAGAAACCTAATAAAGTCCTTAAACGCCATCCCCCAATATAATACTCTGAGATTTTAATTTCTCATTTATAAAATACAAAAGGGTGGGAATATATATAATGGAATCTTTTTTCTTTTTCCTTGTGGGTTTGCATCATTCTTGCATCATATATATATATATATATATATATATATATATAATATATATATATATGTAAAATAACGCACTGTCGCGACGAAGTATGGAGAAGGAAACCACTCTTCAGGAAGACGTACATTTTTATTTCTTAACACCAATACGGTACAGTTTCGGCTCCTCGCGAGCCCTTCTCAATTGGTAATGACTAGGGCGAGCCAATTTTAACCTAAAGAATTGAAATGATTAACTTTATTCTTACCAATTATTAACTTTATTTAACCTAAAAATCTTTATTTGCAACAGTAGTACAGCCGCAAAAAGGTAGAGTGCAGGAATGTTGCAAGAGATAATGATCAATGTTGCAAAAGGGGATGGGGTATGCAACAACTCAATGTTGCAAAGGGGTGGGGGGATGTTGCAGGTGCAACAAGGCGTTATGAAACTTGGAGGCCGCGTCATCCCCCAAGAGAAAGACAGGAGAAGGAGAGAAAGGATGAGAGGTGTTCACCTGGCAGGAGCCAAGTGCATAATAACGCTTCAGCCGACCCGCCGTCCTCTTATAGACCCCTAATCAGCCAGTTGGCTTAGAAGGAGCCATGGGAGGGGTACACTTGAAGGGGAGAGAGGGGAGGGATCTTCGGGGGGAGAAGGGAGGATGACCTCCCTCCAAAGGGGTTGCCTTAGCCTAAGAGAGAAAGGATAGACGGAGGAGGACTTTGGGGGGACAAGGTGGGATGTCCTAACCCCCCAAAGGGAAACTAAGCTAAGTCTTAACCTAAGAAGGGGAGGAGAGAGTTCTTTATTCAACAGCTGTCATCATCAAACTGCCAGCTCCGAACCCAAGCGGGTCTTATATAGATGATGGTTGAGTTGCCACGTACCATTTTTTATTTCAATTATACAGGTATACATTATTAGGGTGAGTTGTTAGATACAACCATTTATTTTAATTCGTTACCAAAGCATACAGACTTTCTCTTGAAAATCGAAATTGACAAAAAGAAAATGTTTATCAATTAAATAAATAGAATTTGCCTTCTACTGCACAAAAAGTAATATAATACGTACAATCGTCAAATAATAGTTCAGACGAAATGCACACACACACACACACACACACACACACACACCACAAAATTGAACAACTTTCTCCTAACCTCATATATATATATATATATATATATATATATATATAAAGAATCATATTAACTGTATCTATTTAATTTTGTCATTCCTTATATATATATATATATATATATATATATATATATATATATATATATATATATATATATAAACGGATTTTCACCTTAAAGTGAATTAAAACAATATTAACAATAAAAAAAATCATTAAACAATTGGCTTAGCAAAAGAAATCGTTCCATTAACATATTCTCAAATCTATACACACACACACACACACACACACACACACACACACACAAACCTCTGTATATATTATGTGAATGAAAATCAGAAAAATGCCAAAAGTATATTAATTTAAAGCAAATGAATTTTCTCCTTTTAAGAGAATCAGTTATTAAAACCAATATTAACAATATAAGAAATTAATTATTTAAACACCGTTCTATTTACTTTCTTTCAGTTATTAAAACGAATCCCAATATTAACTTTTAGAATAATGTTTTAACATTGTGTTGAGACGTCAGCGAAAGGAGGCAGGTAAGCAAGAGATCGAGCAAAAAGGTCCAGCCCGAGGCCTTTTAAAACCGCAAACTGGCGAGAAGGAATTTGGGTTGAACTTTCTCGCTCTCAAAGACCCGAATCCACCACTTCTAGCTCTCCATGCGTTTGTCTTGTAAATAAAAAATGTTTTATATTTTATCAACTTAGTTATTTTTATTTAAACATAATTTGTATGGTGTCATATTCACAGAGAACATCTCTGTTATTGAATTGGAAAAATATATTATTATTATACATTTTTCAAAAATTAACACACACACACACACAAACACACACACACGCACACACACACACCCACACAAAGTTTTGCTTATTCTTTTCTTTTTTAAAAATATAAATAAAGGAATGGAAATATTTACACACACACACACACACTATATATATATATATATATATATATATATATATATATATATATATACACACATATGGAAGGAAGGACTTCATATATATATATATATATAGGGTGGTACAAATTACAGTAGTAATAATAATAATTAACTCCTTTTCGCCGAATTGCAATGGCCAACTTTTCACCCGCATTAGACCTACAGTTTAACGTGGAAACCGAATCAGAAATACATCTCGTCAGGGAATGACTGCTCACTGTTTTGGCAAACCTTTCTTTTGTTTCAAAAACAGAAAAAATATCATTACACACTTTACACTTTCTCCTTATAATTTATATATATATATATAGAGAAAGAATCAATTTCGGATTTTTAATTTTCACAAAAAGGGTCTATTTACTTTTTGTCACTCCTCTACATATAAAACTTTTCATATCATTTCCTTGTCATGTCATTTCACTTCATTTCACTAATCTCATATCATTTCACTCATCTCATTTACTTTCAGCTTCTCTAACCGCGAAAATTACGGCTAAGTTTCCTTTTGGTCTAAATCCTTCCATTCAACTCGACAAAACCTCGCTTGAGTCCAAATGTTAAAAATATTATGCTTATTACTACTCAGGTTAAAAACTTTATTTATACTAAAGGTGAGAGAGAGAGAGAGAGAGAGAGAGAGAGAGAGAGAGAGATTGAGAGAGAGAGAGAGAGAGAGGACCACACACACACACACACTATATATATATATATATATATATAGGATGATATGCACAAAGACAATCTAGAGGATGAAACGGCTCTGCGTAGGGACAAGAAAGTCATCAGCCCCCCATTTCCCCATCTCTCATATATCAATGCACGGTTGTTCATCACACCGTCTTAGATCCACAGTTTAACGTGGAAACCGATTACTCTTTTCTTTTTTAAAAAATATAATTAAAGGAATAAATATATTTATAATTTCTTTATTATAAAATCCTCTCGATTACAGTAGTGATTATTGATCCGGGAATAGTGTTGCTGCAAAACATGGTGATGCACAATGTAGATTTTTCTATGTAGTAATAATAATAGTAATTATCTCTTTCTCGCCGATTTGTTCATTTTGACAAAGATTAAGTTTTCACCCGCATTAGACCTACAGTTTAACGTGGATTCAGAAATACATCTCGTCAGGGAATGATTGCTCACTATTTCACATCATAATTTCATCGAGATAATTCAAGCTCATATACAGGACCTACATTGTCTATAAGATCTGTGACGCGTGGAACATGCGGCCTTCAGAAGATGTGAACATCTGCTCTGTGGATCAGTTCAAGAAAATGAATAACCCGAACCTTGCGATGTAGGAATTTTTTCCATGGAACCGTAACCACTGACACATTCTCGGTACGGATTGCAATACTTATTGAGGTACTTCTTGTCCTTGTATCTCCCTCATGTGCACCTTCCACATTGTGTCCAACAACACAGAAGCTCTTTCCAAAATTGTTGTAAGATGCAAAAAGTGTAATGAAAAAGAACAGCTTCAGAGTTCATTCACACCATTCGTACACTTATCTCGTGTACGCAGTGTACACCTTCCACATTGTCCGACAACACAGAAGCTCTTTCTAAAATTGTAGCAAAAAGATACAAAAAGTGTAATGAAAAAGAACAGCTTTAGAGTTCATTCACACCATGCGTACATTTATCTCGTGTACACAGTGTACACCTTCCACATTGTGTCGGACAACACAGAAGCTCTTTCCAAAATTGTAGCAAGAAGATACAAAAAGTGTAATGAAAAAGAACAGCTTCAGAGTTCATTCACACAATGCGTACACTTATCTCGTGTACACAGTGTACACCTTCCACATTGTGTCCGACAACACAGAAGCTCTTTCCAAATTTGTTGTGAAAGTGTAATGACAAAAAAAGAACAGCCTCAGAGTTCATTTACACCATGCATACACTTATCACGTGTACACAGTTAGTAGGAAATAAAACACCAATTAAACTCTAGACTCATTCAAAATATCATAAAGTAAGCATATAACACTCCTCAATTTCGGCGAACAGATGATGGAGTGACCCGTGGTACGGATGCCACGTAAAACTGTAGATCCCTGCGAGTTATCATTTAAACTAAACAAGCTTCTTAATTCGACATCGTTGAAACCGTGTAAGAACTTGAACACCTCGATGAGTTGACCACGCAGCCACCGAGTTTCCATCGAAAACAATAGGATGCCCATTTATCTACCAACCACCCAGGCATTTTCGTACATTTCCACAAACTAAATACAATTTATTCACACTCCGGCACACTATTTGAGAGAAACATGTGCCCATATTTTTTCCTTTTTGCATAGCAAACGATACTCGTCTCTAATTTCTATTAAATACTCATGCAGACCTTTAGCCACAATCACACTACAATCCTCGTCATGATATATATTAATGTAGTGGTACATCTGAAATCCACGGTTTGCACCGCTCAATTGAGTACGCAGGGGTAGAGATATCCCCAGGTAGTAGCAGGAGTCACGTGACCGATCATACAGGGGTCGGAGCTTAGGGCAGATAATTCAAATGAATGAATTTATTAATATCTTACAAACTGTTAATTTGTAGTCGAAAGAATAAGCACGAGATATCCCATTATAAAAGTTACGCCAGGAATTCCGGGGGGTACTGTGGTACAATAGTACCCCGGGTAGAGTTTAAGGGTTAAACTTGCAAAAAACTCGTAATAGTTTTGATACTACGATTTCAAGGTGTTACGCACTTCTCTGTTCATAGTTAAACATAGGCGTAAGTTTTCTTCCAAACTGATATTATGTCAGTTTAAAACTTAAGCTTACATAATGTCTAGTTAACTTTAAACATGCTTTTTGTTATGTATTAAAATCAATTACTTAGTTGAGATTTGATAGTTCTTACTCTTTCGAACTCTGTTATCTGAAAGCTCTACACTCTATGATCCTTATAGTTTTCAGTCCTATTTATTAAGGTTATCTTAAAAGGGCAGGACGTAGAATTGAACTCTTACTGTGATAACTTTATTCTCAAATGAAAGGAGTTAAGTTTCTTTAGAGGGGTGTTGAGATGGTGAAGGAGAGAGTAGGTCTACTCTTTACAATCCCTACTTTTATAGTTAGACATTTGATCGAGACGATTTTGTAACACTGATGTCGATGTGTAACATTGGCGCAACTTCTCCAGATTGATATATAATACTAATAGAAGAAATCAGTTTTAGTATTTTGGTAAATATGTTTATATATTTAGACGTTATATTGACGTATTTGGCAACTTTATTGGAAACAGATTCAAACAAACTAAGGCTCTGATTGACTTGAAAGAGCTTGGTAATGACGTCACAACGGGTACTAGGACAATATCCCCCCGAGGACAAAATCCCCCCTAGGACAAAATCCCCCAGGATTTTTATCTAGCAACTAAGACAAAAAAAATTATCTACCAACTAACGCTAAACTTTTTCCGCAGCTTCTTCCGATTTATATAAAAAGTTTCTATGAATGAAACCTAATATTCTCTGACCAACCAACTAGTTTATTTCCAAAATTTTATCCAAAAGTTTACCTCGATTTACAAATAGCTTTAATTTTAGTTCGCATTCTGCTTTCACCCATAGAAGATGGAGTTCGTTAAAAGTAATAAAGGACAAGTTAAATTGTTATATGAAGGCTATATTTATGTGAAGCAGAAAGAATTGGCAAATGGTGTAGTATCCTACGAATGTGAACGCCGAAGGTCTAAAGCTTCATGTAAAGCAAAGGTGAAAGTGTTGCAAAGTGAAATTATCGAAAAATTGCACAATCACACCCATGCACCAGATACGCCACAATGTGAAGCTACAAAAGTATTTCAAGAAATTAAGAAACGTGCAAGAGAAACAGAAGAAACCACGCAATAGATTATCACAGAAGCTTGTGCATCAATATCAGAAGAAGTAGCGACGAAAATACCTTCCCTTCATCATCTTCGGCGAGATGTTATACGCTACAGACAGAAGAATAAGAACCATTTACCTTTGCCAACATGTGCTCAGGATCTTGTTATACCTGAAAATTTTATCCAAACGGCTGATGGTGAAAATTTTTTGTTGCATGATTCAACGTCTGGAGGTAAGAGAATTTTAATATTTGGAACTGCTAAAAGCATAGAATTTTTAGCAAATTCCTCTCATTGGTTCTTTGATGGAGCATTTAAAGTAGTTCCTGAAATTTTTACTCAACTGTATACAATTCATGCCTTAACAGAGCAACATACAGTACCCTGCATCTATGCACTTTTGCCTGATAAAACTCAAACAACTTATACCAAACTGATACAAGAGGTAAATAATATGACAAATTGTACTCCTACAAGTGCAATGGTTGATTTTGAAAAGGCGATGCTGAATTCTTTACTAGATAGCTTTCCTGAGTTACAAGTCAAAGGATGTTTTTTCCACTTATGCCAGAATATTTATAGAAAAATACAGCAGTTTGGATTTCAGAAACAATATCAGGAAAACAATGATTTCTCTCTCAAAACGAGAATGATAGCAGCCCTTGCCTTTGTACCCCTGAAGATGTTGAGGCTGCTTTTGAACAGCTACATGATCTTCTACCAGTAGAAGCCTTGCCAATCTTAGATTATTTTGAAGATAACTATATGGAAGACCATGTCGACGAGGACGCCGAGAGCCAACATTTAGTATATCTATATGGAATATGCGCGCAAGAACAAATGCTGAGCTCCCACGGACAAACAATTCTGTTGAAGGTTGGCATAGGCGCTTTGCTTCTTTTTCTGGGTGCTCTCATCCAAATATTTGGAAGTTTCTAAATGTCCTTGAAAGAGAAATAAGTTTTCAAAACGTTCAAATGGCCCAAAGTATTGCCGGCCTCTCAACTGAACCACCAAGAAAGGAATACAAAGCTTCTGCATATCGTATTCTAAATATTTTACAGGATTATGAAAATAGAACAAATTTAGATTTTCTCAGAGGCATCGCATTTAATTTAAGTTTTTAGTCTTCGATTTTACTTTATATTTGTCATTTTGTTTTATCATTAAATTGTTATCAATAAATTGTTTTATTATTAAATCGTTTTACTTTTGACTTCGGGGGATTTTTTTATATTGATTATCCTTTAATTTTTTTTTAAATTCGATGGGGAATTTTGTTCTAGGGGGGGGATTTTGTCCTAGGGGGGATTTTGTCCTAGGGGGATTTTGTCCTCGGGGGGATTTTGTCCTGATACCGTCACAACGACATTGTATAAAGGCAGGCGAAACTTTCATTTTAATTCATTACAAGATTGGAAATAGAGGATGGAGTCGTGTTAGTTATCTCTCTGCGCTTTGACCAATTGTTAAGTGATGAACATGATATCTGACGTTCCAAACGGGTTTGAAGCATGCAAGTTAATAAATATATCACTCGGTAAAATTGCATCCAGACGTTCCGGAAGAGCTGGGGCATCTTTGCATAAATCATTATTAGTTGCCACTGTGTTACATAAAGCCCGTTTTGTTTACTTAGAAGAAGCACATAATTACAACCACACCATATTTTCCCCGCCACAAGGGCAACCTTGGTTTAACTTTACTTGTCCTATTGCTAACAGCAACAGAGATGGTTTTTCAGAAATTGCCGTTGTCAACCATCTCCTGGATCATATTTGTGCACAGAATCGTGCAAATTCTATTCTTCGAGCAGCCAAAATTTCCTTCCTGCAATAAAATTGTGAAAATCTATACAATTCTAAGTCTTCTCGCTCTTTCTGACATCTAGTTAAGAGCCTCGCTATCAACTCTACACAAAGCTGAACTATTCGCTCGAACTTTCATTTCCAACTCAAACCTAAACGAATCCAGTGCTATTCGCCGACATAATTATGTCTGAAACAACCACAATCGCATCATTGTGCTTTACTGTGTTCAAGAACAAATTCATGCCTAAAGACGCCTTAGCCGTGGAAAACTCTTTCGTCTTTCAGCTGATATTATTCATTCCTGATCAAAGTTCGCTTTCACTCAGCATGTCCTAAAGAAGAGTGATCACTCTCAACCTTCCAACTATCTTCCATTTGCATTGTTTTCAGGCCTTTGTAATGCTTTTGAATACATCCTTAATAGGAAAAATCTTAATCACCCCTCTTCTTACAGATCGCTAGTATGGGTCCTCCATGGGAGCTCTACTGGCGATCTTTCTGCATATCTCTCTAAGTCTTGGTCATCCCCTTTATGGGATTTCGGTGAAACCTTTGTTATTGCGATATACATATCAAAAGCTTTTGATAGAGTCTGGTACAAATCTTTAATTTCGAAACTGCAGTCCTTTGGTTTCAATCCTTCTATCTGTGTCTGCCTCTCTATTTTCCTTTCTGGACGATCTATCGACGCGGATGTAGTTGGCCGCGGTTTTTCTCCTAAAGCTAATAACACTAATGTTCCTCAGATTCTGTACTGTCACCCACTCTTTAACTTTTATTGATCAATTAAGTCGCACTCTCTGACCAATCCACAAACTTTACCAAAATTACACACTTTTCAATGGAATAAATGAAACATTTAAACATCCCAAGCTTTTATTATATAAAATATATAATTAGTTTATATAATACACGACCTTAAATACAAATTCTTTTATCACGTAGTGAATTACACTGTGCATGTATGAGTACGTACAAGCTACATTAATAAAAAACGTTTTTACTAAGAAGTTACGAGACGAAAACCGTCTGGAGTGAGTCTATAGAAATTCAAGGATTCCAAGTTGATCACGAGAGAAGATATGTGGTCAACTTCCACGCTGCAAAATCTCGCCGTCCGCTGACTGCTCAGAACAACGACAAGAGGTGAGATCGAATCCACATGAGCACAAAATTTTAGGATCGCAAAAATAACAGCCTGAGCATTGTTCCTGTTCCAAACCAGCTTTTAAACGTTTTGGTAAAATTGAGGAAACTGCTGTCTCTGTTTCCTGATCAGAGACTCTCCGCCTTCTTCTGGTATGGTGCAAGGATTCGTTGCAAATATATTCACTGTTCGAGTCTACTTCACTGTCGCTGTCTTCTAATCTAGATTTACACTCTTCACTAATGCATTCAATGGTTGAATAATCATCTTGGTTGGTATTATTGGCACCACAATCGAGAAGCATCACTGGGGTAACGGACATTTCAGGTAATGGTGTGGTTGCACGAGGTGGGTCGGGGGCAAGCTCCTCAGGTTGCCCTTGTGGCGGGGAAAATATGGTGTGGTGGGAATTATGTGCTTCTCCTAAGTAAACAAAACGGGCTTTATACAACACAGTGGCAACTAATAATGATTTATGCAAAGTTGCCCCAGCTCTTCCGGAACGTCTGGATGCAATTTTACCGAGTGATATATTTATCAACTTGCGTGCTTCAAACCCGTTTGGAACGTCAGATATCATGTTCATCACTTAACAATTGGTCAAGGCACAGAGAGATAACTAACACGACTCCATCCTCTATTTCCAATCTTGTAATGAATTAAAATGAAAGTTTCGCCTGCCTTTATACAATGTCGTTGTGACGTCATTACCAAGCTCTTTCAAGTCAATCAGAGCCTTAGTTTGTTTGAATCTGTTTCCAATAAAGTTGCCAAATACGTCAATATAACGTCTAAATATATAAACATATTTACCAAAATACTAAAACTGATTTCTTCTATTAGTATTATATAACAATCTGGAGAAGTTGCGCCAATGTTAAACATCGACTTCAGTGTTACAAAATCGTCTCGTTCAAATGTCTAACTATAAAAGTAGGGATTGTAAAGAGTAGACCTACTCTCTCCTTCACCATCTCAACACCCCTCTAAAGAAACTTAACTCCTTTCATTTGAGAATAAAGTTATCACAGTAAGAGTTCATTTCTACATCCTGTCCTTTTAAGATAACCTTAATAAATAGGATTGAAAACTATAAGGATCACAGAGTGTAGAGCTTTCAGATAACAGAGTTCGAAAGAGTAAGAACTATCAAATCTCAACTAAGTAATTGATTTTAATACATAACAAAAAGCATGTTTAAAGTTAACTAGACATTATGTAAGCTTAAGTTTTAAACTGACATAATAACAGTTTGGAAGAAAACTTACGCCTATGTTTAACTATGAACAGAGAAGTGCGTAACACCTTGAAATCGTAGTATCAAAACTATTACGAGTTTTTTGCAAGTTTAACCCTTAAACTCTACCCGGGGTACTATTGTACCCCAGTACCCCCCGGAATTCCTGGCGTAACTTTTATAATGGGATATCTCGTGCTTATTCTTTCGACTACAAATTAACAGTTTGTAAGATATTAATAAATTCATTCATTTGAATTATCTGTCCTAAGCTCCGACCCCTGTATGATCGGTCACGTGACTCCTGCTACTACCTGGGAATATCTCTACCCCTGCGTACTCAGTTGAGCGGTGCAAACCGTGGATTTCAGATGTACCACTACATTAATATATATCATGACGAGGATTGTAGTGAGATTGTGGCTAAAGGTCTGCATGAGTATTTAATAGAAATTAGAGACGAGTATCGTTTGCTATGCAAAAAGGAAAAAATATGGGCACATGTTTCTCTCAAATAGTGTGCCGGTGTGAATAAATTGTATTTAGTTTGTGGAAATGTACGAAAATGCCAGGGTGGTTGGTAGATAAATGGGCATCCTATTTTTTTCGCTGGAAACTCAGTGGCTGCGTGGTCAACTCATCGAGGTGTTCAAGTTCTTACACAGTTTCAACGATGTCGAATTAAGAAGCTTGTTTAGTTTAAATGATAACTCGCAGGGATCTACAGTTTTACGTGGCATCCGTACCACGGGTCACTACATCATCTGTTCGCCGAAATTGAGGAGTGTTATATGCTTACTTTAGGATATTTTGAATGAGTCTAGAGTTTAATTAGTGTTTTATTTCCCACTAACTGTGTACACGTGATAAGTGTATGCATGGTGTAAATGAACTCTGAGGCTGTTCTTTTTTTGTCATTACACTTTCACAACAATTTTGGAAAGAGCTTCTGTGTTGTCGGACACAATGTGGAAGGTGTACACTGTGTACACGAGATAAGTGTACGCATGGTGTGAATGAACTCTGAAGCTGTTCTTTTTCATTACACTTTTTGTATCTTCTTGCTACAATTTTAGAAAGAGCTTCTGTGTTGTCGGACACAATGTGGAAGGTGTACACTGCGTACACGAGATAAATGTACGCATGGTGTGAATGAACTCTGAAGCTGTTCTTTTTCATTACACTTTTTGCATCTTCTTACAACAATTTTGGAAAGAGCTTGTGTGTTGTTGGACACAATGTGGAAGGTGCACATGAGGGAGATACAAGGACAAGAAGTACCTCAATAAGTATTGCAATCCGTACCGAGAATGTATCAGTGGTTACGGTTCCATGGAAAAAATTCCTGCATGGCAAGGTTCGGGTTATCCATTTTCTTGAACTGATCCACAGAGCAGATGTTCACATCTTCTGAAGGCCGCATGTTCCACGCGTCACAGATCTTATAGACAATGTAGGTCCTGTATATGAGCTTGAATTATCTCGATGAAATTATGATGTGAAATAGTGAGCAATCATTCCCTGACGAGATGTATTTCTGAATCCACGTTAAACTGTAGGTCTAATGCGGGTGAAAACTTAATCTTTGTCAAAATGAACAAATCGGCGAGAAAGAGATAATTACTATTATTATTACTACATAGAAAAATCTACATTGTGCATCACCATGTTTTGCAGCAACACTATTCCCGGATCAATAATCACTACTGTAATCGAGAGGATTTTATAATAAAGAAATTATAAATATATTTATTCCTTTAATTATATTTTTTAAAAAAGAAAAGAGTAATCGGTTTCCACGTTAAACTGTGGATCTAAGACGGTGTGATGAACAACCGTGCATTGATATATGAGAGATGGGGAAATGGGGGCTGATGACTTTCTTGTCCGTACGCGGAGCCGTTTCATCCTCTAGATTGTCTTTGTGCATATCATCGTATCTATATATATATATATATGTATGTGTGTGTGTGTGTGTGTGTGATCCTCTCTCTCTCTCTCTCTCACCTTTAGTATAAATAAAGTTTTTAACTTGAGTAGTAACAAGCATAATATTTTTAACATTTGGACTCAAGCGAGGTTTTGTCGAGTTGAATGGAAGGATTTAGATCAAAAGGAAACTTAGCGGTAATTTGCGGTAATTTTCGCAGTTAGCGTAAGACGCATCTGCTCAGAATTTTTGTCCAGAGAAGCTGAAAGTAAATGAGATAAGTGAAATGATATGAGATTAGTGAAATGAAGTGAAATGACATGACAATGAAATGATATGAAAAGTTTTATATGTAGAGGAGTGACAAAAAGTAAATAGACCCTTTGGTGTGAAAATTAAAAATCCGAAATTGATTCTCTATATATATATATATATATTATATATATATATAAATTATAAGGAGAAAGTGAAAAGTGTGTAATGATATTTTTTCTGTTTTTGAAACACAAGAAAGGTTTGCCAAAAGAGTGAGCAGTCATTCCCTGACGAGATGTATTTCTAATTCGTTTCCACGTTAAACTGTAGGTCTAATGCGGGTGAAAAGCTTGACCATTGCAATTCGGCGAAAAGGAGTTAATTATTATTATAACTACTGTAATTTGTACCACCCTATATATATATATATATATATATATATATATATGAAGTCCTTCTTCCATATATATATATATATATAGTGTGTGTGTGTGTGTGTGTGTGTGTGTGTGTAAATATTTCCATTCCTTTATTTATATTTTTAAAAAAGAAAAGAATAAGCAAAACTTTGTGTGGTGTGTGTGTGTGTGTGTGTGTGTGTGTGTGTGTGTTAATTTTTGAAAAATGTATAATAATATATTTTTCCAATTCAATAACAGAGATGTTCTCTATGAATATGACACCATACAAATTATGTTTAAATAAAAATAACTAAGTTGATAAAATATAAAACATTTTTTATTTACAAGACAAACGCATGGAGAGCTAGAAGAGGTGGATTCGAGTCTTTGAGAGAGAGAAAGTTCAACCTAAATTCCTTCTCGCCAGTTTGCGGTTTTAAAAGGCCTCGGGTTGGACCTTTTTGCTCGATCTCTTGCTTACCTGCCTCCTTTCGCTGACGTCTGAACACAATGTTAAAACATTATTCTAAAAGTTAATATTGGGATTCGTTTTAATAACTGAAAGAAAGTAGAACGGCGTTGAAATAATTAATTTCTTATATTGTTAATATTGGTTTTAATAACTGATTCTCTTAAAAGGAGAAAATTCATTTGCTTTAAATTAATATACTTTTGGCATTTTTCTGATTTTCATTCACATAATATATACAGAGGTGTGTGTGTGTAAGTGTGTGTGTGTGTATAGATTTGAGAATATGTTAATGGAACGATTTCTTTTGCTAAGCCAATTGTTTAATGATTTTTTTTATTGTTAATATTGTTTTAATTCACTTTAAGGTGAAAATCCGTTCATATATATATAAGAATGACAAAATTAAATAGACAGTTAATATGATTCTTATATATATATATATATATATATATATATATATATATATATATATATATATATATATATATATATATAAATAAGGTAAGGAGAAAGTTGTTCAATTGTGTGTGTGTGTGTGTGTGTGTGTGTGTGTGTGTGTGTATTTCGTCTGAACTATTATTTTGACGATTGTACGTATTATATTACTTTTTGTGCAGTAGAAGGCAAATTCTATGTATTTAATTGATAAACATTTTCTTTTTGTCAATTTCGATTTTCAAGAGAAAGTCTGTATGTTTTGGTAACGAATTAAAATAAATGGTGGTATCTAACAACTCACCCTAATAATGTATACCTGTACAATTAAAATAAAAAATGGTATGTGGCAACTCAACCATCATCTATATAAGACCCGCTTGGCTTCGGAGCTGGCAGTTTGATGATGACAGCTGTTGAATAATGAACTCTCTCCTCCCCTTCTTAGGTTAAGACTTAGCTTAGTTTCCCTTTGGGGGGTTAGGACATCCCACCTTGTCCCCCCAAAGTCCTTCTCCGTCTATCCTTTCTCTCTTAGGCTAAGGCAACCCCTTTGGAGGGAGGTCATCCTCCCTTCTCCCCCCGAAGATCCCTCCCCTCTCTCCCCTTCAAGTGTACCCCGCCCTCCCATGGCTCCTTCTAAGCCAACTGGCTGATTAGGGGTCTATAAGAGGACGGCGGGTCGGCTGAAGCGTTATTATGCACTTGGCTCCTGCCAGGTGAACACCTTTCTTCCTTTCTCTCCTTCTGTCTTTCTCTTGGGGGATAACGCCGCCTCCAAGTTTCATGACCCCTTGTTGCACCTGCAGCATCCCCCCACCCCTTTGCAACATTGGGTTGGTGCATACTCCACTCCCTTTGCAACCCCTACCCCCCTTTGCAACATTTATCATTATCTCTTGCAACATTGCGACATTCCTGCACTCTACCTTTTTGCAGCTATACTACTGCAACTTATTTGTGGATAAATATTAACGGTTAATAATAAAATAAAACGCATCACATTCATTTGTTTATTAAATTATTAACGAACTTATTTAGTGACTGAATTATAATGAAGCATAATGTACTTCTCAATATTTTCCGGCAGGAAGTTTCTGTCTTTTGCCAAAAGTTTTTTCAGTATGGAGAAGCTGCGCTCCACCGCAGCCGAGGTCGCTTGTGCTGCTTATAATTAGGTATATAGTTTGGGCGAAATTTCTTCTCGTAGGAAGGATATGATTTCTTTGATTTCATTCGCTTCGCTTTTAAATTGCGAGGGTCGTCTGCAAAGTTGATCGAAATGAAGTTCTCCTGGGCTTCGGCAATTGTGTAGCAAATTTCTTTAACCTTTTCGATCAGGTCCAATAAAGGCGTGCGTGTAACACCTTTGCAGTGTTGCCAGATTTTCGACCAGCATAGGTTGTTTAACGGCAGCTTAGGCGTTTCTTACAATCGCTCCTTCACCCTGAAACTGGCTCGCAATTTTCTTCACTTCGGGCAAGTGTTCGTAGTAATACAATGCGGCTCGAAGCCAGCTTCCCCAACGAGTCACAATTGGTTCTGGAGGGGTACCAATTTCGTCGAAGAGGAGTCTTGTCTTGTTCTTCACAGTTGCAGCCTTCATACTGCTAATCAAATAATCGACGTTGTTGAACTGTGCCTTGATGCGCAATGCACAATTGTGCAACGCATGTTACGTGAAACAATCGAGGGTAAAAAGGCTTGATGGCATTTCCGGCAGCTACCATATAGGGCGCCGCATCAGAGAGTAGGAGACAAAAATTTTGACGCTCGATATTGAAATATTGCATAATATCATCGACAGTGTGAACTATGATTTTAGTGTTTAGTTTTAGGCATGTTTGAAATTTATATATTCTGCCAAAACTATAAACAAAATTAATATAGTTAATTAAACATGTGATTTATGGTAAACTGAACTGATTCTAATAACAAAAGCCAAAACATAATATTCACATAGTATTCACATATTGTATGAATACACGCCTAACTACCAAATGTAGAAAAGCTCCGAAAAACACTACGTCGATAAATAACGAAAGAGTAATGTAGAAACATAGGCGTACGAGGCGGGGGGTCTGGGAGGGCGGCAGCCCCCCAGAACTAGGGAATTTTAAGCATTTTCAGGGCAGATTTTTCCTGACATTCCTTCGGTTTTTTTTACTTCTTGAGGTGAATTAATTACTTGCTACTATACTTGTAGGTAATAATTAAAACGTAAGTTGAGGACTTACTGAATTCGATATCAACTGCAATACCGTAGTTTTGCTTGTCATTTAGAAATGTTGTAGCAAAATTTTATCTCATTTTTGTAAATTGTAATTTTTTATATAAAAAAGGCTTTAATATATGTTACTCATACTCTAACCTTTGTGTTATTTTATGCTACACATAGTGCTTTGCGGAAATCAAGACTCCCTGAAAATGTTTAGGGCAAATTTTTTTCGCCCCCCAGTAAAGTGCCATCCCATACACCTATGTGTAGA
The DNA here is from genome assembly GCA_023014485.1 of Bathynomus jamesi. Classification (NCBI taxonomy): domain Eukaryota; kingdom Metazoa; phylum Arthropoda; class Malacostraca; order Isopoda; family Cirolanidae; genus Bathynomus; species Bathynomus jamesi. The sequence continues at coordinate 500,901 of JAJOZX010001010.1, forward strand.
AATAATGCATAATCAGCTTGTATAATCATCATTTATCAATGTATAGACTCTATGTAAATAAGAATCCAGAATGCATATTATAACATCATGTTAGAGAACCGGAAGTCATTTACAGTATTTGCTTACGCAGTTTCACTCCACATTTTCGTTAATTTTATTTTATTAATCATCACGAAAGTTTTAACTTACAATAGCAAATTTTTAACCTCATTAATAATTTTATTAACTTTATTAACCTATAACTAAAATATTAACTTTATTAACCTAATAGCAAATTTTAAACCTTATTATTAACTATATTAACTTTGGGTCGCCCTAATAATGACCGTATAAACAGAGAACAGAGTTTATATACACCTGGAAGTTAATTAATTACAGGGATTAGCTGACTAAACCTTCCCATCCTCTTCTCAGAGGAGAGTTAAGTGACCCCCTCCAACCCAGCTTTGACCTGATGGATGTACTTGTGTTGCCTGGGGATTTTTGGAGGGTAATGTTACAAAATTCTTAATTTTATTGCATATAATTTTATTAAAAGAGAATTGACCATCGGATAGATTAAAATATTTTATAGAGCCTATAAGACTAGATTCAACAATTGTACGCTTAACATAATTATTAGATTTCAAAACAAAGTTGCAATTATTGAAATCTATTACATGGTTACAATCCATAACATGACAGAATACCGCACTTTTTTCATTCCTCACCCTCACATCTCTCTTGTATTCATAAGTTCTCTTACTGAGGTCCCTTCCCGTTTCTCTCACATTTATTATCAAGACATTCTTTACATCGTATTTTACAAGGGCCACTCAATATATTTTGCCCCACCTTTTTTTTTCTTTCCAAGTTTCCTTGTAAGTTCCAGAAATTTTGTACACAAGTAGTTACATACCTTTTTACAAGTTTTTATTTTCCCACAGTCTCCATCCTTTTCTACGGCTTTCCTCCACCTCGAAACAAGGGCCCTTATTCCTTGCTGGTAAAAGTCCGCTGGGTTCCGCTGGAGCCACCTTTTAACCTCCTCAACAACCTCATCGTCAATCTGAAACTTTCTTCCACGAATAGCATCCTTCATTGGCCCAAACAAATGGAAGTCTCAACTCTTGTTTGCAAACTGTTGTGTGGTCTTGCGTTATCGTGCAAAAGAAGGACGTCTTCCACTTTTCTCTCCGGTCGAACTCGCTTTATACGTCTCTGGAATCTCTGTAGAGTACAAATATACGCCTCTGATTGTTTGTCCTTTCTTCAAAATGTCCACCAGAATCACCCCTTTCATGTCCCAGAAGATGGTGGCCATAACCTTTCCTGTAGAGGGAGCCATTTTGAACTTTTTCTTGCGTGGGGAGTCTGCGTGATGCCACTCCATGGATTGGCGTTTTATTTCAGGTTCAAAGTGGTGTACCCAAATCTCATCCCCAGTCACAATTCGTGAAAGGAAGTCACCCCCTTCTGTCTCGTATCGAACCAACGACTCAGAAGCAATTTCTTTCGTTTGGGCTTTGTGATCTTCAGTCAGTTCGCGAGAAACAAACCGTGAACTTACTTTTGAGTATCCCAGTTGCTGAACTATCTCCTGGCCCTAATGCTATACATCCTTGAATACTGAAGGAATTAACCATAACTATAGCTAAACCACTGGTAATTATCTATAACACAACACTCAGAACAGGCAACTATAAGTAACCATAAGTAAGTAAGATGAATAGATGGACGGATGAGGATAATATACATATTTGCCTTCATTAGGAATAGGCTCTCGAATAGTGTGTCAAACAATCGTCCTCTCCTAGGTAAATGAACAAACCCAGCGAAAAAAATGTGCAAGTATAAATACAATAGTAGTTGTTGTTGTTGTTGTTGGTTAGCCGATCAGCCCACCCTGATCAAGCAAGCCGGCGGTACGCAGGTAACCGATCGCCCTCTCCGGAGTGGACCAGAGGTTCAGCGCACTAGTAATGTTGTGTTGTGTTCTATGTTGTGCTAGAGCGGTACAGTCTGTCATAATGTGTTCAATTGTTTGTGGTGTGTCCTGTCACAGGTGGCAGGTGTTGTCTGTGGAGTTGTCTAGTCTGTGTTTATATGTCTGTAAGTTGGTGGCGAACCTTTTTTGCTGGCGGGTCATTTTTGTTACTTTTGATTTAAAAAATACGAAATTGGGTCGCAATAATTTATTTACTTACTATTTTTAGTAAGAAAATTGTTGGATTTTAGCTGCTAATGTTTTGATCCGAGGTTTATATTTAGTTGTCTTTAATCTCACACATGCAGCACTCGTATCTGTGTCAAGGCGATTCCTAGTGGTGGATTTGACGAAATTCACGGAGGAAAACAACTGTTCACATGAATAAGATGAACCAAACATTGTTAGCAGAGCTAATGCTAGCTTTTTCATTGATACTAAAGAATTTGGTAAAGAGTTCCATTCTGCAAGAATAAGATTCTCTACTCTTTCTATTGATTGTTGTTCTCTGGTCGCACCCTCAAGTGACGACTCCAATTCCTTTTCTTGTAACTTTAGATTAAGATCAATGAATTTAGTCTTCCATACTGCACTTTCTTGGAAGTCAACTAATTCCATTTCTAACTTACCAATGTCAAGCCAATGAAAAGCTGATAACTGAAGATCTTCAAATTGAATAGTATGGGGGAACTGGATGAATTGTAAGTTGTCATACATACACACACGTTTTCAAACGTACTGTATACTATACGTTTAAAAACGTTTCAATGTGTATCAGCTGTTTATTTCGGTGAGAGAATAAAATAATTTTAAAACTGTAAGGCAGAAATATTAAAAATTAAAGTAATATTTTATTTAAATAAGACCTCGTGGGTCACTAAAAATTGTCTCGTGGGCCACAACTAGTGTTTGTAATGCTTCAAAATAAGTCAGATATATTACAAAAAATATCCTTATATATATATATATATATATTATATATATATATATATATATAATATATATATATGATGAATAAAACCACGAACGAAAGGAAACAGAATGGTGCTCAAGTGCTTTCATCTAATGACATCCTCAGGAACACTGAAGTACACAAAGAGTTACAGCCTATATATAGGTTACAAAAAAAAAAAATATATATATACAATAAACGGAGAAATAAAAAAAATTAAAGGATTGTGGGAGGAGCATACAAATTTGTAAGGAAAAACTACCGATTTTAGCACTTTGCCCGAATCCAACACAAGATCAAATGAACTGTTTCCAACCAGTGTTACAGTTAATTAAATAATAAATTGAAAAATAAAAATAAAACTTGTAAGAGGAGCATACAAATTTATACTGGAAATCTGCCCAGGTTTTAGCACTCTGCCCTTCTTGTCTAAGTTCGATATATATAAAAATAAATTGAAAAATAAAAGTTATTAGCGAAACATACAAGTTTATCAAAGGTTTAGCACTCTACCCTTCTTGTCTAAATCCGTTCTGAACGAATTCAAAACAACGGGATCGAGTTGAAAAAGACCTTTGCTTATGTTGAAGTTATTTGTAAGTTGGATAATGGCAAACTCAAGAATATTTCTATTAACAATGTTGCTAGAGTGAAACAAAACTGAAGCATTATTCCAATCAATATAGTGGGATAACTCTCACAAATGGACAGAAAGGGCACTGGACGACTGTCCCGTTCTAACGGAATATTGATGCTGTTTTACACGTGTGTGAAAATCCTTTCCCGTCTGACTTATGTAAAAAGAATCATATTGTTTACAACCAATTTTATAGATAATGCCTGAATTATTGGTAGGACTATTTTTTACTATGATATTTTTCACAATATTGTTATATGAAAATACTACATTAATATCTAAAAGTTTAAGTACATTAGCAATGCCTAAAAAGCCCGGGAAAATGGAAGTACTAAAATATTCTTTGACAAAGTACGAGTGTTATTATTCACACGATAGAAGGTTCGTTTTGCCTTGTTGAGACAAGATTCCATAAACGCAAGTGGGTAACACAGATCACTTCCAATACCGTTGGTTTTTGCCAATTCGGCATCGATGTATTCCGGACTGGCGATCCTAAGGGCGCGGAGAAACATTGAAGAAAAAATGGCCTTCTTAGTGGGGGTGTCATGTCCCGAGTAAAAGTGTACGTAGGACAAATTGTTTGTTTTTTTCCGATAGATACTAAACTTAAAACCTGGGCTTTCCCTATGTACACGCACATCCCAAAACGGGATTGAGTTGTCTTGTTCCACTTCTAAAGTAAACTTAATGGAGGGGACTTGATCATTTAACTGAAGGAGGAAGTCATCCAGGTCTGCCATTATCCAACTTACAAATAACTTCAATATAAGCAAAGGTCTTTTTCAACTCGATCTCGTTGTTTTGAATTCGTTCAGAACAGATTTAGACAAGAAGGGTAGAGTGCTAAACCTTTGGTAAACTTGTATGTTTCTCTAATAACTTTTATTTTTCAATTTATTTTTATATATCGAACTTAGACAAGAAGGGCAGAGTGCTAAAACTTGTGCAGATTTCCAGTATAAATTTGTATGCTCCTCTTACAAGTTTTATTTTTATTTTTCAATTTATTATTTTTTTTTAATTAACTATAACATTGATTGGAAACAATTCATTTGATCTTGTGTTGGATTCGGGCAAAGTGCTAAAATGGTAGTTTTTCCTTACAAATTTGTATGCTCCTCCCACAATCCTTTAATTTTTTTTCCGTTTATTGTATATATATATATATAATATATATATATATATCTAAATACGTATTTAAATACACGAAAATAAATGTATTTATAAATACAGTATTTAAATACAAATTGTATTTAAATATGTACCCTACAGTATTTGAGTAATGTCAAATACTAGGGGCACTCAATATATTTTGCCCCACCCTTTTTTCTTAGCTAAATAATAGGCCATGGGGATGAAATGTTTTTTGGGCCGTAAGTTTGAACTTCCTGCGCATCAGATTTTTCAAGTTTGAACCTCCCCTCCTTGTATAAAACCGCTTTTAAACGTCCTTGTATAAAACCGATGGTTAACCCAGTTTCGAAAATGGCGTCTGACAGTGATGTGCGTCATAAACAGAGAGCCGTTATTGTTCTTAACCGCAGAGAAGGAAACAGTTGGAAATATTCACAAACTTCTACAAAATGTTTACGGAGTTGTTGTTGTTGATCGAAGCACAGTTGGACGCTTGTCTAAACGTGTGAGATCATCGGAGAGAGGGAGAGCCAGCCTCGATGATGAGCCACGCAGCGATCGCCCGGCATCGGCTGTGGCATCTCATACTGTGCAGTGTGCTAACAGCATCATTCGATCAAATCAGCGCGTCACATACAAAGAGCTATCACTGGAGCTAGGAATTAGTGAAGGAAGTGCGAATACGATAATTCAGCAACTAGGATACTCAAAAGTGTGTTCATGGTTTGTTTCTCGCGAACTGACTGAAGATCACAAAGCCCAAACAAAAGAAATTGCTTCTGAGTCGTTGGTTCGATACGAGACAGAAGGGGATGACTTCCTTTCACGAATTGTGACTGGGGATGAAACTTGGGTACACCACTTTGAACCTGAAACACAACGCCAATCCATGGAGTGGCATTACGCAGACTCCCCACGCAAGAAGTTAAAAATGGCTCCCTCTGCAGGAAAGGTTATGGCCACCACCTTCTGGGACATGAAAGGGGTGATTCTGGTGGACATTCTGAAGAAAGGACAAACAATCAACTCAGAGGCATATATTGCTACCCTACAGAGATTCCAGAGACGTATAAAGCGAGTTCGACCGGAGAGAAAACTGGAAGACGTCCTTCTTTTGCTTGATAACGCAAGACCACATAACAGTTTACAAACAAGAGAGGCCATCACAAAAATGCGCTTGACTGTTACCCCACCCTCCACACAGCCAGGATCTGGCACCTTCAGTCTTTCATTTGTTTGGGCCAATGAAGGATGCTATTCGTGGAAGAAAGTTTCGGAGTGACGATGAGGTTGTTGAGAAGGTTAAGAGGTGGCTCCAGCGGAACCCAGCGGACTTTTACCAACAAGGAATAAAGGTCCTTGTTTCGAGGTGGAGGAAAGCCATAGAAAAGGATGGAGACGATGTGGAAAAATAAAAACTTGTAAAAAAGGTATGTAACTACTTGTGTACAAAATTTCTGGAACTTACAAGGAAACTTGGAAAGAAAAAAAAAAGGTGGGGCAAAATATATTGAGTGGCCCTCGTACATTCCTGCCCATCTCTGCGGCAACAACAATATAACATTTATAAATAAATCCTTTGCCAACGATACAAAAATCAACAGAAAAATTAGAAATGCAGAAGAGGTGAAAGCACTACAGACGGACACAAACAGAGTATACAGATGGTTAGAAGACAACATGAAATTTAACAGCGAGAAATTTTAGCTCTTCAAATATGGAAGAAATGAAGAACCAAACCAGTATCATTTTATGCCCCAGATAGAGAGAATATTCAGAAAAGTACGAAAACAAAAGATTTAGGGGTTATAATGGCAAAAAAGTTACGGGACAGTTACTGAGAACCTTTAAAAGAAGTGACAAGAAAGTAATGATTTCCCTGCTGATATTATTGATCACACAAAAAGTCCTCACTTTTGACATCTCCATATAAAAAAATATAAAAATTAATAAACTAAAAGAAACTGAAAGAAACTTTACAACCAAAATTAATGGCAGCAAATTACTCGACTGCTGGGAAAGACTGTAAATTAAATCTATATTCACTGGAAAGAAGAAGAGAAAGATACACCATAATTTATACGTGGAAAACAAGAGAAAAACTGGTACCTAACCTCAAACTGAACCCAGTAACAACCCAAACAGTGGAAAATATGAAAAGTCACTGTGTAGTGTTCCCAAACTAAAGGCCAGACAAGGAACATCCTCAACTCTAAAGGAAAATAGCTTGGTTGTCAGAGGGCCAACACTATTTAACAAGTTACCCAAAACCATCAGGAACATCACTGGTGTCAAAGTTGAAGTCTTCAAAGAAGACTAAACTCCTGGCTCAGAACGGTACCACAAGGAACAGTGGATGAGCCGGGAGTGCCTGGCTATGTGCGATGGACTGACCTTCGTATGAAGAGACCGACGCACGGAACAGCTTCAAGGTTATAAGGTGTGTACACACACACACACACACACACACATATATATATATATATATATATATATATATATATATATAGTAGATAGATAGGTAGATAACACAGAGAGAGAGAGAGAGAGAGAGAGAGAGATACACAAAATGTTGAAATGGATTTTTAATGTTTGACCATTAAATTGAAGGTAGTTAAGGTGTGATTTCTTTTGAGCCAAAATTCTATTTCGAGTGAAACGTTGATCGATTCTCTTTCAGTGAAATAAAATTAAAGCCTTGAACTTTACATGCTTTGGGGAAATGGATCGAATTTAACGAACGAATCAAACTTTGGGAACACACACACACACACACACACACCACACACACGTGTGTGTGTGTGTGTGCATTTCCATATAAGCGAGGTACCAGCATTTTTTAATTTCATATATTAAAAAGTATTTAATTCATCCTAACGTAACCTTAAAGGAATGGAACCGAGACGTATGTCATTAATTGCCAGGATACAATTGCGAGCTCAAAGTTGATTTTCTGTTCAGTGTCCAAATAGTGAAATATTATATGAGGCTCTCCGAGGAAGAAGTGGCTTAGCGACAAAAGTAAAAATTGCCACAAAACGCAGTTAAAAGTTATTTAAAATTTCGTCGAAATATCTTAACGTTCAAAAGTTATTCCAATTTAAAATTTTGTACAACTTTAACTGCGTTTTTTGCCGGTTTTTACTTTTGTCGCTCAGCCACTTCTTCCTAGGAGGGCCTCGTGTGTGTATATATATATATATATATATATATATATATATATATATATATATATAATATATATATATATATATTATAGCCTACGGATCACCAATTTGATGTGCCAAGAAAGTAGGATTATTATAATTAATGAATTATATTGAAATGAATAATTAGGGGTTACCAGTTTGGAAATACATCCCAAACAAACAATATTTAATACGAAGAGAGAAATTACTTTGTTGTTTTGTGCTTAACTAGAAAAATAAATAAATTATTTGTTTACAGTGAATAACAATTCTATAACAGTACTTATACTATATTACAAATGACTGATTCTTAGGAATAAGAAATGGTTACACAGTATAATCGTTAAGTAAGTATCAGGTTGTAACATAAATTCTGCTCGATTAGAAAACAGACGATAGATAATAGAATAACCTCAAGATAATGTGAAATAGTTTTAGAAATGTTGCAAAATACACGCGGCGACAGGTTCGCACAGGTTTTATCACGATACAGAATGATACAGAAGGAAAAGTAGCCGTGAAACAAAGCCTGAACCTCAGCCAAGGAATGGACCCCCATCCAAAGAAAATTTTGCTATACGTTTGGTGGGATATGCAAAGAATTATTCATTTTGGACTTCTGCCAGATAACCAAACAATCACAGCTGAAGTCTACTGTCAACATCAACTCCAACGATTGAAGATGGCATTATAAGAAAAACGTCCTGCATTAATTAATTGCAGAGGTGTTCTATTCCACCAGGATAACGCGCGCCCTCACACTGCTCGAATCACCACTGCCCAATTGGAGGCATTTGGTTGGGAAAAAATACCTCATCCACCTTATTCTCCGGACATCGCACCTTCAGACTACCATTTATTCAGAAGTCTGCAACACCACCTAGATGGGCAAAAGTTGCAATCCAGGGAAGCTCTCGAAAAGGAAGTGATCGTTTTTTTAACTCGAAACCAAGGAATTTCTTCGAACTTGGCATAAAAAAACTTTTCTACAGGTGGAAGGAGGTTATAGAAAAAGATGATTAATTTGTCATTATGTCATTTAATTTTTGTTGTAAATAAACTAAAAAATCGAGCAAATTTGTCCTTATAAGTCATTTAATTTTTGTTCTGAATGAACTAAAAAATCGAGTAGAATATATGTTACAATAGGGTGTGTCAATTTGGGAGGTGAAAATTAATTTTTGCCAATTCCTTCACTGAGGGGTTTTAAAAATATGTTTTTGGATGTGAAGAATTCAAATCTGCTATTATTTTTGTGATTGCTCAACACTTAGCTTGGTAAATCTACGTTTGATTAAAAAGCACATAAATTGCTCTCGGAAAACAACATTTATTAATTTTAGCTTCTCAAAATGTCAGGTAATGCTATAAAAATTTTAGTTTCTCTGCATAAAACATATCCTAGTAATCATAAAACATATCCTTGTAATCATAAAACAACATTAGAAAGTAATGACATCAGTAAAAAAAAATATTTAAACAACAAGTTTCATCAAGTCTTGCTTTGATTCGTTCTTGGACATCAGCCGCCGACTTGCTTCTTGGCCTCTGATATAGCCCTCACGTTTCTCATGTGTATATACCCTGCCTGCTGCCTCTGTGACTTGTTTCACACACCTCTCTATTGACTGAGCATGACAGGGCCACTGTGGAACTTGCATAGGCTTGTCAAAGAACTTCTTTACTTCCGCTGTAGTCAGTTTACATGTCAAAGGAGGTTCAAATACCCCGTCAGACCAGTCTGTCAGCTCCAACACGGAAGAAGCACTGGGGTTGATGGAAGGTGTCTTCCTGGGACGTACAGAAAGATCTCCAAGTGTGTCATCATCTCCACCCCTCATGTCAACAATCTTGTGGACACCAGCTCTCCTCTCCTCACTGTCATCTGAGCACAAGAGTGTCTGGATTATCATTTCGCTGAATGCATACCATGCTGAGCGCTTGATGGTTGGCAAAACAGCATCCACTACAGCCTTCTTTTGCAGCCTAACTAGCCGCAGCTGAAACAAGATGTGGCGTGGGCCTTCCACCCAAGAGTGTTTTACTTTGATGTTGAACCAACAGGGTAGTACACACCAACAATGTATTCCACTATCAGTCTTAAGTTGTTGAGGGTTTTGCCTTTAAGGCCATGTTTTGAAACCCATATGCGACAAAGCCTGTTTGCTGTTGTTAACCACCTTGAATGGCTCACTGGACCAATTTCAAGAAGGGCCAGATCTGTGGGAAGTTCTCCTGTCCTTATGGCCTGTGTGATCCTATACCCGTACGCTTGATCAGTAGAGAGATCCTTTACGACATTGTCACTCAGTGAAGTAAGAGGCTCTCCAATTGAGAGTTTGGTGAATGAAGGATCAATTTCAAGTTCGGTTGCAGTGTCTAGCATCTTGCCAATGTTACCTGTCCACTTGTTGTTAGACAAGGTCTTCCCATCCAGTGCTGTGATCAAGTGTCGCAGGGGTAACTCGTTTAATGTGGAGGGCACAAACCAACCAGATCAGCTTACGGCAAAGCTTGACCTCTACCCAATGCATGGAACCACCCTCCCAGCCAGTGTTAACATTTGTAGAATCACTTCCAATGGCCTGCAGGCTTTTATCAATGCCCTTCTTCTTCATGAAATCTACAAGATTATCAGCAATAACTTCAGCAGGTTTTTTTCTCGTTGAGCCTTTCTCAGGAGTGAAGTGGTAGAGATATCTTCCACCTGGCTCACTGCACACAGAATAATGCTCTTCTTTGATGATGCTGGGGAACTGACGATCTGAATTGTCTGCTTTCAGCATAACTTTAGTTGTATCTTGACGGCCATCAAAGAAGATGCAGTCAATTTCACCCTTCTTACAAAGATCATTAAATTCTTGATCCAGGGATCTCATAACTTTTTCTTGGGCCCTCTTGACTTTATTGTGATCAACTACAAGTCTCTTGTCTTCTTCAGTGATCAAGCCAGCATCCATAAAGGCAGCAGTGGTGATGGCAGCTGTGGCACGCAGGCCAACACCATATCTGATGCTATGCTATAACTTCCATCCTTTCCATCTTGAGCATCAGCTATTTGTTCTTCATTTTCATCATCAGAGAAAATTATTTCATTTGATGGCATTGAAACATCCTGTTTACTTGTCTGCTTATATTCAGCAAGCCTTCTTCTTTCGTCTTCTTGCCGCTTCTGCTTTTTGACTTGTCTGTTGTGCTCAGGTTGATCTGGCAAGCCAATCTAATGTGGTCCAATAGAACCAGACTTGTCTCTCTGACCTTTAATGAAAGCAAGTTCCTTCACAGGGATCTTCATCTCCCTAGGGCGTGTACAGTTAATGTGAGTTTCGTTTTTGCAACCAGCATCTGCAAGGCAGCCAAATTCAGAGCAGAGAACAATTTTACACTTGCAACTGAGGATGTCAAAAAGCTTATCAAGTTTTGCAATGAAAGCCTCTTTGACATGTAGCTTTCCTCTCCCAAGAGATATGTTTTTGGCCTGCTCCCAGCTCTCTTGGATCTTGTTTAAGATTGTGACTCGTGAATTTACAACGGGGGCTACAAAAGAACTGTTTGCTCGTTCCCACTTTTCAAGCACTTTAGGGTAAATGTCCTTTGCAAGACTGGCTGCTGGGTAGTTTCTCACATCCTCACCACTTTGTTCTCTTAGCAGTAGCCCATATTTCAGAACGTCTCGCAGAGTTGGGAGTTCAGAGGGCAACAACTCTCTACCAGTTCCAATTAGGTTGCTCATATGTGTGAATGTCCCCAGTCTTGTCCTCCTTTTAGAAGCCATTGTAGGTCAATTCCCACTGGTTAGGATGGTAGCACTGACGGACAAGTAATCTTCAGCACACTGATGAATATGTTTCAACCTGTGAAATAAGCAAAGACAGCAGTGCATTATATATACAGCATATATAATTATTAATATAATAATTATTATATAATTCCACAAAAAAGTCAAAAAAGTCACTATTTTTATGTAGCTTCTTACCAAGCAAAACTAAATTATATTAAATTAACAAAAATATCTTTAGAATTCCTAAGTCAAGCTGCAACTTTTTATCACCCCTCATATGTAGGATTGTATACAAAGTTTTGTCCGATAAATAAAATTTATTCAATAAAACCAAACATAATTAATCTTCAGTGGTAGAAAGATGTTCAAAGTAATCGCCTTTACTTGCAATACATTTTTGCCATCTTCCTGGCAATTTCCTGATGCCATGTGCAAAGAATGTCCGTGGTTTAGCCGTAATCCAGGCATCTAGAACAGCGTGAATTTCTTCCGCAGATGAGAACTTCCTACCACGAATTGAAGATTTAAGTGGGGAGAAAAGGTAAAAATCAGACGGTGCGAGGTCTGGTGAATATGGGGGATGTGGCAATACTGTAAAACCGAGATCGCGCAGTTTCTGAACAGTTTTAGCAGCTGTATGAGGCTTCGCGTTATCATGGAGGTAGTGAAGATGGTGGTATCTCCCATTAACTAGTCGCCGACGTTTTTGCTGAATTGCTACCTTCAAGCGATCTAAATGCTGACAGTAAATATCAGCATTTATTGTTTGTCCACGTGGCAATACCTCCAAAAGGAGAACACCCTTGCAGTCCCAGTATACCGAGAGCAGATGTTTACGAATGGTCAACGTCCGTTGAACTTCCACATTTGGGATATCACCATCTCCTCTCCAACTCATATGGTGATAGCTGCCATCATTGTCCCAATAGATCCAAACTTCGTCCATTGTAATTAATTGTCCCAAGAAATCATTTGCAGCATATTTCTCCAACAACTCTAAACATATTCGTTCACGGTTTGCCTTTTGTTCAACAGTTAAATAATGTGGAATCCATCGATTAGATAAATAACGTTTCCCCATCTGAATAAGATGCTGCTGAATTGTTCTGTGACAAACTCCCAGTTCTAATGCAATACTCCTAGTCGTAGCATACTTCTCTGTATCCAGAAAGTTTTGTATACCTGTGTTCAAATCCAGTGATGGTCGACCACAACGTGGTTTATCATCGACATTGAAATTGTTTTCCTTGAATTGAGCCACCCACCGACGACATGTACGTTCATTTGTTGTTTCAGCACCAAGTGTCGAATTTATCTCTGCTGCTATGATTGCAGGTGACATTCCACGTTTCCAGAAGAAATAAATCAGCTTACGTACGTCTCTTCGTTCAAATTCCATGCTTAAAAATAAGCAATAAATGATAAATGCAGCGAGAAATGAATGAAGAGAAAATGATGATGGCTGACGGTTGGGTAGGCTAGGCGCTATGTAGCGCCTAGCCTACGCATAGCCTACGCATAGTGTTCGAAGCACGTGAATTATATATTAAATAAATCAACCGAATTTCAGTAGCCATAGACCTCATAATTACAAGAATATCAGCGTTTATTCATCGGACAAAACTTTGTATACAATCCGTATTTGGAATTTGAAAGTTGAAAAATTCGACACACCCTAATTGTTACAACCTTATACAAGTTAAGTAAGTATAATCGTTAAGTAAGTACACTAATTTAGGTAGGCTAATGAGATATGCAGCAGTGAACACAGAATAAGTAATTAAGCCAGTAATAACCGAGATAATGAAAGTACGGTATGGTATAGTAAATGGACTAGGTCAGTAAAATGAAATGCATGAAAGAGCAAATAAACAAGCGGATACAAATACGGTAAGATAAGATAGTTGAATACGGTAAAATAATTGAACAGGCCTACTGTAGTCGTAATAGGAAAGTTAGTTTGCCGGTTTTTTTTTGCGTACACTTTTGGGTATAGCCTATTCGCTAGGCTGAGGTTACACTATGTAGGCTACTCGGAAATTGCTTAACACGAAAGCAAAGGTAGGCTTGTGGCTTGTAGCCTACTAAAAGGTTTACGGACCTGGGCTTCACAGGTGATGCATCTGAAGGCGGACTGGCCTTAACGGCGAGAGAATGAGTGTTGAGGGCCGGTAGAGACTTGTTGAAAAGGAGGCCAGCGGAAACTCCTGCAGCAGTGATGTTGCTTCTTGCAGGATGAAATTGCACAGGACCTTACTTGATGATAGACTTCCTGTATGCTCGACCGGAGCCTTGAAGGAACAGGGGGCCGCTCTCCGGCGAGGGACGGAGAGCGGGTGGCGTGGCGAGTGGTGTTACTGTAGAAGGCGCTGAGAGTGAGACGGAACGACAAAAACGAGAAAATGGCAAGTGAGAGTGATTTGAGAAAGAAATCGCATTTTATAGGTCTTAGTCACGTCCTCTAGTGGTCATTTCGGGAAATACCACAAAATCTGTGTTTCCTCCGTGGGCCTGTTTTATGCCCACGCGTATACTAGTTTTTGTTTTGATTCCATGATGTTTGAGAATGGCGAGGAAAGGAATTTCCGGTCGGTCTCTACATATATATATGCTTAGCGATATATACTGTATATATGCACCGAAAGGTGCAGCTAGCTCCACATCTTGTGCGACACAGAAAAGGAAGAATTCGGTTGGGGACCCATCCTTTCTTTTTTCTCCGCATGAAGGGCAATAATAGCCTCGAACGTGAGCGCCGCGCCTGCCCGGGCCGCCCACGTAACTGCAGGCAGGCACGTTTTTTAAAAGGCCTGCAAGCGCAACACACATAACATAAGAAGCGCTGGAGGGGGAGCGCCGGTCACCAGGACACCTGTGTGAATGGCTGTATACGCTTTAGTTACTACCTTTTCTCATCTATTTCTACATTCCGTATTCTACATCCTGGTTGTTTCTGCCGTCTCACCCCAATTCTTTGGGAAATGAGATTCTGCTGTGTATATATATTATATATATATATATATATATATATATATATATATATATATATCAGGTTGTAACATCAATTCTGCTCGATTAGAAAACGGACGATAGATAATAGAATAACCTCAAGATAATATGAAATAGTTTTAGAAATGTTGCAAAATACACGCGGCGACAGTTTTGCACAGGTTTTATCGGTGCTAGGACAACTGCCCCCCGGACAACCGCCCCCCGGACAACTGCCCCCGTAGGACAATCGCCCCCCGGATTATTGCCCCCCATAAGTAAATAAAAATTAAATAGGAATTAAATTTATTAATATTTATAAAAAACAAACCTAACCTAACCTAACCACCAACTATGACTTTCAAAACGACCTTTCAATAAGTATTGCCAACTGTTTAAATATAATTAATTAATCCATAGTATATATGAAATACAATAAGTCTTGCCAACTGTTTAAATAAAATTAAGTAGCTAAACTTCATAATTTTATTATAAATAAGTAAGCAATAATTGGAAATTTTTTGTTAAATATTGCTAACTTTTTAAATATAATTTTTTTCAGGCTACAAGCAAAATTAAGCAAGAATTGGCAATAATGTTGTTAAATATTGTTTTAGCTTGCCATTTTTTAAACGTAAATTTAATTTCTATTTAATTTTTATTTACTTATGGGGGCAATAATCCGGGGGGCGATTGTCCTACGGGGGCAATTGTCCGGGGGGCGGTTGTCGGGGGGCAATTGTCCGGGGGGCGGTTGTCCAGGGGGCATTTGTCCGGACACCGTTTTATCACGATACAGAATGACTTAGGGTAGTGTAGGCTTAGGCTAGTGTAGGATTAGGCTAATGAATATTTTCTCTGGTGTTTTTCAGTTACAACGCCACCCCTATGATATTACAGTAATTGAAAAAACATGGCGCCCACGATAGAGCATATTCGACATGTGATGCTGTATGAGTTCCATAAAAGATCTAACGATAGTGAATCCGCAAGAAATATTCAGAGAGTTTATGGAAATGATGTGAGCGAATGGATGTGTAGGAGATAGTTTGAGAAGTTCAGAAATGGAGAGACTAGTCTGAAAGATTATCAACGAAGAGGACGACCAAATGAGTTAGATGAAGAGTTGCTGAAAGCAACAGTGGAGGAAAACCCAACGGTAACTGTAAGAGAACTTGGCCTGCAACTCGCCGTTAACCATATGACCATTCATAGTAATTTGAAGCTGTTAGGAAAAGTAGTGAAGGTTGGTAAATGGGTTCCGCATGATTTGTCACAAGCGAATCTTCAACATCGAATCGATATTAGCACATCACTGCATTCTCGGCAACTGCAGGCACCGTTTTGGAATCGGATCGTCACTGGGGATGAAAAATGGGTCCTCTATAACAATATTAAGCGTCGACATCAGTGGCTTAGCCGTGAAACAAAGCCTGAACCCCATCCAAAGAAAATTTTGCTATGC
Organism: Bathynomus jamesi; assembly: GCA_023014485.1. NCBI lineage: Eukaryota > Metazoa > Arthropoda > Malacostraca > Isopoda > Cirolanidae > Bathynomus > Bathynomus jamesi. The sequence continues at coordinate 517,015 of JAJOZX010001010.1, forward strand.
GTTTGGTGGGATATGCAAGGAATTATTCATTTTGAGCTTCTGCCAGATAACCAAACAATCACAGCTGAAGTCTACTGCCAACAACTCCAACGACTGAAGATGGCATTATAAGAAAAACGTCCTGCATTAATTAATCGCAGAGGTGTTCTATTCCACCAGGATAACGCGCGCCCTCACACTGCTCGAATCACCACTGCCCAATTGGAAGCATTTGGTTGGGAAAAAAATGCCTCATCCACCTTATTCTCCGGACATCGCACCTCCTTCAGACTACCATTTATTCAGAAGTCTGCAACACCACCTAGATGGACAAAAGTTGCAATCCGGGGACGCTCTCGAAAACGAAGTGATCGCTTTTTTAACTCGAAACCAAGGGATTTCTTCGAACGTGGCATAAAAAAAAATTTCTGCAGGTGGGAGGAGGTTATAGAAAAAGAAGGGAATTATATTGATGATTAATTTGTCATTATGTCATTTAATTTTTGTTGTGAATAAACTAAAAATTCGAGCAAATTTGTCCTTATAAGGCTAACTAAAGAAGGCTGGGCGCCCTGCTCTTCAGATGATCCACTTATTATATATATATATATATATATATATATATATATATATATATATATATATATTAGGGTTGTTCTGATTTTGAGACATTTTAATTGTTATGACTGCGCCCCCGAATATTGTGCGAATAGCCATAAAACAAATCATATGAAATTTGAGAGCAATCGAATAATTTTTAAAACCTCCCCCGGGCATTTTTGTATTCTCCCCCATGTGAACTCAGTGAACTTTTGGGTTGCTTCTTCGATTGCTCCGCCTCCTAATGCGTTCGGTTTTTAGTAAATAATATTACGCAGTAACTCAGTTATTGCCATCCTAGCGTCGGAGTCGGTTGTGCAAATATTTTAGTTTCGTCTTGCCTTATAGGCCTAGAAGCCAAACCACCAAGGTATTGATTGCCCAAATAAATTGTGGAAAAGTAAACTTGCTAGCGATGAAATCATACTTAAACTGGACTCCAGCTCCAGCGAGGGCAACCCACGCCGCACTCGACAAAGCAACGACGCCCACGCCCAACCGTCGACATCCAGCGCCGCCAGCCGCAGAAACGCCGTGGGCAACAGCAGGTCATCACATCGAAGGTGGCAAGGTGGCTGCGCTCGACCGCGCGCACATCACAGACAACAAGGCCGTCCACGTCGTGGCGGCGATTGCCGAGAGTCTTGGGCACAATGTTGCGGAACTCACCGTCAACCGGTCGTCGTTCTACCACTCGCGCATCAAGCACCACAAGGAAGCTGCCGCCGTCATCAAGCGGGCATTTGCGCCCGACACCCAGCTCATCATACAATGGGACGGGAAGCTGGTGGCCGACGTGACGGGAGGCACGGACAACGTCGAATGGCTGCCCGTCCTTGTCTCCGGCGAAGGAGTCGCCAAGCTCCTCGCTGTCCCAAAGCTCGCCACCGGCACTGGTCAAGCAATGGCGGACGCTGTCTCGAGGCACTAGAGGACTGGGGCATCGCAAACCGCGTCGCCGGCCTGAACTTCGATACGACGGCGTCCAACACCGGCGCGCGCGCGGGCGCCTGCGTGCTCATCGAACAGAAGCTGGGCAAGGATCTGCTCAACCTTGCCTGCCGCCACCACATTCTCGAACTCGTCGCCGCCAAGGCGTTCGGCGAGTGTTTCCGCGCCTCCTCCGGTCCCAACGTCCAGTTCTTTAAGCTATTCAAGGAATGGTGGGATTCCATCAACACCGAGCGCCACCTGGTCATCGACGACGAGGAGAACACGGCGGTCATCATGGACCGCGCGACGACCTCATCGCCCGCTACCATTTCTACCTCTCCCAACAGCAGTCGCGCGATGACTACCGCGAGCTCTTGGAGCTGTCCATTATCGTCCTCGGCGGCGTGCCCACGCACGGCATCCGGTTCATGCGCCCAGGCGCCCTCCAACGCGCGCGCTCGATGGCGAAGGCCATTTATTGCCTCAAGATGTTCCTGTTCCCCGAACAGTTAGTCCTCACCACGCGGGAACGGACCGGTCTCAGGCGATTCATCAACTTTGCCCTTGCCCTCTACGTCCTGGCCTGGTTCGCTTCACCGAACCCGGCCGCCGCCCCGGCGAGCGACCTTGCCCTCCTCCAGGACCTCATCGGCTATATACATTTCTTGTTAAGATCTAATAATATCTCCACAGTGATAATGCAACAGGAAATTTGGAAAACATTAATGGGTTTATCTATCCATCGTGATTAAATCATTATCTCTCCACATTGATAATACAAATACAATCTGGAAAACACTATTAATATAATAGGCATCAGCCACAAACCGGTGGTGATATCCTGCTTCATGCAACCGTCACCTTACGGTTTCCACTGACACGCCCATATGTAGTCTCTCCTGGACGGCGACAGCACGTAACCATGTCAACACCACGGTTTGGCCCATCAACGTCATTTCACAAACATTAGTATAATATTGTATGAATTTATAAGTATATGTAAATATGTTTATGCTAGTTTAACCGTGGATTATTCTTATGTGATTTTGATAATCAGTTACTGTTATTCAGATCCAAACTGTTAACAAGTTCTTTGTGTAACAATCGATAAGCCATTTCCCATTAACTCTCTCTACCCCTCTACCTCGCTCTCTCTCTCACTGTCTCAATCTTTTTCTCGCTCTATGTCAATACATATATAATCGTGTAGATTCGTAAGTTAGTAAAGGTTTAAAGCTGCACACGGACTCTCCAAACAGCTTTATTAGTATTGTTACATAATGATTTAATATACGCGAGACTGGTGGGTGGGGAAGGGGAATGAGGGAGTGTGGAGGATGGTTGTGTAATGTCTCTTTTTGGTTCAAATTCACTAGTATATAAAAAGTTGTAAATGCAAAAAACTTCACTTTTTTCTACGTGAAGGTCAAAATATGAAAATAAAAACCCACTCTAATAGACAGAGTTTATTTCCACGACAGTTTCGACGCCCACTGGCATCCTCCTCGGGTGGATACAGAAACACGAATGAACCAAAACAAGAGGGAAAAACAGTCCAGGGACCGACCGTTAAGAAATTCGCACCTAGGTTAGATCCCATTCTCCCGACACCGGAAGGGCATTTTCATTAAGTACATTCGCTCAAATTTAAAACTATCTTCCTGTTCTAAACATAGAGATTCTATTATTTTTTTTATTTTTTTACATAATTATTACATTTATTATTGAATTTATTACATTTAATATGGCATAATTATTTATTACAGAAATTATAAATTTATTATTACATTGGTTATTACATTGTTGTTTATTATACAGAACTTATAAACCGAAAAACGAATGAAAAAAGCCGATTAGGAAACAATCCAGAGACCATTGAGAAATTCGCACCTAGGTTAGATACCGTTCTCCCGACACCGGAAGGGCATTTTATTACAGGGTCCGCTTATAAGTACATTCCCACAAATTAAAACTATCTTCTTGTTCTATACATACAGATTCTAATATTTTGACATAATTACTGCATTTATTATTGCATCTACATTTTTTAACATTTATTATTATTACCTTTACCCTAATTATTAAATTTATAATATTACCTTTATTATTACATCTGTTGCATTTATATTTATTTCCACATTTATTACTTCCATTATTACATTTACTAAAAGCGAGTAAGGAAACAATCCAATCCAGAGACATTTAAGAAATTCTGTCTATTAGAGTGGGTTTTTATTTTCATATAAAAAGTTGTATTGTGGTATCTGTTCATATAGACTTGCAGTAATCATAATGAAACCTTATTACTGTATAAGACTAGTAAACATGGAGTTCAACGCTGTTCACGATCCGGACAATTGGAACGCATTATTGATTTAAAAACTGTAAAAATGAAATAGCTACACCTTTATACTGGATATGGAGAAGATCCCTAGACACGGGAAATACAGAGCATCTTGAAAAGAGCAAACATTGTCCCTATATATAAAGGAGAGGATAGATCTCAAACAAACAACTATAGCACAGTGTCATTGACGTCCCAACTCACCAAAGTATTTGAAAGAATAGTTAGAGAGAAAATTTATGATTTCTTGGAGAAACTGGGAAGATTCAACGAAAATCAGCACGGATTCCCATCAGGTAGATCATGCCTATCACAACTAATAGAACACTACAACAATATCCTAGATGCACTGGAAGCAATGACAACTACAATGTCAATACACGGATTTTGCTAAAGCTTTCGACAAATGTGATCATGGTATAATAGCACATAAAATGATATACATGCTACCCCGACTTATGAGAGCGCAGGACAAATGAGCGCCGACAAATGAGCGCCAAGACAATTAAGCGTAAGACAAATGAGCGCAAGACAATAGAGCGCAAAACAATAACCTAACCTAAACTAACCTAACCACATTATTTTTAACATCCTTAATAAATATTGTTTTTTTTAACATCCTTAATAAATATTTATTCAAGCTTATTTTGTTTCTTTTATCCAGTTTTTATTTGCTTGCTCTCGATCAATTGTTTTGCGCTCTTTTGTTTTTGCGCAAAACAATAACCTAACCTAACCTAACCTAACCTTTTATCCAGTTTTTATTTGCTTGCTCTCGCTCAATTGTTTTGCGCTCTTTTGTTTTTGCGCAAAACAATAACCTAACCTAACCTAACGTTTTATCCAGTTTTTATTTGCTTGCTCTCGCTCAATTATTTTGCGCTCTTTTGTTTTTGCGCGAAACAATAACCTAACCTAATCTAACCTAACGTTTTAGCCAGTTTTTATTTGCTTGCTCTCGCTCAATTGTTTTGCGCTCTTTTGTTTTTGCGCAAAACACTAACCTAACCTAACCTAAACTAACCTAACCTTTTATCCAGTTTTTATTTGCTTGCTCTCGCTCAATTGTTTTGCGCTCTTTTGTTTTTGCGCAAAACAATAACCTAACCTAACCTAACCTAACTACATTATTTTTAACATCCTTAATAAATATTGTTTTTTTAACATCCTTAATAAATATTTGTTCAAGCTTATTTTGTTTCTTTTATCCAGTTTTTATTTGCTTGCGCTCTTTTGTTTTTGCGCAAAACAATAATCTAACCTAACCTAACTACATTATTCTTAACATCCTTAGTAAATATTGTTTTTTTAACATCCTTAATAAATATTTGTTCAAGCTTATTTTGTTTCTTTTCTCCAGTTTTTATTTGCTTGCTCTCGCTCAATTGTTTTGCGCTCTTTTGTTTTTGCGCTCAATTGTCTTGGCGCTCTATTGTCTTACGCTCTTTTGTCTTGCGCTTAATTGTCTTGGCGCTCAATTGTCAGCGCTCATTTGTCGGCGCTCATTTGTCGGCGCTCATTTGTCCTGCGCCCAATTGTCGTGTCACGGAAATATATATGGGGATAACAGGTAAAGTGGGAAAATGGACCTACAACTTCCTCAGAGAACGTCTACAAGTCGTCAAAATTCAAGATATATCATCATCAGAATCGGAAGTACGCTGTTCAGTACCACAAGGTGCAGTACTGGCCCCACTCCTGTTCCCTATCATGCTAACAGACATAGACAGCCGAGTAAACAGCAACAGTATAGTAACATCCTTTGAGGACGATACAAAGCTCAGCAGAAAAATCAGCGATGTAAATGAAGTGGAGGCCTTGCAGAGGGACACGAACAAAATATACAAATGGTCAGAAGACAACATGACATTTAACACTGAGAAATTTCAGCTCTTCAGGTATGGTAGAAAAGAGTAACTTAAACAGACTGCGTATTATGCTCCAGAGAGACAGGAAATTCAGAGAAGCACGAAAGCGGGCGATCTGGGGGTAATAATGACCGATGATGCGAAATTCGAAACACAAAATTAGAGAGCGATAAACAAAGCAAAAAGAGTGGCGGGACAGGTACTAAGAACGTTCAAAAGAAGGGACAAGAGAGTAATGATTCCCCTGCTAAAAACACTGATTATACCAAAACTTGAATACTGCTCAGTCTTGACGTCCCCATATACTGTAAAAAGGAAGAATCCCCATAACTGTAAAAAGGAAGAAACTAATAAACTAGAAGAAACTCAGAGGCATTTCACAGCAAAGATTGATGACTGCAAAGAGTTCAACTACTGGGAAAGACTACGTAAACTCAATCTGTACTCCCTGGAAAGAAGAAGAGAAGAGAGAGGTACACCATAATCTACATACGGAAAATGATCGAAAAACTGGTACAAAACCTAAAACTAAACCCAATTACCATTCAAACAAAACTGGAAAATAGGAATAGCAGGATGTGTAGTGTTCCCAAATTAGAGGCCCGACAAGGGCCCTCCTCAACACTGAAGGAAAATAGCTTGATTGTCAGGGGGCCAAGACTTTTAACCAGCTTCCAAAGCACCTCAGAAACGTTACAGGGGTCAAAGTTGAAGTCTTCAAGAGAAAACTATATGCCTGGTTCAGGACGGTACCAGATGATCCGGGTGTACCTGGGTATGTACGATGGATAGCGCAAGAAAGCAACTCGCTCCTCCACCAAGCCAGGCCTAGAGGCGGGGCCACCATCTTCACCTTCGTGTGAAGAGAGACCAACGCACGGAACAGCAACGAGGTTAACGAGGTATATTAATCATTTATCCTTATGAACACAGACAGTACATTATAATTAGGGGCCATTCAAAAATTACGTAATGCTATTTTTGCTAAAACTTGACACCTCAGATCCCCCAGGAACGTTCTGTAATGCTAGACCAGGCACCCTCCTAAGATGCTATGTAACACTTCTCCCACACCCAAAGAGATATCGCACGTAGGATTGGCGTTTCTCAGAATGGAGTGTCTAAAACCATTAAAGGATAAAAGGAGACAGGCTCAGTAAACAACAAGAAGGCCCGAAGAAGAAAAAGAAAGACAACAGTGAGGGAACATAGATTACTGGCTAGAAAGTAAAAAAAAAAATAGATTCTTGACAGCACCTCAACTAGCCGCTGAAGACAAGTTAACATCCAAAAACAAGTCCTCATATTCACTTGTCCAAAGGCGACTAAGGGAGATAGGACTGAATGGTCATTTAGCTGTTAGAAAACCTTATTTGAGGCATAGCAATAGGTCAAAGACTGGAAACACGTATTCTAGACAGATGAGAATAAATTTTAAATATCTGGCAGTAAGAGAAGACAGTACATGAAAAGAAGAGCTGGGTGAAGATTCAAAGAGATCTGTATGATGTCTACAGTTAAGCATGGAGGTGGCAATGTAAAGGTATGGGGCTATTTTGCTAGTGATGGTACTGAGGACCTAGTGAAAATTGAAGGAAACCTTAACAAAGAGAGGTACCATCGTACCCCAGATCTAGACCTAATAATAGCCTGAGATTATGTGGGATGAACCTGATAGAAAGGTAAAATTGCGAGGTCGAACTAGTTCCACTCAATTTTGGGAATATCTACAAGAAGAGCGGAATAATTTGACACCAGAGTATTTGGAAAAAATTGTTGAAAAGAATGTCCAAAATATACCAAACTCTGAGAAAGCAGACAGAAGGATTTTTTTATGAAAAGACGTTAGCGCTACAAGTTATTACATCATAGTATGATAGATCCATTAAAATTGGCAACCTCCAGTTATTCTACTTTTACTGTACTTACGACAGTAAACCTAACTAATACCACCATGATTCCATTTCCATTCCATTTCCATTTTCCCTCAGGAACACTGAAGTACATAAAAGGTTACGGCCTATATATAGGTTACAGAAAGAAAAAAAAAAAATAAATAACATACATACACACAAACATACAATATATATATATACACACATACATATCTACACACACATATATATATATATATATATATATTATATATATATATAATATATATATATATATATATGCAATAAACGGAGAAGTAAAAATAAAAATTAAAAATTAAAGATTAGAGGATTAACAAAGAGGCATACAGATTTGTAAGGAAAAATATCGATTTTTAGCACAAGATCAAATGAATTAAAAATACAAATTTATACTGGAAATCTACCCGGGTTTTAACACTTTGCCTTTTAGTCAAGTTTCGATATATATAAAAATAAAATGAAGATTAAAAGTTAATAAAGTAGCGTACTTAATTCCGCCTTTCATGTCCACTTCACCTTCTCTGCCCTACCTTTACGGTCTTATTAAAACCCACAAACCTGGCAACCCTATGCGCCCTATTATTAGCTCGGTGGGCTCTATTACTTATAAACTCTCCAAATGGCTTGTCAAAGTCTTGTCCCCCATTCTCGGAACTATCTCTGATTCACATGTAAAAAATTCCATGGATCTTACTGAAAAATTGAATAATGCACGTACTGAAACTAACGATAGATTGATCAGTTTTGACGTTTGTTCATTGTTTACAAAAGTGCCGATTGATGATATGCTTGACTTTCTCTCCCAAGAATTACATAAGTATGACCTGCCACTACCTTCACACATTGTTTTGGAACTTATTAAGCTTTGCATCAAAGACTGTAAATTCACTTTCAATAACGAGTATTATCAACAAGTGTTTGGGATGGCCATGGGCAACCCCTTATCGCCCCTCCTCTCCAATATTTATATGGAGTTTTTCGAAATTACTTACATTCCGAGAATCCTGGGGGTTGGCATCCCTTGGTTGCGGTACGTCGACGATATTTTGTGTATCTGGCCCATGAATCGTGACCTGGATAACTTCCTCCTTCAGTTAAATGATCAAGTCCCCTCCATTAAGTTTACTTTAGAAGTGGAACAAGACAATTCAATCCCATTTTTGGATGTGCGGGTACATAGGGAAAGCCCAGGTTTTAAGTTTAGTATCTATCGGAAAACAACAAACAATTTGTCCTACGTACACTTTTACTCGGGACATGACACCCCACTAAGAAGGCCATTTTTTCATCAATGTTTCTCCGCGCCCTTAGGATCGCCAGTCCGGAATACATCGATGCCGAATTGGAAAAAATCAACGGTATTGGAAGTGATCTGTGTTACCCATCTGCGTTTATGGAATCTTGTCTCAACAAGGCAAAACGAACTTTCTATCGTGTCAATAATAACACTCGTACTTTGTCAAAAAATATTTTAGTACTTCCATTTTTCCCGGGTTTTTTAGGCATTGCTAATGTACTTAAACTTTTGGATATTAATGTAGTATTTTCATATAACAATATTGTGAAAAATATCATAGTAAAAAATAGCTCTACCAATAATTCAGGCATTATCTATAAAATTGGGTGTAAACAATGTGATTCCTTTTACATAGGTCAGACGGGAAAGGATTTGCACACACGTATAAAACAGCATCAATATTCCGTTAGAACAGGACAGTTGTCCAGTGCTCTTTTTGTCCATTTGTCAGAGTTATCCCACTGTATTGATTGGAATAATGCTTCAGTTTTATTTCATTCTAGCAACATTGTCAATAGAAATATTCTTGAGTCTGCCATTATCCAACTTTCAAATAACTTCAACATGAGCAAAGGTCTTTTTCAACTCGATCCTGTTGTTTTGAATTCCTTCAAAACAAATTTAGATAAAAAGGGTAGGACGCTAAATCTTTGGTAAACTTGTACGCTACTTTATTAACTTTTAATCTTCATTTTATTTTTATATATATCGAAACTTGACTCTAAAAGGCAAAGTGTTAAAACCCGGGTAGATTTCCAGTATAAATTTGTATTTTTAATTCATTTGATCTTGTGCTAAAAATCGATATTTTTCCTTACAAATCTGTATGCCTCTTTGTTAATCCTCTAATCTTTAATTTTTAATTTTATTTTTACTTCTCCGTTTATTGCTATATATATATATATATATGTATGTGTGTAGATATGTATGTATATATATATATAATATATATGTGTATGTTTTGTGTATGTATGTTATTTTTTTTTTTTTTTTTCTGTAACCTATATATAGGCCGTAACCTTTTATGTACTTCAGTGTTCCTGAGGATGTCATTAGACGAAAGCGCTTGAGCACCTTTTTTTGTGTTTCCTTTCCTTCGTGGTTTTATTCATCATAAATATTTTTCACGTGTTACTTTCGTGAAATAATTTTCATATATATATATATATATATATATATATATATATGTGTGTGTTGTGTGTGTGTGTGTGTGGTGTGTGTGTGCGTGTGTATGCTTGTGCGTGTGTGTGTGTGTGTGTCTGCGCGCGAGCGTATTAAATTAATTTTCAATATATGTACGTATATACTTGCATAACATCAACTTGCGTAAAATTTAGTTACATGAAGTCGTCCTACATGTACTGTACTTTCATAAATTCGAAAATGAATATATTTGCTTAATGTTGACTCGATTAGGTTCAGTTACGTTAGGTTAGAAAAGCTACGGTCTTCTGGGACTGCAGATATCTCGGTTCGGTTCGGGTTAGACGGTTAGTTTATGGTTAGTGATATAAAGATTAGATTGGGTTAGGTTTAAGGTTGCCAACTTTTAAATTTCACCAAACCTTAGCTTAGCTCTGTTACTCTCCCATGGCTCAACAGCCGATTTGATCCAACTACTAGCAATTAATCGTGGCATTTGAAGTAACATTATTGTTACTAACTTACATTCGTACTCGTGTTTGTTCATTATCTGCAGATGCTCAGGGGCGGACTGAGCGGTCGGGCAATGGGGCATGGACCGAGAGCCCGGACCATTAGGGGGCCCGGCGGCCCCGACCCGCAGTCATCATAAAACAGTGAGAGTGTTCTCAACTGGGTTGTCTAATCCAGCGGTTCTCAAACTTTTTCTTCTTCTGTACACCTTGAATTCTTTCACGGGATTTTCTGGATTTTTGAGAGATAGACGATTTTTGCTTTACGACCGTGTGACTCGTGGCCGTTTGTTAATCCTATATAAAATTAAAAGGGTTATATTTTCAGGACCCCTTCGCGTACCCTCTAAGATTCCCTCGCGTACCCCAGTTTGAGAACCACTGGTCTAATCGAACTGTAATATGAAAAAAATCGGATTTCAAGGGGACCAGGACCTCATTATGCCAGAGGGTCCAGGTTGCTGTCAGTCGCCCCTGCAGATGCTTACTACTATTAGCTCCAGTTTTGGTTCCTAAATAACATCCTTACTAAAATATTCTGTGTTTTTGAGGTTGTTTAACCTCCTTCACAACAACAACGGTTATATGCCGGAAGGGACCTACAATTTTACGTGAGATCCGAACCACGAGTCGTTACATCATCTGGACGCGGATGATGGTCATCCATTTCATTACCACCTAAAAACAATGCCACTTAACTTCGCTGATCGATGAAAACGGTGTTGCGACAATGGCTACGATGTGGTCCCTTTACTGAGTAATATATGAAATGGAATTAAAAGCACCGTTTTTAAAACGAAATCCTCAAATTTTTTTTTTTTTTATATAAATTTAGAGCCGCGGTTTTATCATTGAATTTTCTTTGAAAATAAAACTGGAGACTGACAACGAAAACCGAAGAGTTGGCAACCGTAGTTTCGTTTAGGAATAGTCGGATATATATAATATATATATATATATATATATATATATATAATATATACTGTGTATATATATATATATATATATATATATATGAATGATACACAGAGACCGTGCATGGAACAAGGAACTCTTCTAGGAAAATTAAATCCACTATAGTCCGAATAAGTAATGGTAAATGACAAATACTATAGTTTTTTCTTTTTCATTATGCTAGCCCGACGCGGGCAAAAGCGAAAACTTAAAACTCAACTGGCAGAATTGAGCGTCCACTTTTCAAGGCACATAACATGTCCATTTCATGATGGGAATGAACTCAGAATGGTTCCCTGAGGTTTTTTATGATACACACAGACCGTGCATGGACCATGCAGTATAGGGCGGGTCATACTATGCATTTTTTTTAAATCAATGGAGAGGGGTGTTCAAATGACATATTTTGGTGTACAGAACACAATTCTGAAGAAAATATTTAATTCTGATAACCCTAACCTACATCATTTTGCAGTTGATTATTATTAAATTGTTGATTATTTTACTATTGTAGTTACCCCAGAATATGTCTTCTCACGTTTTCTATCATGGCTGCTGAAAGATCTTGCCTACATCAAGGGACAGAAAGAGAAGGTTGGAAGTAAGGGACCCCACCAAATAGGGGGTCCTGATCTACCAGAGCACAAGAGACAGGTGAGGACATTGAAAAGGCAGTGGCTGGAAAGGAAGGCAGAGAAAAGGAGAAGGAGCAAGGAGGAAAGTGCTGCAGTAGCAGAGAAGGCAGCCAGGAAGGATGTTAAGAGATTTTTGGCAGATGGTGATGAGGATCTGGAATTGGAGAGAAGTGGTGATGAAGATGAGTTTGTTCCTGAAGTTGAGCTCTTCCCTCAAACTGACCCTGAGCCAGCAGCTTCGGCAAAGGTACAGAAAAACTATGATGAGATTCAAAACATTGCCCTTGCTAGTGTAAGGTATGGCATAGGGCTGAGGCCAACTGCAGCGATAGCAACAGCAGCTCTGATTGACGCAGGAATCATCACAGAAGACAATACAAGTAAAGTGATTGATAAGAGCAAGGTCAAGAGAGCACAGGAGAAGTTGATGAGAGAGCTGAAGGAACAGTTCGAGAAGAAGTGCAGGGAGGAGGGGGGGATCTCTTGCATCCTCTTTGATGGGCGGATTGACCTGACCAATGTGATGATGGAAGCTGAGGGCAGTGACCAATCTTTTCCCGCAAAGATCAAGGAAGAACACTATAGTGTGTTAGTGAGCCTGGCAGCTACTATCTGTTCCACTTTACCCCAGAGAAAGCAACTAAAGAGGAGTCACATGCGGAGAAGATTGCTAAGGTCCTGTTTGCCTGGCTGAAAGAGAGGGGTTATGATAAGACCTTGTTGGCCATTGGAGGAGACTCAACAAATGTCAACACTGGTGTGAAAGCTGGAGTAATGCGGAAGCTGGAGCTGCACCTGGGGAGAAAGCTGGTCTGGTTGGTGTGCAACCTGCACACTGTTGAACTTCCCCTGCGCCATCTCATTGTTGACCTTGATGGCCCTACTCTGTCAGACAAAAAATTATCCGGGCCAATAGGAAAGCTCCTTGATTCTGCTACAGATTTTGATATCAATCCAAACTTCACCCGAATCTCTGTTGGCCCTCCACTGATCAAGCTTCCTAACAAGGTCATTCAAGATCTCTCAAATGATCAATACTATGGCTATAAAATTGTCTGTGCAGTCAGGGATGGAGTACTTCCTGCAGGGCTGGCTCTGTTAGAGATAGGACCAGTAAACCACAGCCGCTGGCTCACCACAGCGAACAGACTTCTCAGGCTCTGGGTGTCAAAGCACGGACTTAAAGGAAAGAACCTGAAGATTCTGCAATTCATTGTGGAATTCATCATTGGAGTGTATTACCCATGTTGGTTCAACGTGAAGGTCAAGCACTCCTGGATCGAAGGGCCTAGGCACATCCTCTTTCAGCTGGACTGCCTCAAGTCCCAGAGAAAGGAGGTGCTGGATATTGTGATGCCAACTGTGAGAAGATCTGCTTGGTATGCCCACAGTGAAGTCATCCTCCAAACACTACTCTGCTCTGAGGATCAGAAGGAGAGGATTGAAGGGGTGGAGAGAATCCTGGCCATCAGGGGAGAGGGGGACCCGGACACTCAGCTGGGGGACTCCTCTGTTAGGAGCAGAAGGACACCTGACATCAATTGTGATGCTTCCAGCATCGGTAACTTGATCAGCTGGTCAGAAGGTGTGTCAGATCCACCTCTCACCTGCTCTCTAAGCACCTCAGAGGTGAAAAACTTCATCAACACCCCCATGGAGGTGCGCAACTGGCCTTGCCACACACAAAGCATTGAGAGGGTTGTTAAAATGGTGACTGAGGCTTCTGCTAAGTACTTCTCACAGGAAAAGAAGGATGGAGGGATCAGGGCTCAGGAGACCAGCAGGAAGCTGATGTTCAAGTCTGAGTCAAAGCAGGATTTGTGCAACCTGGCAAAGTTCAAGATGTCAGGAGAATGATCTTTGTAATTATATCCAGTGATATACATGCAGTTCACCTATTAATAAATATATGTAAAGTTGATTTGGCCTTGTCAATATAAATGATTTACCTTATATCTTTTAATATATTATAAAGGGGTTCAAAAGGGTAAAATTGGCAATTTAGAAATACAAAATGATGTAGGTTAGAGTTATCCTATCCAAAAAAGAAGCTCATATTTGAATTCCCCATGTAAAAACACACAATTTAGACACCCCTGATGGTAGGATTTCCTTCAGATTCATGTTGTCACCTGAGTACGACCCGCCCTAAGTCCTGGTCCATGCACGGTCTGTGTGTATCATAAAAAACCTCAGGGAACCATTCTGAATTCATTCCCATATATATATATATATATATAGTCTAGGAATTACTCTTGTAAAAATGCGTGCGCTTCAAACCCCGGCTGAGTAGCCAAATAGGTATATACATTTTTAAAATAAAGGTGAATCAGACAAATTTTATTAAGTAATTTCAACGTACAAAATTTAACCTCGGTTAACCATGATTTTGGTTCCGCCCGAATTGTTCATTCTGACGAAGGTCAAGCTTGTGACTCCACCTTAGACCGACAGTTTAACGTGGAATCTGAACCAGGGTACCCATTTATCTACCAACCAGTTTCTTTTTATTGTGTGGAAGGATGAACAGCTGGGTTTTGCTACGCGCCGCCTGCCGTCACTGGGTCTCGATCCCGGGGCCTATGGATTCGTAGTCAGCGACGCTAACCACTACACCACGTATTTAATTATGTATTTAATTTATAATTTAATTTATAATTCTTAATTAATTAATATTCTTAAAAATTCCAATATTATAATCATGCAACTCGGATGGAGGATATTTTTGCAGCTAATCAAAGATGCTGGGGGTTGATGACGTAATGATTCAACTGTAAACAAAAAATTAATGGCATCTCATTTTCAAAGTATTCAATGGTAATTTAAGTTGTATATTGTAAATAAATGCAAAATGCCTTTAAAGTGTGCCGCGGTACTCTGTAACAATGGAGAAACTTTCATTTGAGTAATGACGTCACAATGACGTAAAAAAAATGGGGGACAAGCGACTCTGTTTTGCTTTGGGGGATCAGAGTCAAGAGTCACTAAGGGCCAACAGCTGTTCGTTGACTCAGTCAGATTCCGCGCAGACTGAAAATGCCAGAAGGCCAATACTGTACAGTGTATATATATATATATATAATATATATATATATATATATAACTGCAATGACCACGCAGTGGTTTGGGTTCGGTTAGGATAGTTTAGTTGAGTTAGGTGAGGTTAGAAAGTCTTCGATCCTGTGGAAATATATAAAGGAACCTTTCGAATTGAAATTCAGTTATTGCGACTCCACTGCTTTCGAGGCACAGCTTATTAACAAGTATTGCGTTGAATCAATGTACGTGGATCTGAATCCAACCTTTGTCCACGTGTAAATGCAAAGAAAAAAATCATTTCCATCCTTGAACACGAGACAAGGAATCGATAATTCCAAGGAAATCGCTTCGAAAAATATACGTTATATATTTCGACCGTTTAAATAATCCATCATTTAAATAAACAGTAAAAGTAAAACATTAAAACAAGCTGAAAAAGGATCGATAAAGGTGTGTAAAGAAAAAAGTATGCGATCAATTAAGTAATTAACCTTTTTTTTAAACACAAAAAGAAGAAAACGTACTTTAATAAGGGAAGCTTGCGCGTACAAAACTAAACTAAACTAAACTTAAATTAAAATACAGAAATATTTAAAAGACAGAACGCCAAATACTGTAGAGTAAAATTATAATATAAACTTCAACTAGGCTAATTGACGGGAAAAAAATATTAGTGAATATGTACAGTAGTTTCAGTATTCACATATCCTAAAATGGCTGAAAGTTAGTGAGGTAAAAAAATTACTAACCAACTTTGAACGACCACTTTACCGAGTGTACGCCTACCCCGGGCATAAGATTCACTTTGATTGGCCCGATGTATGAAATAGGAGGTCTTTCCGACTTTGTCTAATATCGGGTAGCCACGAAAGTACAAATGAGCCAATAATTTCTAAGAAAAATATATTACGACTTTAAATATATTAATAATAATAATAATAATAATAATTAACGTTAATGATATACAAAACCAGGTTATCGTACAATACATTCAGAAGTCTACAGAAGTCTACAATATACTGTATATGACTTCTTGGAGACACTGGAAAGATTCAACGAAAATCAGCACGGATTCCGATCAGGAAGATCATGCCTATCACAACTTATAGAGCACTATAACAATATCCTAGATGCACTTGAAAGCAATGAAAACTGTGAAAAGCTTTCGACAAATGTGATCATGGTATAGTAGCGCATAAAATGAAACATATGGGAATAACAGGCAAAGTGGGAAAATGGATATACAACTTCCTCAGAAAACGTCTACAGATCGTTAAAATTCAAGGTATAAATAACATCATCAGAATCGGAAGTACGCAGCTCAGTACCACAAGGAACAGTATTGGCCCCGCTCTTTTTCATTTTCATGCTAACAGACGTAGACAATGAAGTAAACAGCAATAGTATAGTAACATCCTTTGCAAACGATACAGAGATCAGCAGAAAAATCGGCGATGCAAAAGAGGTGGAGGCTTTGCAAAGGGATACAAACAGAATATACACAAATGGTCAGAAGAGAACAACATGACATTTAACACCGAGAAATTCCACTTCAGGGTAGAAATGAGGAACTTAAACAGACAGCGTATTATACTCCAGACAGACATGAAATTCTGAGAAGCACGAAAGAGATCTACAGATCTACAGAAGCTAAGGCTAACAAAGACCCTAAGATCCACTTTAAGGTTAGCCCGAGAGAAAGGAAAGAGTAGGGGGTTAAGAGAAGAGAAGAGAATAAGGGGTAAAGTAAGGAGCAACACCTATCACTCGTGGGTTAACAGTCATTCAGAAAAAGAGGAAAAAAGTCTCACCATCATCATCCGCCGGCCACTGCCGACAAGTCAGAAAAATAGTCGGAGAGAATAGGAGAGGGGTGAAAGATGAAAAGAAGTAAAATAAGAACGCTTACAAACCCTCAAACACAGTCTTAACTCACAGTCATACCATGCAAACTACAAACATGCAAGAAAGAGAGTTACAGACATGCAAAGTAAAAAAAGTAGGTAAGGTTAAACAAAAAGTGGGTTAGTTTACGTTACGAGCTACATCTTCGTTCGTGTTAGTCTAATAGTGTTAGTCAGATAGCGATAAACAAAGCAAAAAGAGTCAGGGGACAGAAGACAGTAATGAGTCCCTTGTTGAAAACTCTGATCATACCAAAACTTAATACTGCTCAGTCTTGACGTCCCCATACAAGAAGGAAGCAATTAAGATACTCAGAGACACTTCACAGCTAAGACTGATGGCTGCAAAGAACTCAACTACTGGGAAAGACAAGGTAAACTAAATCTGTACTCCCTGGAAAGAAGAAGAGAGAGGTACACCATAAAATGTACATGGAAAATGATCGAAAAACTGGTACCAAACCTCAAACTAAACCCAATTACCACCCAAACAACACTGGAAAATAGGAAAGGCAGAATGTGTAGTGTTCCCAAATTAAAGGCCCGACAAGGGACCTCTTCAATACTGAAGGAAAACAGCTTGGTTGTCAGGGGGCCAAGACCTCAAAGGACCTCAGAAAAATGACAGGGGTCAAAGTTGATGTTTTCGAAAGAACACATGGTACCAGATGAGCTGGATGTACCTGGCTATGTGCGGTGAGTAGCATGGGCGCAAAAGGAGAGACTGCAATGCAATTGCAAATGTTGATCAATGCTGTAAAGGGAATGTTGGCACCAGTGCCAACCCCCATTGTTGCAAGGCACCCCCAAAGGGGAGGGGGTTGTTACAAGAACAGCAAGGGTTATGCAACTTGGAGGCGGAGTTATCCCCCAAGACAAAGAGAGAGGAGGAGAGAGAGGAAGAGAGGTGTTCGCCTGGCAGAAGCGAAGCGCATATTAAGACTTCAGCCGAGCGGCCGTTGTCTTATAGGCCCCTAATCAGCCAGTTGCTTAATCAGCCAGTGCCTCCAGGCACTATCAGCCGGTTGGCACAGTGTATACCTCGTTTTGGCACGTACACACCCGTCTATACGCCCATAAAATATTACGCACACACGATTATATGCGCCGGGTTCGAGACCCGGTGGCGGCGCGTCCTTCCACGGTTGGTAGATAAATGGGTAGCTAGGGTTCCCTAGCATGGATCTCTCTCTCTCGCTCTACCTCTCGCTCTCTCCCTCTCGCTTTCCCTCTCTCTCCCTCTCCCTCTCGCCCTCTCTCCCTCTCCCTCTCGCCCTCTCTCTCGCTCTCTCTCCCTCTCTCACTCACTCTTATATACACCCCGTTAAAAAGTAGGTCTATGGCTGGGTGAAAAGTTATACCTTCGCCAGAATGAACAATTCGGGCCGACGCCATCGAAAGCAAAGGTGATCCTATATATGTACAAATCTCTCTCTCTCGCTATATATATATATATATATATATATATATATATGCTAAACACCGTTTTGAAAATTGTGTTTGGCGCAGGAGTTTATGATATCGAAATAAACTTTGGTGTTTAATGACCCGCAACCACCACACATTTCTGTTATTTTTTAAAATTTATTTATTGTATCGAAAGCAAAGGTAATCCCATATATATACAAATCTCTCTCTCTCTCTCTCTCTCTCTCTCTCTCTCTAAGTTGGAGTGTAAAGCTTGAGGGAAATGGAGAGAAGGTAAGACGGTATAAGCAAATTCCCGCTTAAACATTTTCCTAATTAAACGAAGTAAACAGCTGAACAATAGAAGGCCATATATATATATATACAGGGTGGGGCACGGGAATCAAGTGTTTTTTGAATAGCTAGTAATCGGCCATTAGGAATGGGAGGGGCGTTCGGTAGGTAGCATTCCATTCCTGGGTTCATAGCATTTAACTTTAACTAACACTCACCTTTATCTTTCAGGTGCCATCATGGAGCAGTGGACGTTAGAACACCGCATGTTCGCGTATGATCATTTTGTTAGGAGTGGCGAGTCAGTGACAGCAGTTCAGCGTGCGTTTCGCCGCAGATTCAACATTCATCGAAATGACTCTGTTCCCGCTCGTAACACAATCTTACGTTGGGTTAACAATCTTCGAACAGGAGGCTCAATAATGAAAACAAAACCGAAGGGGCCGCAACGCACTGTGCGTACTCCAGAGAACGTTGAAAGGGTCAGACAAGCGATGTTGCAAAGCCCAGGCCGCTCTGCTCGGAGACATTCAGCTGCACTCGGAATCAGCAATCGTACTGTTAGACGGATTTTGCATGAAGAATTACATTTTCACCCATACAAGTTAGCGATGGTGCAGGAATTGAATGTAAACGATTGCCCCCAACGACTGAATTTTGCACAGGAAATGCTTGCACTTTATGAGCAGAATGAAAACATGATGGTGGTAATGAGTGATGAAGCCCATTTCCACCTTAATGGGGCCGTCAACAATCAAAACTGTCGGTATTGGGCTGCTGAAAATCCGCGACAACTCCATGAAAAACCGCTGCATAGCCCTAAGGTTACAGTTTGGTGCGCGGTGGGAAAGTTTGGCGTCATCGGTCCCTATTTCTTCGAACAAAATGGGGTTACCGTTACCATAACATCTGGGCGTTACATTGAGATGGTGAACACCTTTTTCATCCCTGAGTTACGAAGAAGGCGTATTGCTCGTCGACATTTGTGGTTTCAGCAAGATGGGGCCACGCCACACACCGCCAGAGCGTCAATGGCTGTTCTTCGCCCCCTGTTTCCCAACCATCTCATTTCGAGATTTGGTGACATTGCATGGCCCCCTCGGTCCCCTGACTTGTCCACATGTGACTTCTTTCTATGGGGGTACCTCAAGTCACGTGTCTACGAGGACAAGCCCCGTACATTAGATGCATTGAAGGAAGCGATCCGTCAACAAATCATCCAAATCAACAGAGACCTGCTGGGAAGAGTGGAGGCCAATTTTCGTAAACGCCTTCAACAATGCGTCGACGGCCAAGGACATCATATGCCAGATATAATTTTCGGTACATGATTATTATGACATGAAATGCTATGTTCTTACGAATGTTGTTCTACCAATATATTTTCTTTACAAAAATAAATATCATTTTCCTGATTATTCCAAAAACACTTGGTTCCCGTGCCCCACCCTGTATATAATATATATATATATATATATATATATATATATATATATATATATATTATACATATATATATATCCCTTAGATACATTTTTTCTGCTAAGTTTATGATCTAAACTTTGGGGGTTAATGACCCGCAACCAGGAATACTCTGTTATTTTTTAAAAATTTATTTATAGTATCGTATGAGAATTCAGGGTCCCCCCAATAAACTTTTACAGCGGCGAGAGCAAGCTTCGCGCATTGTTGATTTTTACCTTCATAGGTAATTACTTCCAGTTTTATATTTCAGAGGCCATAAATTTTTTCCGATCCTATTTTAGATAGGGCACCATCAATAAATACACAAACCATCCTCGCCTCCCTCTCTCTCTCCCTCTCGCTCTCTCTCGGGCCGAACACAAGATAAAAAAAAAGCGTTTCTCTCTTTCTCTCTACGAATGGGAATATCTGACACGCCCCAGATTTCACGGGGCAGCCAATCACAGCCCTGTGGGCGGAGCCCAGGACATCTGGTTGGCCGCTATAGGGGCTACGCGTCAAGCTCCGCCCAAAATTCACTGATAGCCAATAGGAAGCTCGCGATTCGTGTGTTCTAGGTTGATCACAGTCACGCTAATAAAAGGGGGCACTTTCATCTCAGGACCTCATTTCAGTATTTTGTCGCTTAGAGCTTTTGAAATATACACCATGAGCCAGTTATACAGCTCCCCCGAATTGTTTGAAGATGGCGATTTCTACCCAACGCCTGCGCTCCACCTTTTCAACGCTGTTCAACAGAATGAACTTCTCTCAACGCAGGTTGTTACAGAAATGTGTGCCAGCGAGCACGATTTTCCCGCTAACGATTTTGCAGAGATGTAAGTAGTTAATTTGTGATTATGTACTCCGGTTCATTCATTGCATGTATTATAATTTTTAAAATTCGTGATAAAGCGAAGTGAAAGGATATCTACTTTGTGCTTACAATTTGCTGTCAGCCTAACCTAGCTTTATTGAGTTTTTTTACAACGAAAAAATTAATCCCAGGACTCTTTCTCGTTTATAATAATATAACCTAACCGGGACATAATATATATTATATATATCGGCCCAGGACTCTTTCTCGTTAATAACAAAATAACCTAACCGGGATATATATATATATATATATATATATATATATATCGGCCCAGGACTCTTTCTCGTTTATAACAATATAACCTAACCGGGACATAATATATCCTATTATCGTTTATAATAATATATCCTAACCGGGACATAATATATATATATCGGCCAGGGCTTTTTCTTGTTTATAATAATATAACTTAACCAGGACATAATATATCCTACTATCGTTTCATTCAGTGTTAATTAACTTCTAAGTGTCATAATAATTGTTTTGAAAAATAGTTTGTGCTTTATTCTCGGTCTATAAATAACGTTTCAATCAGTGTTAACTTATAAAAGGCCACAATAAATGCGTTTGGAAAAAAGATTTTCAATTATTGTCTCATTTTCTGTTTCCTTTGTGGTTATTTCGGCATATATATACATATATATATGGAGTGGTTTTAATAATACATTTCTCGAAAATGTAAAGACAGCTCCCAGTAGGATTTTAGAAATATTAAAAACTATTAAGAATTGTCTGCGGGTTTGAGACCCGTTGCAGGCAGACGAAGTGTAGCACACCCAGCTAATCTTACTTTTGAGCTGTAATTAGCGTACTCGCTTTTAATTATTCTCTGATATGTCTTAGCACACTCAGCTAATCTTCCTTTTCAGCTGTACATTAGCGCATTTGCTTTGCCCATTCTGTTTCCTTCGTGGTTATTTCGGCATATATATATATATATATATATATGGTGTGTTTTTATTTGTACATTTCTCGATAATTTAAAAATTTAAAGACAGTTCCCCAGTAGGACTTTAGAAATATTAAAAACTTTTAAGAATTGCCTGCGGGTCTGGGATCGAGATCCGGTGTCGGCAGACGATGTCTTAGCACTCTTACTTTTGAAAACTGTCAGGATATCTGGTTTTTTATTATAATTTTTAAAATTCGTGGTATTTTCTCTTATTGTAGCTCTTTGATTAAACTTTATTTTTACTTAACTTTATAGGACCGATGCGTAACTTGGTCGTGTTATAGCTACTTTTCGTTTTGATGAAAGGGAAATAAGTGATATGGATGCTTTACCTCACAACTAAACCAGCAACCTGAACACAGAGGTCGAGGTATTGGCTCACATCCGGTCCAATGAATGCCAGTTCATCGAGGAACTAATGTAAGTATTTTTTGGGGTTAAGAACAAAACACATTGTATTTTCATTTAATATATTAAATGGTAGAAAACATGTACAAAGCGGAACCAGTGTCCATTAAATAAGTCTTAATGGCGACAAATAGGCCTTTTTGATATACACCTTTACACAATACAGCGGGTGCTAACATATGGAAACCTCTTTTTTATCTGTCTGCATACCAACTCGTCATTCATTTCAGTGTCGCACAAATCGAATGATTTTAAAAAATTTATAAATCCCTTCCCACGTGATATGTGCATGAGAAATGAGAGGGTGTACATATAGCACGTGTTGCTATAATATCATTGAAAGCGATACGGGTTTCAGAGAATCTCAGGTACATGTATCTGTTCGATAAACTGCACACTCACAGGATCGTTCCAGGGCTGAGTGCCGAGTGAGTCAAAATAGTACATTCTTTCGCTATTTTTAAAATAGATTGCAAACCAATGAATCCCCTCACTCCCAACAATGTCGGTGTTAACGATAACCTCGTACCAGTTTCTTGTAGTTGGCAATTTCAATATTTCATTCTTCGCAAACACGCCGATAAATTTGGAGCGTGTGATTCGGTCACTTTTCATTACTCTCTGGAGTGTATTCGCGTCCATTTTAAAAGACTGTGACCACGTTCCTGAAACGATAAATTTCTATTAGTGCTTGTGATTCGCGGTACACGAGTACACTAATAGGAATGTCTATAGGCTTGGCAAATTCCAACCTGACTGAGATATTCCCACTCTGTTGTGGACTTAAGTGCGTATTTACGCCAGCAGACAAGTCAGGCGTAACATCAAATGAATAAATGTTAAATTCTTCGGCAAATTCTTTCTGCGTTACGCCGAACCCGAGTTCATCACAGGCACCTGTATTATGAGCCAGACTACTATAAGCTCTCGCGCAGAGCGGGAACACAGCGTCTGATGAGTAGTCCGTAATCATAGTCCCTCCCAACGCGATGCCATTTACGTATAGAGTTATATTTTTAAGGCCGAAATTCTCGAATTTAAAGGCACTCTTTTTATATTTTCCATTCGTCGAGGTGGTCCTGCATTCCAATTAATATCCTTTTAGGTAGGACTCCAAGGGCCACGTTTTCTAGTTGCTTCGAGGCCAACCCGGCGGGCACCGTGTATAGTTTGATCTGTACCCTGTTAATTGGGTATTTTACTGTGGCGTGTATTAAGTCTTTCTCAATTTCTATTTGTTTTGGCGAACTTAATTTCACTCGGATACGCAAATACCCTCCATGATGTGAATCACAACGGGTTTCGCGCCTCTTCTTGATCAGACCCCAGATTTATGCAGATCTCAGGACTCGGGGTTGAGCTTCAACTTCAGATCGACCGTTCATAAGCAGTTTCTCCTGGAATGTGAAATCTGTATGAAGACGTCCAAAACATTCGTATATCTTTTTTTAGAATTTTTAAATTTATCCTTTATACCATTTTCATCTTTAGTCTGATAAAAGCCCTCGGCGTTAAAAAGGTGTCCTTCGCTTCTTTTGAAAAGTTGAGGACATTTTCCAGATAGGCTCGTAGGTGATAATACCCCGTTCCTGCCGAGATGTTAACCTGATTTAAATACACCTCACACTGGCTGAATATGGTGTAAAAAGTTGGTTTCAGGGTACGCTGAGTAACTATCATCGCAGTCCGTTCCATCAATGGGCTATACGCAGTTTAGCGTACATGTGCATGCAGCTCGGGTCAAAAAAGTAAGGGCCTGAGCTGGGTATCACGAATTCTATAGGGGCACTCGGCGAACTAATTGTGTTTAATGGGTTAATTGTAATAAAGTCGCTATGCTCAATAGAGACCTGAGTGGGGGCATATCAAAGAGGGACAGTTCCGATTTACAGCATTGTGAACTACACGGATGGATGAAACGCGCCATGACGAGTCAGAAATAGTGCCACCTCTCTCGACAACTAGTAATCAGCCTATGATTCGTGAGAGTAGTGTCCTCAGCTTATATCAGTTAAAAAATGATCAGCCATAGGTTTCATACGCTTAGAGCACTTCTTTTTTATTTCCTTTTACGTTTAGCGCCACGTGATGGTAACCCCTTCTTCCTGGCAGATCTCTTCTTTCCGCCACCACGCATTTTTCTCTTTGCATCTTTGATGATTTCGTCCCGTGTACGTTTTAAATGTTTTTTTAGAGCTTCTTTAGGCTTAGTTCCACCCATTATGTCTTCTGCCGCGTTAAAACCTGTTTGTAACGCCTTCCTCCCTAGGTATGCACCCTCTTCAACAGTGGGACAGCGGTGCGTAGTATGGATGAAAAAATGGATCCAAGCCCACTCCCACGCTGGTATCTCACCCTCGATAGACTGTGAATGGCCTTCGGGTCATTATAAACGACGAAAGTGTAGTTTCACTGTTAAGCTCCCATCACCGAATGGGAAATTTTTTCCCTCAATCGTTCTTATATATATCGAGATGTTGGTTAATAGATTAGTCGCAACATTCACATAATGGGGCTTGTCATATGTAATGCTCAAACTTTTCCCTCTATGGTTGGGGATGTGTGCAATGCGCAGCAGGCGCGCCTGGGTGTCCCCAACAAATTGGTGCTCTACGATATTGCTGTAAATATAGCACATGTCTGGGATGGAGAGCTTTCACCCAATTTCTCCATCTTCAATTGATACATTAAGCTGGACAAGTCATGCTGTGCCTCGTGAAAGGTATCTCTTTGGAGAGCTGCGCTATATCGGCCCTCAGCCACAATTGTGAACAGCTCTTTATCTTTAATATTTCTACTAAGCGTTGATTTTAACTTCAATGTGCATGCAGGCGTGTCTATGTTTACGACTTCAAAAAGTAAATCGCTTGTCAGGTACGACTTTTCAAGACTCTGTTTAACCCCGTCACAATGTCCATGGCTGTATCATAATGCCGATTCCTAGCGAAACATTTGTGCTATAGTACTGCACCTCACCGAACAGGACTGATCGCATAGTATTGTCTAAGGTTATGTCTAATTTTTCGCACTCATCGATTCTTCTAAGGATCAGAAATATGATTTGCTCATTTTCAAGAGTTAAAAATTTGGAGACTAACTGGAGTTCACATAAACCCACCTCATACGAATCACGCTCCAATTCAATGGGTCCGTGGAGTTCTGTCACAAAGTTGGAGGGTGTTGTTAGGATGTACAGACAGAGAAGAAGAGGACGGGAGTGTGACATAGAAGTGGCTAGGCGCCATGTTGCATACTATTTAAGCTTCATTATTGCAGCAGCTTTTATATAGGTGTTGAAGCTTTCTGGGTAACCCAGCCATTTCACCAGGTACATTTTTCTCTTTCCTGAACCTTTGCTGCCTAAAATTTTTAATTTTAAACACACTTTTTCCTAAATTAAATGTCACTTTCTGCAACTCCTCGCGGTAAAAGCCTCCAGCGATCTCTTCCCCATTCAAATCTTCAACGTAATACATCATTATCTCGCCTTTAGGTCTCATAGCACGAACTTTAAAAATCTCACGTGTCCATCCTTGCTCAAATCCCTTCGCGAATTTATTTCCCGAACGTGATAGCCTTACATAATCATTGATTTTGAAATGTGTAGAGTGTGGTGGCTGTGCTCCATCTCTTCTCACCTCTGGCAGCGTACCTCTTTCTAAAACTTTGTTAGGTGTTGTGCCAATCTTACGGTGGTGTGAATGGTTGTATGCTGATGCCAATGACCCGAGAACGTTTATATATCTGTATGTGTTTTTATGTGTAAAATAGCGATGCATGCGTTCCTTTATGGTACGTTGAACTCTTTCAGCTAAAGAGGTCTTATGTATAGAATTACTAGTGTAGTAACTAATATTAAACTCTGTCAGCATGTTCTGAAAAGCGCGACCTATAAATTCTTAACCTACATCCGTACAAAAATAGCCAGGAACCCTTTCTTCTTTTAACATCAACGTTTTGTTGGCTTTAGCATCTGTTTCAGGCGATTTATTTTTCAGTAGAATTGGCCACAGATATCCAGAAAATACATCTATTATGAATAGGATGTAGCGGTATCCGTCATTATACACTGAATATCTTTGCATGTCTGTTAAATCCGCTTGCCAAATAGAGTCAATCGAACCCGCTGTTGTCTTGGCTGTTTTAAACCTTTTTCTCACCGGTTTATGAAGTGTATATACATCCTGTCCCGCAAAACCCGCTCAACATCTTTTTTCCCTGCTCCGTAAACTCATATGTACAGTCTATTAACGCCACCATAGGAGGCGGGGTTACAAATGTCATAATAGCGTTTACTTAATACGTTACCCATTTGCGTATTTTAGAGACACGTGGATAAGGTTGGCCGGTTGTTCTCTTCTTTCTCTTCTTCAGAGACGCTGCTGCTGGGGGCGATGGCGTACTCAGTTCTGACACATGCGAGACTTGATCCAAGTCTTTTAACCTATTCAGATTACCTATCAATGTTTTGGGGACATTTATTTGTTGTAGTCTTGCTTTAATATGCTTCCATCCTGTTGGTGAGGGCCTGTCCCACTTTCTCACCAGATCATGAACAATGTCAACGATGTTGGATCCTTATACCCTTGTTCCTTCAACAATGACCTCGCCTGTATCGGCCCACTGTATGATGGAGTCCTCACTCAATAGATTATAAAGACTTAAGCCTTTATTCTTCAATGTATGTGGGAGACTGTTTTTTAACATGTTCGATGTGTTGTGTTCCGTTGTTCTTTGGTTGGTCATCTCTAACGTCGGGCCCAGGTCCTGTGTCGCCATGCTCAGCGCTGCTCGCGCTGTGCCTAATAACCACGGGGAGCTCTGTCGGATTCTTATAATCTTCGTACTCATGAAGAAATTTCTGCAAAGCCTCTTGGTACAAGATCCTTTTCTCATCAGGTGACTTTTCACTGTTTAATAGGGCTAGCAACTCGCTTTCCATTCTTTTAAGCCTACTTTTACGGGGTTCTAGAGCCGTGTCTGGAATCTTTGAACTTTGCAATGAAGCATACACCTCGTGAATCACAACCACCTTCTTCATTATATTAATCTAGTAAAGGACCCAAAACTGAAAATAAGATGGGTAGGAATGATCCTCCTCTTTGTACAATAATTCGCTTTTTCTTACCCACAGTTTGACTTTTATGAGCGAGCGCTCGTATTATGTTCTTGTAACGACGTAAGCGAGCCTTCTGAGGGGGTTTCATTGGCACATTACATTTTATAACATTAAGACAGATTTCACAGATGCATTTTAAAAAGTCGGAGTCGATATTTTTAACAAACATCTGTTGCAGTGCCCGGGGCAATCGTTGATAGATTTTTATTAATTCACGATATTTCTTCAGCCTATTTGTCATTCTGGAATATACACCGTTTCAGGTTCGTTTGGAATATATTCGTTCTTAGAAGCACCCTAAACGTGTTTCGCGGGTGAAGGTCACAAAGCAAATATCCATAACGCTGACTTGTGGCTTCTTTATAAACCTCCAAAAACTCCTTACGTTGATTCGGGAACATTTGATTGGCTAATACCCCAATTTGTGACACATCTCTACGTTGTGCGAATAAGACTAGATATTGTGTATTTAGCGACACATCGCGCATGTATCTATTTTTGAAAAATAGATTCTGGTTGATGAAGAATACGCTTATGTTAAGATGGTGGGAGAACACTCTAAATGTCTCGGCAAACGTTTTATCCATTTCCAACATGAGATTGTCAATTACAATAACTGTATGCTCATTACCTTTTAACGAATTAACGTCATATACACCCTTGTGGAACAAAATTTCATTTTGGTACTCGTTGAACACTGACTGATACGTCGAATAGCATCATATTACTTTATGCACAAATTTTGAGAACATCTCTTCCTTATCTTTAATGATTTTAAGCATAAATACAGTTTTTCCACATCCTGTAGGGCCAGACATAATACATGTGGAGGGGCTTGTGAACCTGAATTTTTCTACAGATTCCATCTCTAACACGTCACACCCAGTGATGGGCATCGATACATGAAAATCGCTATAGCGATACCGATACATCGATACATGAAGAACGTCTTAGGCGATACCGATACGCCGATACTTTCTAGATGTCTTAAGCGATACCGATACCGATACATGCATCGCCGATACATGTATCGCCGGTACATTTTTATAATTATTCATTTAATATGTAGGTATTAGATATTATTGTTTATACTAGTAATTTGTACGCACTGTAAGTAAAATCAACGACATTTTAATGGGTTTTATAGATGTAAATAAAAACAATTGCTTTATTTAATGAAAGTATGTTTTAATTTTGTAGGATACATGAATGACTGAAAATATTACACTAACAATTAAAAGTAATTACTATTACCCTTCAAAAATACCAGCTGGCTAAACATCTGGTCAGACAGTCTATTCCTTTTTGGAGCGTGAATGTGACCAGCCAAACTAAACAACCGTTCTACAGGAGCAGAGGATGGTAGTGGTATGTTATACTTCAGGAAGACCAGTAGAATTCCTGGGTACTGCCTCAGAGATTGGAGAGAATGACTTCCGTCACCCAGATACTGTAAAACTTCCATCTCAGTGGAATCTTGGGTTGCAGAGACATTAGTGGAAGCAGACTCATAACAGAAGAAATCATCTGCACTTCCGTCAGATGCAGCATCACTTCATTGTTGCTGGGGGGTCTGCTCGCTGAGGCTCTTAACAGCATTAACCAACATTTCTTGAACCCTCTTTTTGACAATGTTAGTATTAAATTTGCCTGTTATTGTCATCCACTTTAACTTGAACAGAGGATTTGAAGACGATGCCAGTATTGCTGCTTTACACTCATGCGACGCATCAAGGCACAGAAACTTTTCAAACCGCTTAGTGAACCCTACTGTGACTGCATTGAGAAGTGGCTGACAATGACGCAATGCCTCCGAATTCAAACGCTCTAGCTTCTTCTCTACAGCTAACAATGTCGGAAGCAGGCAATCGTAAAAACATTCTTTGTCGGACTGCAACCTATCAAGTGCTGTTGCAATGGGTTGTAGTACGGTTAGGTATTCCTGGAGAAAATCAAGCTCATTTTCACGAAATGTTGGCAGTCCTAGTTGTTTCATTGTTTCATTTAGGACACTTTTATGCTTCAACAGAACTGATAAACTGTCGAACAAGGAGTTCCATCTTGTGACGCATCGTAATGTCAACTGACATTTTAGAGTTTCCTGGATTATTTCGGCTAATTTCTGTTAATTAATCTCAATAACACAAGTACAGACGTGTTTAAACGTTGCGCCGTACTGTGTGACGTGACCAGTAGAGTAGTACTGTCATTAAATAAATATTTAATATTATTATTTATGTATATTCATAAATATAACTCAGTTGTGTCATATTATAACATCTATTTAAATATTTAAAAATTCTTATTAATGTATCGATGTATCGAAGTATCGATTTTTTTCGATACATTTAAGAAAATTGACCTTAGCGATACCGATAAATCGATACTTTTGTCAAGTAGCTAAAGCGATACCGATACCGATACAAAAGTATCGATCGATACGTATCGGCGATACATGTATCTAGATACTGCCCATCACTGGTCACACCCCTAAGTGGGTCATTTACAAAATATTACAAATTTTCAGTGCTGTTCTTTATATTTTGTTTTCCTTCTTCCACAGAACCGTGAATGACAACGATGTACAGCCCCCCATCATCGATATCACAGACGAACCCGATGACCGTGCAGCTACAGAACCCTTCCCCGCTGACGAACCTTCACCAGCGACACCTGTAGCATGCGACAGTTCAAAGCGGAAGCATGATGAAGAGCCCTCCACGTCAGGTATAAAGCGTGCCAGGATTGCGACGATTGTTAGCCCTGCAGTAATAGAGCCCCAACCAGCTACGTCTTACGACACAACCCCCACAATAGTACCTTCCTCAAATATACCCCATTATTCAGTTCCGGGTACTTCCTCCACAGCAGCATCTCATACTGTGGAGGATGGTATAACATTCGAGTTGGTGCGCATCGCTACCCCCACCCCTGCCCTGACTAGAAATCGGTACGTGGTCAGGGCCAACGGATTGCGTCGCGTAGTTGAACGTATTGTGGAGTTTGCCCTTCAGAACCGCGACGAACATGAAGTCCGGACGAGGTTGTCCTTCAGGTTTGGGTCAGATGACAGGGATGTAGATGATTTTTGGGTAGTAATACCGTTCAGACGTTTGGCGGCTGTAGACATAGAATATATCTTGGGCCGTATAATGCAAGCCTCTCAAAGTGGTACATCCTTCAATATGGACAACTTCATGGTAGATATTGACAGAGTATTCCGGGTTGCGGGTCATTGTACCACATCTTATACTCTTAATTTCAATTCTCCGTTTATTTACAGAAAGCATTTAAACGTCGATCATGGTTGTGGCTTTATAGCAATAGTCTTAGCTCATATGTTCACTGTGCTAAATACATGGAAGCAAAAAATTTGGCTGTCTACGGTTGTGTAGCGTGCCCGTAAACTGGCTTCAGATTGTATGCTTGAGTTTGAGTGTAATATGGGTCCTGAAGAACTGACAAGGGCCGAGCAGGAAATGAATGCACGTATAGTCGTATTTGGAATGGATGATCGTCGTAGGACTGTGTATGTTTTTAAAAGCAGCGTGAGAGATCTTACAAAACCTCTAATTATTTTAGGATTGTCAGGAACATCGTATATCCCCATCCGTAACATAAGGGCTCTCTACGCCGGTTATGATACAAGTCGAAAATATGGAAGGCATCATGATTTGTGTAAGGGATGTCTCAAGTTTGCTGATGATATGGTGAAACATTGTAAGGATTGCTACATGGTATGTGAGCAGTGTAAAAGCCCCAAATGTGAAAGTCGTGTAGTTGAAACCGAGAAGAGGGAATGTAATGAGTTCAAAAATATGACTGTGTATATTCTTGCCCATAACGGGGCAAAATTTGACACACAGTTCCTTTATAAGTAGTTGCTTGAACACGAGTCGTCTGCGATATTTACATGTGATCCCTTGAAAAGAGGCAACAAACTAATACAGATGCAGATAAGAGGTAATGTACAGTTTAAAGATACCCTGTTATTCACACCTTGTAAATTAGCAAAGCTACCCAAGGTGATGGGCGTAGCCGCTGAAGTTTCAAAAGGGTATTTCCCTTACACATTCCTCACTAACGAAACTTTGAATTACGTAGGACTACCTCCACCCAAACATTACTTTACACCAGCATGAGTGATAGTGGGCGTGAAGATTTTGCCCGCTACTACAAAGTTTTAATGAAGCTAGTCCATACAATATAGCCGATGAATGTGAACGTTATTGCGTGAATGATGTGCGTGTGCTTAGGGTATGTTTCCAGGCCTTTAGAAGGATGTACATAGCCCGTTTCAAATGCGATACGTCGCAAGTCGCTACCACGATCGCCTCATTATGTTTTACAGTGTTCAAGAATAATTTCATGCCTAAAGACACCTTAGCAGTCATTCACAGAAACAACCCCCGCAGTTATGGGCACAAGGCTATTTACTGGCTCATACACCTACAGCAACAGACCGGGGTATACATAAAACATGCCCGCAACACAGGTGAAGTGCCCGTTAAGGTCAATGGTCGTGTTTTGTGGGTTGATGGCCTAAGTGAGGATCCAGCCACTGGTGAGAAGACTGTGTATTCCTTTAACGGCTGCTGGTGGTATGGATGCCCGCGCGCTGAATGTGTCGTCACAGGGGACCTTTATGGAAGATCCCCCGCCGACAGCCTCCCATGGACCCGTAACCGTGATCAACTTATAGGCTCCTAGTCCCGTCGTTTTAATAAAAATGTCAATTTTGTCCCGGTTTATGTACTTGCTTTTTCATGAATACAGAATATTACATAACCCCGTCCCTTTTTTGCCATCCCAATGTCCCGTTTTTGTCTCAAGGAAATATGGTCAGCCTACTCCTAGTTCACTCACAAAATCGTGTGGGAGCATAAGTACGATGCACGGATGGAAACAGATGGCCAGTACCGTGAAGAAATAAGAGCCATCAAACGTTTAATGGTGTTGGACCCCCTTAAATGCGGGGTTTGGAGGGCGCACAAACCCATTCAAGCTATACTTTCCGCCTACGGAGGGCATGAAACTCCACTACTACGACTTCTGCTCTTTATACCGCTCCGTGAGGAAGAACAATTCGTACCCAGTAGGTGCGCCTGAAAAAATGGTGGGCCCCACCATACCAACCATCGAGGAGTTTTCACCTAACTTGAATGAGCGCTACTTTGGACTCTCTTTCGTAGACGTGCAACCCCCACGCGATTTATGGATGCCGATCTTACCCGTCGTTATAGATCAGAAGCTCATGTTTCCCCTGTGCGTGAAGTATGCAGACGAGAACAATAGGGATTGTAATCATACACCCACCCAGCGTAAGATCAGAGGTGTATATACAAGCCCTGAGCGGGCCCTAGCCGTTCGCCATGGGTATAGAATATTGAAGATATATGAGGTGTGGAGGTTTCAGAAGCTACTCAACCTTTTCACACCATATATAAACGCTTTTTTGAGGGGTAAAGTAGAAGCATCAGGATATCCGCGAGGAGTTGATACCGAAGGTGAAAAATCGGCTAATATTCAGCGTTACCGTGCCCATGAACGTATACAGCTCGACCGCTCCAAAATTGTTAAGAATCCTGGCAAGCGCTTTAGTGCAAAGTTGTGTCTAAACAGTCTTTGGGGGAAATTTGCACAGAATACCGGCAAAGGGAACGTTCATTTGGCACAAAGTTATAGTGAAATCTGGGATTATGCCAACGCTCCCGATAAAAAGGTTATGGAGATCGTGAATGTAGGTAATACTTACATAATAAAGTACATCACCGAACTGTCCACAGATACCTCACGGGTTACAAACATACCTGTAGCCAGCTTCACAACGGCCTAAGTCCGCATCAAACTTTGGGGTCTACTGCACTCTCTTGGACGGAGGGTGTTGTACGCTGATACAGATAGCGTGATATTCACAGCGAGGGAGGGTGAATACATGCCTGCTATTGGGGAATTTCTCGGAGAGCTAATTGATGAGATCAAGGACGAGTATGGTGATGGTGCATAAGCAGACTCGTTTGTATCAACAGGGCCAAAAACCTATGGGGTACGGGTAAGGGTGGGAGATGATATGAAGTATATTGTGAAGGCTAAGGGTATCACGCTTAACCATGCGAACCGTAGAGTCGTTAACTTTGACTCGTTGAAGGATCTAGTGTGCTTGGAAGATGAGGGTGACCAGCTACCCCAACTGACTGTGGGGACGCACAATTTTCGGGCGCAGAAACTGGGGTGTGTGAAGCAACTTAAGGGCACGAAAGTATGCCGTAACACCTATAGTAATCGTTACCAGGTGCCTGGTACCTATGATACCGTACCCTTTGGTTACCTTAATCCTTGATTGTATTTACATATATATGTGTTTTGTTAACGATATGTTTATTTATCATGTATATTTGCTTAAATTAAGGTTTCATTTTCTCCTTTGCATGCGTGCGTGCGTGTGTGTGTGTACAGTAAAAAGCTAAGCTCCACCCAATGTAAGATCAGTCACGTGACTCCTGCCATTACCTGAGCATATCTCTATCCCTGCGTGCTCAGTTGACCTCTGCATACCCTTGAGCTCAGACGTGTATTCTCCCGCGTAGACGAAAAATAGTAATGGCTACCGTTAATATTGCGTGTTCAACGTTTATGAAGTGGTATTTGGCAAAGTGCCAAGATGTGGTGGATACTGAAAAACTCCCTATTCCACCCTCCTTTGGTACTTTTAAGGCTACATTGAGCCGTGCGAAGGACCAAGATGTTCAAATACTCTACGGGTATTCTGGCGAGGGCATTATAGGATTTGTTAGTACAAACGATGTATTGAAGTATGTTGTAGACCTAACCTTTATAAAAGCTCACATACCGCAAAGTAGAAGAAACAACACGTTCAGGAGATAAGCAACGGTTATGGATAGTGAGTCTTGTTGATGAGTGGTGTGATAAGCGATATTATGTCATGTTACATCATACCGACTACTCGTACCCTACGATTGAGAATGTAAATCTTGTCATTATGGAAAATCTTAAGTATTTTTACTACTATATTAATATATATCATGACGAGGTTTGTAGTGAGGTTGTGGCTAATGGGCTGTGTGAGTTTTTAACAGACTTTGGAGACGAGTATCGCTTGTTAAACAAAAAGGATAAATATGAGCGTCTGGTGAATGATAAAACATTAAAGCCGGTATTGCTTCATGTGGCAGAAAATTCTGTTTGTCCAGTATAATGGGCACAAGTATTCGAACAAGCCTGTACACGCTTCAGCAGTTTATGGTGTGACTCGCCCCCCGCATCGAGCCGCCCACCCGTGTACATCACCCCTCCGAAACACACAAGTTCGAACAAACCCGTACACGTTTCATCAGCGTGACTCACTCCACCCATCGAGCCGATCCGCCCACCTGTGGCTCATAGTCATCTCAGAGCTTGAACCGACTAGATGTGCGAATACGTTGGAACTTCCTTTGAGAAGCATTCTCGACGCCGCGTAAGATGTGTCCGTGACGAAGTCATTGCGCGTGTTCAGCCGTGAAACCGGTACCATTAACTATGTACTTGAAACGAGTTGCAGGCAAGCAAACTCTAGTAAACGTAATGTTAATTATTTAAGTGTTGAGGAGATGAATAGAGTCTTCGTGATAGTTGAGAAGTGGGGAGAGGACCGTTATAAAATACCTGCAGGTGTAGGTACAAGAAGAGAGCAGATTAGTGACGCATGCCGTTGTTTGCACGTTGTGTATAAATAACGATCAGCCGTGCATTGATATTCGTCTGATGTGGAAGAATGCAGCTGATAATAACGTTCTTGTCCCTACGCGAAACCGTTTCATCCTCGACAGAATGTTTGAAATCGTCGGGTTCCGCAAGCTGAAGCCTATATTAGACGCTCGTGTTACGGATATGATTTATTTTGACACGGTTCTTGAATACGCATACACCGCTCTGCTCGACGGATTTATCGAATGTAGGAATGAACAAGGCGAGAATGGTCTAGAGCGAGCTGGATGCATATTTAAAAGGTTTAAACTCCTCGAAATATCCCAAACTTTGATACAAAGCACTTGAGCGGTACAGGGCAGAGCTTGCCTACACTATTCACCCTGAAGAGCTGTATCTCTATATAATGAGTAGCTGTCGTTACGACTTGGAAGATTATTTCAATTGCCGCTATGCAGAGTGAAGAAGAGTTCACGATTGAAAAGCTCGGGAAGGTAAGAAAAAACCCTCTATTGGAAAGGAATGTTTATAAACTTGTATTTAATAATGCTGTTGTGGTTAACGATGACCTCTTTGTGCATGCTTTTGATTGTATTCTAGCCGTGTTTAAATATAACTTGTCAACCGAATGTAAAGTGGGCACAAAAATATTATTGAACGATATGAAAGCCATTTATGTCGAGTATAGGTATCCCTATAACTTCAGCGGTGAAGTAATGCTTGGACGGCTTTACCGTGTAGTGCAAAGTAATAACGATGTGAATGTAGACTCGATTACTTGTGAGTTTAGAGTTTTGTGCCGTAGAACATAAAGTATTTTGATGTATATTTATTTATTTAATTATTTAATTGCGTATATATTTTATATTTCCTGTACTAATATGCAACTGATTATACTCCTTCGTTTTGTATATTATTATTTTCAATATATTTAATTATTTAATATAACTGAATATATATATATATATATTTTTTTTTTTTTCCTGTACTAATATATTGATGGTTATCCTACAACGTTTTGTATATTTTTTATTATATATTCCTCGTTCTTATTTCCTGTACTAATATGCAACTGATTATACTCCTTCGTTTTGTATATTATTATTTTCAATATATTTAATTATTTAATATAACTGAATATATATATATATATATATATATATTTTTTTTTCCTGTACTAATATATTGATGGTTATCCTACAACGTTTTGTATATTTTTTATTATATATTCCTCGTTCGTATTTCTTATGCTATTATTATTTTGATCATATATATGCCATTGTATATTTATTTTGATTATATATTCATCGCTCGTATTTCTTATGCTATTATTATTTTTGATCATAGGGATTGTAATCATACACCCACCCAGCGTAAGATCAGAGGTGTATATACAAGCCCTGAGCGGGCCCTAGCCGTTCGCCATGGGTATAGAATATTGAAGATATATGAGGTGTGGAGGTTTCAGAAGCTACTCAACCTTTTCACACCATATATAAACGCTTGATCATATATATGCCATTGTATATTTATTTTGATTATATATTCATCGCTCGTATTTCTTATGCTATTATTATTTTTGATCATAGGGATTGTAATCATACACCCACCCAGCGTAAGATCAGAGGTGTATATACAAGCCCTGAGCGGGCCCTAGCCGTTCGCCATGGGTATAGAATATTGAAGATATATGAGGTGTGGAGGTTTCAGAAGCTACTCAACCTTTTCACACCATATATAAACGCTTTTTTGAGGGGTAAAGTAGAAGCATCAGGATATCCGCGAGGGGTTGATACCGAAGGTGAAAAATCGGCTAATATTCAGAATGCTGTAATGGTGTTTTATTTAATTCTTTTGGTTGTACACATTTAATTACAGCAAATGGCTGCCTACTAAAACGGCTGACGGATTTCTAACCCAACTGTCAAAAATATCTGGATAGCACAATCCGGCAACCCTAATAGTGTACACCTGAACAAGCCAATTACGCCTTCTAAGTCAACTGGCTGTTTAAGCCAGAGTATATGATTTAATTAAATAAATAAACGCAATCTGGTAACTCAATAATGTACACCTGAACAAGCCATTTACGCCTTCTAATTCAACTGGCTGGTTAAGCCAGAATATATGCTTTAATTAAATAAATAGCACAATCTGGCAGCTCAGCCAGATAAGCCAACTGGCTGATTAAGCCAGGCGAACACCTCTCTTCTTCTCTCTCCTTCTCCTCTCCTTCTCTTGCGGGATAACTCCGCCTCCAAGTTGCATAACCCCTTGTTTTTCTTGCAACATCCCCCCTCCCCCTTTGTTGCATAACATCTTGCAACATCCTCTCCCCCGTTTTCGCATAACTTAGGCAACATTTCCTTTGCAACATTGATCAACATTTGCAATTGAGTTGCATTCTCTCCTTTTGCGCCCATACTACTGCGGTGCACCAAGCCAACCATAGAGTCGGGGCCACCAGCTTGACCTTCGTGTGAAGAGAGACCAACGCACGGAACTGCTACGAAGTTACGAGGAGCAATTAGAAAAAGAAAAAAATAATTTTGCTCCGAACTCGCCAAATTGCAAGAATAATATATGTTTGAAAAACCTATATAGGGTTATGGTTTATTGCCGTCACCCTCATCCACTGGAAATTCTCAGTAGATATCGGTGGAGAGTTAACGACAAAAACCCTACGGTTTTTCTTTAAAAAGTTATGTTTGTGGAGGTCTTCAAAGGACCTCGTTAAGTAGTGTTTTTTTGGTTAATGTTAAATTTATTTGCCTTCGGTATTTTAGCGCTGCCTAATGGTAAAGAAGGAAATTACCATACCTTATTATTTCCTTGGGCCTCGCTTCTGGTTGTAGGGCGCGACGATCTCTTTCGATGTAGGGCCGTAGGCGATGGAGTTACGCAACGAGTTTATTTGGTTTAATTAATATAGGCAACACTCTATTTAAATACCTGAAGGAATAGGCCTACCCTTTTTTAGTTATTAGTTTTATATTCACTCAGAACTTACAGGAAAATTAATTATGTCTCCCTTGTTGCTTGGAACTCCCCGCTCTGGTGCTAATATAAATTCCTTTGTCTTCAATTTCACTGACTTTACAAAGTCCCCAGACATCTAATCTTCTCTCGAAGTAATTTTCATGCGTCAGTGAGGGAAAATTTTGATACGAAATAATTAGTTTTTCTTGTTGTTATGTGGACCCAATGCCTCCATATTGGGTTCTATGTATGGCAATTATTTTCATTCCCAATAGGCTATGTCGCCAATTCCGAGGCAATTTTTTAGATATTTAATTCAATGAATTAATAATTTGTATTTAATTAAGAAATAAAGGTTCCACATACGATACTATGTTGTAGGCGTGTATAGTTTTTCCATAATATGATACAATTCAGAATGGTCCCCTGAGAAACTTTTGTTACACACAGACCGTGCATGGAACAAGGACCTCTTCTGGGAAAATTAAATCCACTATAGTCCGAATAAGTAATGGTAAATGACAAACACTATATGCAACGAGTTTCTTGCTTATAGTGAAGTTCTGAATGTAGTGGGGCTAGGCTGCTTTAAACCCTAGATCCTGTCCCAAAGCTGGATCCTATCTGCTTGGCAGATAGCTGGTGAGGGAAGCTATATTTTGGGGCCTCTTTGCAAGTGACCCGTTGTCCACGTCGGGTTAACATTATGAAAAAGAAAAACTATAGTGTTTGTCATTTACCATTATTTATTCGGACAATAGTAGATTTAATTTCCCAGAAGAGTTCCTTGTTCCATGCACGGTCTGTGTGTAAAACACACACACACACACACACATATATATATATATATATATATATATATATATATATATATATATCAACAGTGTTTCTACTTCGTGGTGTACGGACGTTTGTTTCCACTCTGTGCTGATGCCAAAATAACTAGTATTTATAGAAGAAAAGATGTTAGGTTAATAATAAATAACATAATAGAGACAATAAAACATGTACTCGGAAAGCCAAGTGCATTTTTGTACAAGAGCAAGAAAATTTCTAACCTAACCTAGGTTTATTGTTAAATCATGAAGCAGCTCTTTTAGTTTCATGTGAAAAACTCTTGCAACTATTATAATATGTAAACTATACTCTGGTCTTTGATACGCTTCAATACTTTCAGCGATTTCATTCCATCTTGGATTGCGAGTAAACGTAATAACCAGATTAGGTTTCCAAAATTTTCTTACAACTGCCGTAGCATCTTAATAATTCTGCTGCATTGCTCTCGGGCTGTCTTGATAAAAATACTAATTTGACCGCAATATTGTATTTATATTCCTAATCCTGTTTTTACACATGGGCAACTTTATGTAGCTTTTTCTAGTCAGAAGGTTTGATTCTGTTAAAGTCTTTGGTGAAAGAATAACTACAAATCCTGTATTTAAAGAAGTAATGTTGCAATAAAGATACTAATTTGACCGCAAATTCTTTGCAAATCTCTACTAGCAATAAACAAAAAGGTAACGCACACAAATTTCTGCGACCATAACCTAATCGATATGCAATTAAAGTTAGCAACCAGAAGTCCAAAAACACATCGCAGAGTCAAAAGGAATATTTGA
The DNA here is from genome assembly GCA_023014485.1 of Bathynomus jamesi. Lineage (NCBI taxonomy): Eukaryota > Metazoa > Arthropoda > Malacostraca > Isopoda > Cirolanidae > Bathynomus > Bathynomus jamesi. Next base: position 556,968 of record JAJOZX010001010.1, read on the forward strand.
AGGTTTAAATATAAATTCAAAGAAAGTAGATTGGGAAAGTGTAAATGAAGAGTAAATGAAAGTAAATTGGGAATTGCTACTTCATGGGAAGACTCCAGAAGAAATAGTATGTATAATAGAAAATGAAGCTAAACCTAGATTGCTGAAACATGTTCCGAAGAAACAAAAAAGAAACCGTGCAAGCTCGAAAGAAAAATCAGGACACTATTTAAATAACGGAGACAAACCGGAAAAAGTCTCCACAGGTGCAGAACTGAAGAAAGGAGACTCAAATTAGAAAAAAACTATGCGAAATGGAAATTGAGCTGAAACAAACATTTATCCATAAGACAAATGAGGAGGAAAACAAGGTAGTAGAAAACATAAAAAATAAACTAAAGTACTTCCACGCGTTTGCGAAAAGAAAAATGCTATGTGGAGGGAGTATTGGTTCGTTGATAGATGGGGCGACCGAATACCAAAATGACCCAGAAAAAGTGAGCGAACTGCTTAAAGAACAATTTAACTCTGTGCTTAGCACCCCTAAGTCAGAAAAGAAAGTAGAAAATCCAGATGAATTTTTTGACATTGATACAAATCAGCCAAGGACAAGTTTGGGCAGGAACCTATTAATATACTCTATCACAAATGCGAGAAAATTCAGCACTGGGGTCAGACATCAGACATATGGTCTTAGACAGGACCGGATTACCCATTAGGCACAATAGGCATAGTGCCTATGGCCTACGAAACTCACAAGGGCCTACGAAAAAGTTTTGGCCCTAAAAAACTTATTTGAACTATAAATAAAAGATGCCAAAATAATGAACAAAGTAATAATGACTGCATTATAACTACGTTCATATCGTTTCATATCGAATACTAATATATGCTTGAATTAACAGATAATGCAAAGCCTATAATTTATATTGCATCAAAAAGGCAAGCTGCGTTACACAACCTCCAACTATGATAAATTATTAAAAATTTAGGGTGCTACTGTAGTATGCGGTCTACCTACGATTCGGCGGTCTACCTTTTAATTATAGCTTCTTATCTTGTTTACTAATTGTTTGTTTACATCCCATTGTCAATCGCCCTTGACGATTGGTTAGGTTTAGTCATGATATTTTCGTTAGTTTTAACGAAAATATCATGATTAAACCTAACCAATCGTAGGTAGACCGCATACTACAGTAGCACCAAATTTAGTCGTATCAAAATCGATTAAAAATATTTTGCGTGTCATTTTCAAAGTTTGATCCTTTAATTTTATCATAGTTCATTCATTTTGATATGCTTATTTTCATCAGGGATAGTATCATAGTCAAAGAATTATAATATCAACGTATCATACGAGGGGTGGTCAGAAAATAAGTTTACACGGCATATAATTTCGTAACTGAAAGACCTACATTAATTATTTGTATCAGGTGAATTCGTTAATCAGTGTTCGCAACACTGCACGTCGATTCGGCTGCCATCTACCGTACATTGGTTATATGAGTCAGTTGAACATGGCGGCTCGACTGGAACAGTGCCCTGCCCTACGGAGCAGTCCAGGACGTTTACGTTTAATGGCCGCTCGTAAACGTTCCAGTGTTGAACAATATGCAGCTGCATTAATTGTTGTCCCTTTTTGAATGAAGTCTGCGAGCAAAACGCCTTTGTGGTCCCAAAACACGGTAACCATCACTTTGCCAGCGGACCTCACAATCTTGAACATCTTTGGTCGCGGGGTCCCAGTGTGTTTCCATTCCATGCTGGCACGTTTTGTTTCCGGAGTACAGTGATGAACCCATGTCTCGTCTCCTGCGACAATGCGCTCGAGAAATTCTTAACCACTGACAGACTCGGAATATCGTTGCAGAAATGACAGGGCACTGTTCCAGTCGAGCCGCTATGTTCAACTGACTCAGATAACCAGTGTCCGGTAGATGACAGCCGAATCGACGTGCAGTGTTGCCAACAATGATTAACGAATTCACCTGATACAAACATAATCAATGTAGGTCTTTTAGTTACGAAATTATACGCCGTGCAAACTTATTTTCTGACCGCCCCTCGTAGTATTGAAGTATGTATCATAGACAAAGTATTATAGACAAAATATCACAGTCATAGTATGAAGTATAATAGCCATATACAGGGCCGGCGAGAGCTGCCACGTGCCCCAGGGAAGGATTAGTATATGGGCTCCCCTGTTTACTTAGTATTTTACTATGAATGTTTTTTGTGTACATAACAAGCAAACTCATTATATGTCCAAGTCACTATTCAAAACATACAGTATGATAATCTCTATAAAATGTATGTTCATTAATTATATTTCCTCTCTGTTATTTAATCAATTGCTTTATTAATATTTTTAGATTTTATCCCCCCTCTTTCCGGGCCCCTTAGAGGTTCTGGCCCTGGGGATATAATCCGGCTTCCCAGCCCTCTCGGCGGCCCTGCTCATATATTATATAGAGCTATGGTTATATTATGGGACCTATACATTGTATACAATGCAATGCCTACGATTATGAGAGTGCCTAGGGCCTACAAAGATTTTAATCCGGCCCTGCATATGGAGTGTCACGTTTCTGAAGAAATGTAAAGAGAGTAGTGCCAAGCCGCTCTACTTATTATGGAGAAAATCACTCGACACAGGACAAATTCCACTTCCATTAAAGATCCTATCATTGCCCCTTATTTAAAGGTAGTAACAGAGCAATGCCTAAGAATTATCGGGCAGTAGCTTTCATCTTCCACCTTATAAAAGTCTTTGAACGTATAATTAGAGGCAAAACTACTTACTACCTACAAGAAAAGAATTTATACAATCCAAAACCAATGTGGCTTCAGGGCTGGAAGATCACGCCCATCACTATAAATATAATTTTATATTGGCTAGTGATTTAAAGGGTGACAGGACAATTGCGTCCTGGTCAAGTGCGTCCCGGACAAATGCGTCCCGGTCATTGGCGTCCCTGGCTGGACAATTGCGTCCGGTTTTATTTCGTCCCGGACAATTGCGTCCCGGACAATTGCGCACTTCCCCAACTACTATATGAAGTTTATTTATTAGAGAAGTGAATAGAAAGTTCATTGTGACTTCACCTACGCAGTTGTCCAGGGACGCCAATGACGAGGGACGAGTATGTTTGTTATTGTAATTTTGTATGGGATATAATGCCCGGTTAGATTAATTGAATGCCCAGTTAGGTCAACTGTATGCCCTTGACGATTGGTTAGGTTAAGTTGTGATATTTTCGTTAAAACTAACGAAACTAACTTTATCTTAAGTGGACGTAACCCATAAAATTTGACAATGATGATGTTGCTGATGATGGATAAAGTTTTAGAGAACAGTTTCGAACAGAACTTATGAACATATAACAAGTTTAATAGGTTAAAATGAAAAGTATATTTGAAATTCCGATACTAACTTTCTATTCACTTCTCTAATAAATAAACTTCATATAGTAGTTGGAGAAGTGCGCAATTGTCCGGGACGCAATTGTCCAGGGACGCCAATGACCGGGACGCATTTGTCCGGGACGCACTTGACCAGGACGCAATTGCCCTAGTACCGATTTAAGATACTTACCATTAGTCCGGACCTCCTTGACCCCGATCTCCCTTGGTTGCCGGGTAAAATTAGTTTAATAAATACACTGAAATGTGACCATTACAACAACTACAAAAATAATGTGAATTATCTGGATGAGCTTCCACAGCAGAAATGTAAACATCATGCTAAAATTATGGAAGAGTCTAGTCCTACCAATAATTGAGTATTGCTTAGTATTCACAAGACCATACAGAAAAAGAGACACTGCAAACATAGAAACCATACAAAGGACTTTCACGTCTAAGACAGAGGAAACGAAAGGTAAAGACTACTATTCTCGACTACAATCCCTGAAACTTTACTTTCTGGAAAGAAGACGCCAGCGGTATACAATAATATACATATAGAAATAGTCGAGGGTTTTGTCCCTAACATTAGAAACGAAATAGAAACACACTGGAATGAGAGAAGAGGCCAGTGACGGACTGGCCCACCGGGATACCGGGAAATTTCCCGGTGGGCCCCCCAGTACTTGGGCCCAGAGCCGTGTGCATACAAAATTCTGATGAAGTACAATTTGTACTCTAGGGCTTATGTTAATCTATTTTTGGCGTACAGATTCATCATGACTCTTTCAGTGTCACAAGTTACTTGTGAACGACGGTTTTCAAAATTAAAACTGCTAAAAACAAAGACCAGAAACATGATATATCAGGATGTCTTGGAGACAGCTCTACTCATGTTTGCGGAAAACGATGTGTTGTCCAAAATTGATTGGGAACGCATCATTGATGATGTTGCCAACAGAAGCAAGGAACTTAAACGACCGTTGATACCTTGATTTCAGTACAATATTGATTTCATACAATTTGCTGTAGTTCAGTATTACTGTGTATTTTTCAATTTGTTTTACTCGTTATTATTGTTTGTTACTATTCCGTTTTAGTTTAGTATTCTGTGTTTTGCAATAAGTATTACTTATTACTATTGTCTGTTACTCTTCCGTTTGCAATTTGCTTTCCTCATTACTATGAGCAAATTTGGCTCATTACTGTTTTGCTCAAAGTAATTTTATTAGTTTGCTCAATTTTACTTTTGTAATATTACTAGTTTGCTCAAAGTTTGCTCAATGCTATGTATGTTTGTATGTTTTGCAATTTGTATTGTATTACTCATTAGTAATGTCACTAATGTCTGTCTATTACTATTCAGTTTGTAAATTGTTTTGCTCGTTGCCAATGTTTATTAAATTTCCATTTTAGTTCGAAACACATGTATGCTCCAAAGACTGCTAAACACACTTGTTCTTATGAATTACTGTGCCATTGTGATTTGCATTCAAAATAAATTAATTGGCAGGTCCAACTTTCTCCAGTGAGTGGGCCCCCTGCACGAATATTTTCCAGGGCCTTTTTAGATAGCTAGTCCGTCACTGGAAGAGGCAGATTTTGTACTATCACAACTGCGGTGGGACATGGAGCCATGAAAACGAAAATGGAAAATACCTTCAGAATACGAGGCCCGAAACTTTATAATGATATGCCTAAAGAACTGAAGAACCTCGAACACACCAACCTGAATAATTTAAAAAAACAATTGGACAGGTTCCTGTGCAAAGTCCCTGACCAGCCATACGTGGCTGGCTACAAGGGCAGGAGAAATCGGAAACCAATTCCCTCCTCCACCAAATCCCGCAAATGAGGATGCAGAGGGGTCGATCCTGAGCCGTCGTTCAAACCCTCATAAAGTATCACAAAGTATAAGTCATTGTTGTGACAGTTACTTTTTTGTAACTAGTTACAGTTACTAGTTACAGTTTGAAAAATTAACTAGCTACTAGTTACTCCAAAAGTTACTTTTGGCATTTTTCTAGTTTTAATGAACGCTTCCCCTCACAAGTGATACTTGCCAAAAATTTTCATTTATTTCAAAATGATTGTGATTTAACGAGTAAACAAGAAGATTTTATCATATTAACGATAGATATATGTTGTCAATAAACTTGCACTGTGCACGATATGTACAGTAGGGTGGAGTGAAAATATTTAACCGTCTTGCCTCACTCATGATTTGGTGTATTAATCCACTAGAAGTTCTAAAAAGATAATATTTCCTTTTAGGACCCTCCACCCGCTGCATTTTTGCCGAAAACAAAATTTTGAAAGACCCCTAGTATAATATCTATCGGTTTTTTAGAGAAAATATCGCTTTATATTGTGCGTTATTTGGTTATAACTATGGTAACGAGTAAATATATTCACACAACACAAGCGATACTTACTAATCACCAACTACTTAAGAACACACAAACGCTTATCTAAACATCAGTCTCACTCGAGGTCAATGACATCTTGCATATGGCTAATAATGGATTGGGGTAGGAGCCGCATACTGCATATTATAGCATGGGTGGCTACAAAGACTATTGAGTATAATATGTTTACATTTTAGTTTTAGAGCTTATATATAATTTGTTTTAACTAATTCCGTGTTTTGTATTTTTTCAGATTTTCATAACGTGATATTTCTGTAGAAATTTAACCTCAGATCTAAATATGGCAAAATCCCTACTAACTAGACAGTCGGTGAAGCAACATTTTCTGTTCGGAATTCCAAGTGAATTGTCACATAATGTCTTACCCTCTAATATACAGGTTGGGAGATATTTTCTTCTACTGAAGGAAGGTTCATCTGCAAAATTGACAAATAATGAAGCATTGGTCGAAGTGTGGAAACGTTCATCAATACCCTCAATGAGTAAAAAATCCATAATTACCAAGCTGAAACGCTTTACCGACAAGCTTATTGAATTGTTCAAAAAATCATTGGTAGAACTGTTTGACATTTGTGCTTGTAAATGCAACTTCGTTTCGCACCAAGATTTTGGCTGCCGAAAAAGCGGATGCAAAGAAAAACATTATTTGTGTTTGTCCAAAAGAATCAAGAATACCCAAAGAAGACCTGGAATTCCTTGAGGATCAGAGAACTATGCGAAATATGGTGATTGGAGATGTGAATGTTACCATTTCAAAATCTATAGTAAAAAGAAATGCAAGAAAGTTGAACGAGCAACAAGGAAGTAAGCGAAGAAAAATAATCATGCATGAAGAGTTCGAAAAGGTAGTCATTGATGATGTGCTTTCACCTGATACTAATACTGATCTCTCTAGTACCACCGAAGAAAGTTCGACAACTGAGTCTGAATATGAATGCTCAACATTCAAATGAGAGCCCCTTTACCCAATCTCGCCATGGAAGCCGACAGATTTGGTGTTTCAGATAGGGTTGCATCGGCCATTGCTTCAGCTACTTTGGTGGATTTGGGTATCATTACCGAAAAAGACAGTGAGACCTCTTCTCATCTTCCCTCTCTTACTCGGAAGGGACACATGCACCATGGAACCAAGAGCGAGATCCTGGACTGCATTGTCCCAGCGGATCTCGACAATCGCAGACCGGTAACGACCGCAGCTCTGCTGGGTGGTGCTGTGCTCATTCAAATGCTTCGTCCTGGAAGTGCCGTGACCATCGGAGACTATTTCACAGACGTGTTTCTGCCATACATCCTCTCCTGGTTTGAAAGAAACCACCGGGTTGACATTGTCTGGGATGTCTACTCCAAGACAAGCCTGAAGTCAGGAACTCGGTAGCAAAGAGGCAGCGAAGCGCGGAGGCGGGTTACTCTCTCGACCAAAGTTCCTGGCAATTGGGCTGCCTTCCTACGTGTGAACCTGAACAAGCAGGAGTTGTTCGTGGAGCTGGCCAACAGCGTGAAACTCGACGCTTCCACAGGTTAGCTGAGAGATTGTTGCGAGTTACTGACATAGAAATTAATATTTCTTAAAATATTCCTGTCTCTAGTATATGCTGAGGAAGTCAATTACATTGACTTCCTCAGCATATCCTCAATTACATTGAATTCTTCATTTCAGGGCAAGCAGCTCTTCACCACCATTCTCAGAGATTGTGTGAGTTCACCGGCTGACGCTGATGTTGGTGCAGTTGCCCCCTGCACACACGAGGAAGCCGACACTCAGATGTTTCTGCATGTGGCTGCAGCTACCTACGGCGGTCATCGTCGAGTGATCGTCCGCACCAGCGACAGCGATGTTGTAGTGCTGGGCTTCTCCACTTTTGTGGCCCTTGGACAGAGGATTGATGAACTCTGGATTGCCTTCGGATCGCGTCGTCACTTCAGGTACAGTCATTTTATTGAGGTGTCTTTAAGCCAGGTGTCTGCAGTGTACCGATAGCTTTTAGATCATGAGGCCATTGTCTAACTCATCTTTACATTTCTTGCCAGGTACATTCCAGCGCATGTCATCGCCCGCGGACTTGGACCATCCAAGGCAATGGCACTGCCGGCGTTTCATGCGTTAACGGGATGCGACACGACCTCAGTTCTATGGCAAAGGCAAGAAGACGGCCTGGTCAGTGTGGCAGTCCCTCCCTGAACTCACCTTACCTCTCGAGCTGCTCTCCTGCCCTAACCCCACCCTGGAGATGATGAAGACTCACACACCCACGTTCCAGAGATTTCACAACCGTGGATGCTGCTAGACTCTCCCTCTTCCTCCACAAAGGACGCGACTTCAAGCACATGCCTCCAAGCAGCGACGCTCTGCATCAGCACCTCCTCAGAGTAGCCTATCAGGTAAGACAGCATTGCATGGATGGGGACATCACTCATGCTTGAGATTACTGTGTGCAGTTGTATTTCTAGAAGTGTTATTTCAACTAATCAGTTATTTCTCTTGTGACTTCAGAGTGGACACATGTGGGGTAATACGCTCATCAAAGCTCCAGCTCTAGTCTCTCCAACGGAATGGGGATGGCAGTAAGAATCCCCCGACTCTGCGCCAACTCCAGTCTACACCACAACTCCCATCATTTCTCGGGACATACCAGAGCTTGTCATTTGCCAGTGTAAGACAGACTGTAAGGCTCCTTGTAAGTGCTACGTGCAGGGGCAGCCCTGCATGTATCTCTGTAGATGTAAAGGTTCGTGCTCCCACACTGGTAAGATGAGTGAGGTACAGATAGATGAGGAATCAGGTTAGTGGTGAACGAAGGAATGTCATGAATGTACTTACATTGTCACAACATTGTGTGATGATATATTTGAGTCGGCTAGTTACTGGTCGAGTATACTATGTATCAATTATACTATTTAGATACCACAGAACTTATAAATTTATCATTCACTTTGCAATTCTTGCTTCCATGCCTCTAAATTCTGTTTTCATAAATCAAAATGTCAACTTTGTGTATTATTTCCCGGATTTGACCTTTAAATGCATTCCAAATGTAAAATTAATGCCAGACATGAGTTCAGCGACCTCAAATTAGCTGGAAAACATGTATCATAATAGTTTCTATGACAAACGGTTCCTTGGCTCTGAGTCGGCCATGTTTTCCAATATGGCCGACGGCGGCCATCTTGGATTTAAGATACAACTTGTTTCTTTGCATAAATATTTTCCTATGGCCCTAAGAAACTTCCATACTAAAGGGGACCTTTGCATCATGATTTGAAGTGAAAAGTCACTTAGCATGTCTACTAGATAGCATCCCAGTTCTCACAGATGAGTTCATAGAAGATTTAAGTAATGATCAACAATACATGTTCAGAATAATTGGGGCTATAAGAGAAGGATATGTTGACGGAAGCCTAGAGAAACTCAAGCCTGGTCCCCTTAACAACTCTAGATGGTTATTGGTTAACTCTAGCTAACAGACTATGTCGTTATTATGTCTCCCAAAAGAATCCCTCCAGAGAGTTACGTAGCCTTGTTCCGTTCATAGTAACTAACTATGGTCCTAACTGGTTCAATATAAAATTTAAACCGTATCTGCCTGATTGACCCAAACATATCTTTGATGCGATAAAAAGGTTCAACCTGTTACACCAAGATATACAAAAAGTTGTCCAACCTTATATATCACGGAATGCCTATTTTGCTCACTCAGAAAATATTCTTCTATCAATGCCGTCAGATAGTGAGCAAAAGCTGCGCAAAGTTGCAATCGATCGAATAATACAAACAAGAAAGTGTAAGGAAGTCAATACAAGGAAAATCAGAGAATTTAGAGTACCAGAATTGAACTTCAAAGCATCACATTGGACAGACATCATCTTCTGGGATAGGATTGATATCAGTGAACCACCTCTCACTTCTAAATTGTGTGATGAAGAATTGTTTGAGTACGAAACAAAATGTTTCAAAGTTGAGCAATACCCCATTCACACACACACACAACGTTGAAAGAGCCGTGAAGTTGGTTACAGATGCATCAGCATCAGTAATATCACAAGAATCAAGAGACGGATTTATTAGGTCAAGAATAAAAAGTCGCTCTCTGCTTCCCTCACTTGAAACCAAAAAGGATCTGATACCTCTCCTGAAAAAATAATATTTGAGATGAGCGGGTTTTACTGTATATCGCATTCAAATGTAATTGATTAAGGCATCCAACCAAGTGAGACCAGATACAATTTTATTTCAATACAATGTATGCACAATGGTGTTTTTTAAGTATAGTTTTGCATTATAAAGTTTTTCTTCAATTATTTTTTTGATAGAACACTTAGTTTTTACGTTATGAGCATATTTTTTTATGGACAACCAGAACACTTAGTTTTTATGTTATGGCTTGGTGGAGGAGCGAGTTGCTTTCTTGCGCTCCCCACAGTACATAGCCAGGTACACCCGGCTCATCTGAGCTAAGCATCTAGTCTTCTCTTGAAGATTTCAACTTTGACCCCTGTAACGTTTCTGAGGTCCTTTGGAAACTGGTTGAAAAGTCTTGGCCCCCTGACAATGAAGCTATTTTCCTTCAGTGCCTTTAATTTGGGAACACTACACATTCTGCCTTTCCTCTTTTCCAGTGTTGTTTGAATGGTAACTGGGTTTAGTTTGAGGTTTGGTACCAGTTTTTCGATCATTTTCCATATGTAGATTATAGTGTACCTCTCTCTTCTTCTTTCCAGGGAGTACAGATTTAGTTTACGTAGTCTTTCCCAGTAGTTGAGTTCTTTGCAGCCATCAATCTTGGCTGTGAAATGTCTTTGCGTTTCTTCTAGTTTATTAGTTTCTTTCTTTTTATATGGGCATGTCAAATCTGAGCAGTATTCAAATTTTGGTATAATCAGTGTTTTTAGCAGGGGAATCATTACTGTTCTGTCCCTTCTTTTGAACGTTCTGAATTCCTGTCCCTCGAATCTTTTTGCTTTATTTATCGCTATCTGATTTTGAGTTTCGAATTTCTCATCATCTTTCATTATTACCCCCAGATCGATCGCTTTGTGCTTCTCTGAATTTCCTCTCTATCTGGAGCATAATATGCAGTCTGTTTAAGTTCCTCTTTTCTACCATATCTCAAGAGCTGAAATTTCTTGGTGTCAAATAACATGTTATTGTCTTCTGACCATTTGTATATTTTGTTCGTGTCCCTCTGCAAGGCCTCCACTTCATTTACATCGCTGATTTTTCTGCTGATCTTTGTATCGTCTGCGAAGGATATTACTATACTGTTGCTGTTTACTCCGCAGTCTATATCTGTTAGCATGATAATGAACAGGAGTGGGACCAGTACTCTCCCTTGTGGTACTGAGCTGCGTACTTCCGATTCTGATGATAATTAATATATCTTGAATTTTGACGACCTGTAGAGGTTCTCCGAGGAAGTTGTAGATCCATTTTCCCACTTTGCCTGTTGTTCCCATATATTTCATTTTATGTGCTATTATACTGTGATCACACACACACACACACATATATATATATATATATATATATATATATATACACAAACTCAGAATGGTCCCCTGAGACAATTATATGTTAAACACAGACCATGCATGGAACAAGGAACTCTTCTGGGAAAAATTAAATCCACTATAGTCCGAATAAGTAATGGTAAATGACAAATACCATAGTTTTTCTTTTTCATGATGCTAGCCTGACGTGGGCAACGGGTCTCCCACAAAGAGATCCCATAAATATAGCTTCCCTCACCAGCAATCTGCAAAGCAGACAGGATCCAGCTTTGGGACATGGACCTAGGGTTTAAAGCAAGCCTAGTCCAACTACATTCAGAACCTCTATATAAGTAAAAGACTCGTTGCATTCACGTCGGATTGAATAAATCAAAGAAAAAGGGGGTAACTATTGTATTTTTAGCCAAAAAAAACCAAAACTTAAACCTCAACCGGGACATTGAGCGTCAACTTTTCAAGGCACGTAACACGTCCGTTTAATATACACAAACTCAGAATGGTCCCCTGAGACAATTATATGTTAAACACAGAGCGTACATGGCACAAGGAACTCTTCTGGGAAAAATTAAATCCACTATAGTCCGAATAAGTAATGGTAAATGACAAATACCATAGTTTTTCTTTTTCATGATGCTAGCCCGACGTGGGCAACGGGTCTCTCACAAAGAGATCCCATAAATATAGCTTCCCTCACCAACTATCTGCAAAGCAGACAGGATCCAGCTTTGGGACATGGCTCTAGGGTTTAAAGCAAGCCTAGTCCAACTACATTCAGAACCTCTATATAAGTAAAAGACTCGTTGCATTCACGTCGGATTGAATAAATCAAAGAAAAAGGGGGTAACTATTGTATTTTTAGCCAAAAAAAACAAAACTTAAACCTCAACCGGGACATTGAGCGTCCACTTTTCAAGGCACGTAACACGTCCGTTTAATATACGCAAACTCAGAATGGTCCCCTGAGACAATTATATGTTAAACACAGACTGTGCATGGAACAAGGAACTCTTCTGGGAAAAATTAAATCCACTATAGTCCGAATAAGTAATGGTAAATGACAAATACCATAGTTTTTCTTTTTCATGATGCTAGCCCGACGGTCTGTGTTTAACATATAATTGTCTCAGGGGACCATTCTGAGTTTGTATATATTAAACGGACGTGTTACGTGCCTTGAAAAGTGGACGCTCAATGTCCCGGTTGAGGTTTAAGTTTTGTTTTTTTTTGGCTAAAAATACAATAGTTACCCCCTTTTTCTTTGATTTATTCAATCCGACGTGAATGCAACGAGTCTTTTACTTATATAGAGGTTCTGAATGTAGTTGGACTAGGCTTGCTTTAAACCCTATATCCATGTCCCAAAGCTGGATCCTGTCTGCTTTGCAGATAGCTGGTGAGGGAAGCTATATTTATGGGATCTCTTTGTGAGAGACCCGTTGCCCACGTCGGGCTAGCATCATGAAAAGAAAAACTATGGTATTTGTCATTTACCATTACTTATTCGGACTATAGTGGATTTAATTTTTCCCAGAAGAGTTCCTTGTTCCATGCACGGTCTGTGTTTAACATATAATTGTCTCAGGGGACCATTCTGAGTTTGTGTATATTAAACGGACGTGTTACGTGCCTTGAAAAGTGGACGCTCAATGTCCCGTTGAGGTTTAAGTTTTGTTTTTTTTGGCTAAAAATACAATAGTTACCCCCTTTTTCTTTGATTTATTCAATCCGACGTGAATGCAACGAGTCTTTTACTTATATAGAGGTTCTGAATGTAGTTGGACTAGGCTTGCTTTAAACCCTAGATCCATGTCCCAAAGCTGGATCCTGTCTGATTTGCAGATAGCTGGTGAGGGAAGCTATATTTATGGGATCTCTTTGTGAGAGACCCGTTGCCCACGTCGGGCTAGCATCATGAAAAGAAAAACTATGGTATTTGTCATTTACCATTACTTATTCGGACTATAGTGGATTTAATTTTTCCCAGAAGAGTTCCTTGTTCCATGCATGGTCTGTGTTTAACATATATATATATATATATATATATATATATATATATAAATTTAAGCAGAAAGCCACAGACAAGAAGGAAAGAAACATCCATCAAGTTGGAAAGGGACTATATTTTGTATATTGCAACGTTTCAAGCACAAACTATGCTCATCCTCAGGCAAAAATTCTAAAAAGTTAAAAACATAATATTAAAAACCATAATGACATTAACAAAATAAAATAGGGAAAAAATCCACAAGCATTAAAAACAATGAAAGTCACACTAAAAAAAAATTCTAGAAAGTTACAATTAAAAACCATAATGACTATAAAACAAAAGCGAACAATTAACAAGCTTTAAAACAATGAAAGTGACACTAAACACGAACAATGAATAACAGCTATAAAATACAAAATGTAAAACTAAAAAAAAACAAAAATTCACAGGCTATCTTTTAAAACACTAAAAAATTAAAAACCCACACTAAAAGGAACACACCTTAAGTCTAAGCAGCACAGATTCCGAGGCAAAACTAAAAAAACAGAAGCATCTAAAACCAAGTAAAGGTTGGTTGTTCAAGATGTTCAGTTTAGACGGAGGGGAACGGATGAAATATCAGAGTTGAGCGAAGGGGAGAGAGTTTTAATATACAGGGATTCTAAAAGTCTTAACGTTTGCTCACACGGAGCGGAATGTAAAATGTTAAAATTAGCTAAAGTTATATCGACTTTGCATAGAATAACATGGCTGCGTATAGCTGAAGCTTCTTTAGTTTTCAAAGGTTTGTCAGTTCTATGGCTTATGCCCATATGGGCACAGAAACGCGACTCGAGGCTCCGCACAGTGCTACCAATATAGCTCCGATCACATCGGGGACACTTGAATTCATAAACAACAGCACTGCGCAGAGCATCCGATACACGGTCTTTAACATTAAAATATGAGCCAATAGAACGACGGTTAACAAATACTAGTTTAAAATCTATTTGACATAAAATTTACTAAGAAGTGGCAGAAGGTTATTACGGCAATAGGAATTCAGATATCCCATTTCTGGGAGCACAAGATAATATACATCTTTAGGAACGTTAAAATTATACTTTTTAGGTTTGTAAATGTTAGCTAGAAATCTATTGATAGCGTTTTCTACAATCTGCAAAGGATAGCCATTATTCACAAAATATTTTCTTAAAAAAACAAATTCATTATGCAGACATTGATAGTTGGAACATAAATTATACGCTCGGTTAAGTAGGGTGTTTATAGATGCCAGCTTGTATTTAAAATCACAATACTTAAAAAATTGAGACCAAGACCAGTGAACGTCTTCTTACGAAAAACTGAAGTAATAATAGAATCTGACTCCAAGCTGCCTTTCTTGGATTTACTGATTAGCAGAGAGAGTGATTCTATTATTACTTCAGTTTTTCGTAAGAAGACGTTCACTGGTCTTGGTCTCAATTTTTTAAGTTATTGTGATTTTAAATACAAGCTGGCATCTGTAAACACCCTACTTAACCGAGCGTATAATTTATGTTCCAACTATCAATGTCTGCATAATGAATTTGTTTTTTTAAGAAAATATTTTGTGAATAATGGCTATCCTTTGCAGATTGTAGAAAACGCTATCAATAGATTTCTAGCTAACATTTACAAACCTAAAAAGTATAATTTTAACGTTCCTAAAGATGTATATTATCTTGTGCTCCCAGAAATGGGATATCTGAATTCCTATTGCCGTAATAACCTTCTGCCACTTCTTAGTAAATTTTATTGTCAAATAGATTTTAAACTAGTATTTGTTAACCGTCGTTCTATTGGCTCATATTTTAATGTTAAAGACCGTGTATCGGATGCTCTGCGCAGTGCTGTTGTTTATGAATTCAAGTGTCCCCGATGTGATCGGAGCTATATTGGTAGCACTGTGCGGAGCCTCGAGTCGCGTTTCTGTGCCCATATGGGCATAAGCCATAGAACTGACAAACCTTTGAAAACTAAAGAAGCTTCAGCTATACGCAGCCATGTTATTCTATGCAAAGTCGATTAACTTTAGTTAATTTTAACATTTTACATTCCGCTCCGTGTGAGCAAACGTTAAGACTTTTAGAATCCCTGTATATTAAAACTCTCTCCCCTTCGCTCAACTCTGATATTTCATCCGTTCCCCTCCGTCTGAACTGAACATCTTGAACAACCAACCTTTACTTGGTTTTAGATGCTTCTGTTTTTTTAGTTTTGCCTCGGAATCTGTGCTGCTTAGACTTAAGGTGTGTTCCTTTTAGTGTGGGTTTTTAATTTTTTAGTGTTTTAAAAGATAGCCTGTGAATTTTTGTTTTTTTTTAGTTTTACATTTTGTATTTTATAGCTGTTATTCATTGTTCGTTTTTAGTGTCACTTTCATTGTTTTAAAGCTTGTTAATTGTTCGCTTTTGTTTTATAATAGTCATTATGGTTTTTAATTGTAACTTTCTAGAATTTTTTTTTAGTGTGACTTTCATTGTTTTTAATGCTTGTGGATTTTTTCCCTATTTTATTTTGTTAATGTCATTATGGTTTTTAATATGTTTTTAACTTTTTAGAATTTTTGCCTGAGGATGAGCATAGTTTGTGCTTGAAACGTTGCAATATACAAAATATAGTCCCTTTCCAACTTGATGGATGTTTCTTTCCTTCTTGTCTGTGGCTTTCTGCTTAAATTGAAATTGAAGCTTGCCAGAAGCGGCCTTCACCAATAAATATATATATAAATGCAAAAAACTTCACTTTTTTTACGTGAAGGTCAAAATATGAGAATAAAAACCCACTCTAATAGACAGAGTTTATTTCCACGACAGTTTCGACGCCCACTGGCATCCTCCTCGGGTGGATACAGAAACACAAATGAAACAAAACAAGAGGGAAAAACAGTTCAGGGATCGACCGTTAAGAAATTCGCACCTAGGTTGGATTCCATTCTCTCGAGACAGGAGGGGCATTTTCATTAAGTACATTCGCACAAATTTTAAAACTATCTTCCTGTTCTAAACATACAGATTCTATTATTTTTACATAATTATTACATTTATAATTAAATTTATTACATTTAATATTGCATAATTATTAATTACAGAAATTATAAATTTATTATTACATTGGTTATTACATTGTTGTTTATTATACAGAAATTATAAACCGAAAAACGAATGAAAAAAGGCGATTAGGAAATAATCCAGAGACCATTGAGAAATTCGCACCTAGGTTAGATATCGTTCTCCCGAAACCAGAAGGGCATTTTATTACAGGGTCAGCTTATAACTACATTTCCACAAATTAAAAATATCTTCTTGTTCTATACATACAGATCCTAATGTTTTGACATAATTACTGCATATATTTATTTCCACATTAATTACTTCCATTATTACATTTACTAAAAGCGAGTAAGGAAACATTCCAATCCAGAGACATTTAAGAAATTCACACTTAGGTTCGAACACGTTCCCACGACTCCGTAAGGGATTTATTGACCAAGAATCTCATTAAAGGGTCTAACTTATAAGTACCTTCGCACAAATTAAAATTATCTACTTTTTCTATACACACAGATTCTATTATTTTTCTTTTGACATAATTATTACATTTATAAAGTACCTTACTTGATTCCCAATCTATAGCATGATTATTTTGGCTAGCGTGATAAAAAATGGCATTATTAGTATTACAACTTCTGAAGGCATATTTGTGTTCTTTGATACGGGTTTCAATATTTCTTCCAGTTTCACCCACGTATACTAAATCACAACTTTTACAGGGAATGCTGTAGACACAGGCTTGTTCCTCTTTTGCAACGTTATTCCTAACCAATTTACTTTTCACGGTAGACGAATATTTGAACGCCAAAGCAAACTTAAATTCTTTCGTCAACGGTTTTACTCTTTCTAAGCCGGCAATGTAAGGCAAACTCACATATTGTTTTTGGTTAACTGAAGGTTCCCGAGGGGCATAAAAAGATTTTCTGGCTTTAAAATACGCCTTTCCGATAAACCACTCAGGATATTTTAAATCCTTAAAAATGTTCCAAATCTTTGAATTTTCCGGATCCAGCAAATGTGGGCTACAAATCCTGAGTGCTCTTAGAAACATGGAAGAAATAATACTAATAATGCCATTTTTTATCACGCTAGCCAAAATAATCATGCTATAGATTGGGAATCAAGTAAGTACTTTATAAATGTAATAATTATGTCAAAAGAAAAATAATAGAATCTGTGTGTATAGAAAAAGTAGATAATTTTAATTTGTGCGAAGGTACTTATAAGTTAGACCCTTTAATGAGATTCTTGGTCAATAAATCCCTTACGGAGTCGTGGGAACGTGTTCGAACCTAAGTGTGAATTTCTTAAATGTCTCTGGATTGGAATGTTTCCTTACTCGCTTTTAGTAAATGTAATAATGGAAGTAATTAATGTGGAAATAAATATATGCAGTAATTATGTCAAAACATTAGGATCTGTATGTATAGAACAAGAAGATATTTTTAATTTGTGGAAATGTAGTTATAAGCTGACCCTGTAATAAAATGCCCTTCTGGTTTCGGGAGAACGATATCTAACCTAGGTGCGAATTTCTCAATGGTCTCTGGATTATTTCCTAATCGCCTTTTTTCATTCGTTTTTCGGTTTATAATTTCTGTATAATAAACAACAATGTAATAACCAATGTAATAATAAATTTATAATTTCTGTA